>CM045568.1:1490544-1938044 GCA_024721245.1 Mitragyna speciosa
TGAGCAATAAATCTGCCAATGAAATTAAGCTTTCCCAAAAAACTCTTCACATCTTTCTGCGTCTTTGGTACTGGCATTTCTCGTATGGCCTTTATCTTGGCAGGATCTACTTCAATACCCTTCTTACTAACAATGAAACCTAGTAACTTGCCAGCAGGAGACCCGAAAGCACATTTTGCAGGATTCAGCTTCAGATTATACCTTCTTAATCTTTCAAACAGCTTTCTCAAATCTCCCAAATGGTTCTCTGCTCTTTTGGACTTGACTATAATGTCATCCACGTAAACTTCTATCTCCTTGTGTATCATGTCATGAAACAGTGTAGTCATAGTCCTTTGATAGGTGGCCCCAGCATTTTTCAATCCAAAGGGCATAACTCTGTAACAAAATATTCCCCACGGAGTCATGAATGCCGTCTTTTCCTCGATCTTCCTCTGCGACCAAAAGTTGATGATATCCAGCGAAACAATCAATAAATGAATCCATTTCATGCCCAGCAGTATTGTCCAACAGGATGTGAATGTTAGGCAAAGGAAAGTCATCCTTTGGACTGGCTTTGTTTAAATCTCGATAATCTACACATACTCGCACTTCACCAGACTTTTTGGGAACCGGAACCATATTTGATAGCCAAATGGGATAGTGAGACACAATGATGATTTGGGCATTGAATTGCTTGACTATCTGCTCTTTGATTTTGAGGCTCATTTCAGGTTTGAATTTACGAGGTTTCTGTTTCACTGGAGGAAAAGTTTGGATCTGTGGGCAATCTATGAACTACTATGTCTGTGGAGACCCCAGGCATATCATCATAGGACCATGCGAAACACATCTTGGAACAGTGTCAAAAATTCAATCATCTCTTTTCTTTGCCTCTTGTTCAAATGAACACTGATTTTAACTTCTTTAACTTCTGTCTCAGTGCCAATATTGATAGTTTCTGTTTCTTCCAAGTTAGGCTTGGGTTTTTCTTCGTATTGTTCCAGATTCTTAAGTACAGAGTCATAATCTTCTTCGATATCGCTCTCACTCTCATTAACGGTTTGCATTATTTCAGAATTTAGAGAGATATCGAAGTTGAACTTGTCAGTTTCAAACAAAGTGACATCCAAAGGATCATAGACAGTTATTTTCGGCCATCTGAAAATGAAACAAAATATGCAAACATAAATAAATAAACACAAATAGACAACTTTTGAATGAAAACTTGCATTTTCAAAAGAAGATGTTTACAATCATAAGCTAGCATTAGCCTTTGAGAAAAGATAAATAGCATTTCAATATTTTAGACAAAAAAACTTTCTCGATATAACAAAAGAAATTGAGAATAGTTTCTTTCAAAAGCTAATGCGATAAAGTCAGAGCCTAACACTAAAACAAACTTTGAGAAAGTAATTCATTTCAGGGCTCCATCTAGAAATGAATTTTGAACAAAAGACAATCCCAAATTTACCGAAACTCCCTCCGAACAGGGAGATAATCAGATGTCCAATTGTTCAATGACTCTTTCTCGATTTCCTCAAAGTCAGTAGCATCAGACGATTCTTCTGTACCAGTCATTCCAATGAAAAGACGGCTCATCCCTTCTTCAATATCATAATCCTCATTGCATATTTCAGAAATAACAACCTTGGATGCCCTTGAAAAACTGTGATACAATGGAGGAACATAGAGTGAGACCTGCCTTCCTTCCTTTTCAGCCCTCTTTCTCTCCTTCATCTCCTTCAAATCCTTACCTGTTGGGTGAAAACCAAGCCCAAAGGTATTTTTCTGTTCCATTAGTTGAATAGGTTCCGTAATTCCCTGCAGCATCTTTCCAATACCCTTTCCTGGCTGGTAGTCTGCCCTGATCAGTTCCTTAGCTATCATGATACTCGCATTAGGCAATAAGGGCTCCACAGGTGGCTTTCCTTCCGGAATCCAGTTGACAGATACAATATCTGAAGCACGAAATCCCCGATCAAGTGATGGCTCGTCCTTCGCCTTTTCAGCATGCCCCCGATTCACCACCATAGTGCAATCATCTTCAGCAAAAATAGTAATCAGTCTATCATCCATAATGAATTTTACCATTTGATGCAGAGATGACGGTACTGATCCAGAAGAATGAATCCACGGCCGCCCTAACAAAACATTGTATATACCGGAAAAATCCATGACCTGGCAGGTAACCTGATATTGAGCTGGACCCATCTCGAGCACTAAATCAATCTTCTCCTATAGTCTCCTTCCTCGAGCCATCGAACCCTCTAACAACGGTCAGTGATTGGCGAACTTGTGACCGTGAATATCCTAGCTTTTGTAGAGTGTTCCATGGGCAGATGTTCAGTGCAGATCCGTTGTCAATCAAAACTCTAGGCAAGTATCTTCCATTGCACCTCACAGAAATGTATAAAGCCTTGTTATGCCCCTTCCCTTCAGGAGTCAATTCATCTTCAGAAAAGGCGATCTGATTAGATGCCAAAACATTCCCTACTATCCCGGCTAGCTTCTCAGTGGGAATGTCCGTGGGAACATGAGACTCATTCAAAACTTTTAAAAGAGCCTCTCGATGCAGCTCAGATGTCAACAAAAGATTTAGAATTGAAATTTGTGCTGGCATGCGGCTCAACTGTTCCACCACCTTGTACTCACTCTTTTTCAAAATCTTCAAGAATTCTTCCGCTTCCTTCTCATCAACTGGCTGTTTAGGGGGTAGTGTGCTCTCTTTTCCTTTTGCTGGTATAACAATCTCTGGTTCTACCATCACTCTCCCTGATCTCAGAATTGCGGAGACATCATTATTCAATTCAGAATCTTCGTAATTCCATGGAACCCTCTGCAAATCCTCAACGAGCATTTGTTCAGGCACATCAACTGATTTCTGGTTCTGGAATCTCTAACTCAAACGGCACAACATCTAGGACAAATGGCTGGGCTGATGAGTTGGCAGGCAGACAAGGCTTCTTTTAACATAACCGGCTCTTTTGGTTGGGTTACAGGTGATGCCAACTTTCCAGTGCCA
Organism: Mitragyna speciosa; assembly: GCA_024721245.1. Lineage (NCBI taxonomy): Eukaryota > Viridiplantae > Streptophyta > Magnoliopsida > Gentianales > Rubiaceae > Mitragyna > Mitragyna speciosa. The sequence continues at coordinate 1,493,549 of CM045568.1, forward strand.
AAATGTCATCCATGTACTGACTCATGAATTCCTTTCTCGACATCAGTCATTCTAGCTCGCCTGTCATCTCTATCAGTAACACCCACTGTCTCTTCAATCGCAACTATCATCTCAGAAGGGTCACCAAGCATTTCATCTGAAGTAATCATTCCAACAGTAGACCCGTGCTGAGGCAAAGGATTGTTATCCACATTTGGGGCCTGCCCTCTCCCTCTTCTCAATACTATCTCTCCATCGTCAATCATATCCTGAATTTTGTGCTTCAAAGCCCAACAGTTAGCTGTGGGGTGCCCACGACCTCCCGAATGGTAAGCACAGACGGCTTGGTGATCATAGTCGTGGGGTAACCCGTTAGGAAAAGTTTTCTGAGGTATGGTGCCAATTTTGCCCGCTGCTCTCAGTTGGTCATATATCTGGTCTAGAGGACGACCAAGGGGAGTGAAAGCCCTAGGCCGTCTTTGTGGGGGGTTGGCTGGACCGGTTGTATTTGGAGGCTGATTGGGTGTAGTATAGTTGTTAGGGTAAATAGGTCTCGGGCGGTTTTGCATGGGTGGGCGAAAGTTATTTTGTGTGGGTCGAGGGTTTTGAAACAGGGGTTGAGTGTTTGGATAAAATGGTTGGGCATTTACTGGTTGGGCTTGGGTATTGAAAACAGGTTGAGGGTACTGGGGATAAGCAGGTGAGGGATGTGCCAACTGAGGGAATCGTGGGTATTGAGAATGGTAATTTGGCTTGTTTTGGAACCTGGGGTTGAAATTTGGGCCTTGGTTTATCACAAAAGATATTTCTTCTTCTCTTTTCTCAGGCTTTTTCCCAACTGCTTTCTTCAGATTATTGCCATTTTGCAACGATTCAACTTGCAACTTCACAGCAGCCATGTCTACTACCTTTCCCTTCTTCACCCCTCTCTCAATAGCTTCTGCTTGCTCAATAACCTGGGCGAAAGTCTTTCCAATTGAGCCTACGATGGCCTGGTAGTAAGGCGGGTCTTGGGCATCGATAAATAATTTTACCATTTCGTTCTCATCAATTGGCGGATTTACTTTAGCTGCCACACTCCGCCAACGCTGCCCATAAGCTACATAACTTTCTGAGGGCTTTTTCTTCAATTCTACCAGTGAGAATCTATCCGGCACCAAATCACAGTTAAACTCATACTGTTTGATAAATGCTCGGGAGAGGTCGGTCCAGTTTCGGATCTTTGAAAAATCCAACTTCAAATACCATTCTAATGCATCCTTCTCCAAACTCTCTCCAAATAGCCTCATCGGCAATTTCTCATCCCCGGTCGGCTTGCCCAACTTGTTGCAGAACATCTTAAGGTGCACAACAGGGTCGCCAGCACCGTTGTATTTAGAAAATTCTGGCACCTTGAACTTTGGAGGCAGTTGAGTATCAGGGAACATACAGAAATCATCGTAATTCAAACCGCCGTATCGATCCAATCCCTGGCTCTCTTTGATGAAATCATCGAATCTCTCCAATCTTCGCAACAGGGCCTTTTCTGTCATGCCTGGATTCTCATCCCTGTTATACGGCTCCACATCCACTCCTACTTGATACCCCGGGTCTAGCACAAATTGATGTGTGTTGAGGGTTCGGTGGTGGTTGAGTGTTCAGAGGGAAATGGTTGGCTTGTTGTGGGTATTGTGGTTGGTTCAGAGTATTTTGGGTGTGTCTAGGACTGGGTGGGATTGGAATGGTCATTTGAGGGTTTTGAGTGTTTGGGGGTGGAGGAGGCATTTGAGTATTTTGGGTATTGAGGAGTGGGGTTTGTACTGGAACAGCTGAGGCATTGTTATTTGCATCCGGGGCATTTCCGCTCACATCAGATTGGGATTGCGGAAGTTCTCGAGTGACAGGCGCAGCAGAAGTAGAGCCGTTGTTGTTCATGTTACTGATGAAGTGGGCAATAATTTGGCTATGAGAAGATACTTCATGAGTCATATTATTCATCTTGGCCAGCATTTCATCCATCTGAGCCCTCAACGCTGTTAACTCTGAAGACTGATTCCCGGCAGGTCCCTCAAATGATTCAGTGGGAGCACTCATGTTTATATGTAGCTGTCTGGTACGGGACCGTGTACGAATGGGGCTTCGGTGAAAAGAAGCTATGTTTTACAAAGTACCTGAAATATACATCAAAAGAAGGAATGTTTAGTCGCCCTATCGTCATTATCTCTGTCAATTTTATTATCACAAAGAAAAAGAAAAAGATCAAAATTAGTAAGTATATAAATGATCCGGATGCATGTCTTAGGGGGGTGCCCTTATTATGCCAAGGGTAGGCCTAACATGATGCAACACCGTCGAAGTAGGGCCTGTTTACCAAACCTGTACTTTTGAATCAGAAAAAGAAGACCATCTTCATTGATAGATCTAAAATTTAAAATGCACTTGATTACATCATATCTCGAAGACGACTGTGTACAAGATCATTAAACCTCTTTAGCCTATCTATCACAACATCTTTTGATTCTCTAAAGTAGGGATTTTTCATGCGTTCTGCTTCATCATACAATTCACTGCATTTCCTCTTTAACTCTTGATGCTTCTCTCTTGACTGCTCGTACAACTCTTTGTTTCGTTCTGCCATTTGCTTGTTCAGCTCCACAGATTGTTTCAATTGCAGGTTCTCTTTATCTTTTGCTTCAATGATGGCCATCAATCTTCTCACTTCCTCGGACGGTGCCGCTTGCGGTCTATTCCCTTCGAGATTCTGAAACCAATCTTTGTATTGAGGAGTGACCAAACCCATTTGCTTAGATTGCGGATCATAGGCAATGTTGTCATCATTGGATAATGTGCCCCAAGCAGAAGTGATTTGGGTCTTCATTGGAACAGGGTTCGGACAAATTCCTTTATCAAAACTGATGGTGAAATTGGCTAGTTCGGGCATGGGTGGCAGGCTCTGAACACGTCCAAGCTGTCTGAGGAACCTTTTCGGTGTGTAAGCAGCAACGCCCTGAGTCCCCAACAACGGTATAAAGTCCGATGACTTTGTACGTAACGCTGGCTTGAGGCAATCGGTCCAATCTAATACCCATCTGACTCTTTGATCTGGCAATGTCTTCAAGAAATCCAAGTACTCGGATGAATTCATCGATCTGTCGTTCTTATCAACCCTCTTATGGTGAGTGACAATCCAGTTATATCCGACCAATGGCAAACTATCACGGACAGGTGAGCGCCTCTTGAAATGTTCCATGGCCCATATATGCAGAATCCGGTTTGACCCGTGAAAGAAATTTTCCCCTCTTTGACAATTCGTGCATGAAATAAATATGTCTGCCAATACCGTTGGTACTATAGAAACTCTTTGGCCTCCAATACCAAAGAATAGATCGGTCATGAACTTGGTGGTCTTGAAGCCTATCCTCTTGTCTCTCCTGGGAAAAAGGTAGATGCCGGCCATTACGAACCCGTACACCATTGGTCTCTTATGCTCCCATATCGTCTTGGATGCGAATGTGAAGTCCTCCATGTGTCGGTCGAACCCATCTCTTGCTGCGAACCGATCGAACAGAAATTTTACATCCACACTCTGATCCGACCCTTGCATTACAAATTCTTTTAAACCAGTAAAATGACAAAATTCGGCCTTTCCTGAAGCAGTTGGAAACACTATTGATGTATGTTTCGTTGTCAAATTTAGCAAACCAGACACCTCTTCAATAGTGACAGTCATCTCTCGATCCCCGATCCTGAATGCTGAGCAACTGGGATCCCATAGGTGAACCAGAGCTTCCACCAAACGTCCATCTGCCTCTATATCCTTAAAATCGCCAATTGGTCCTAAGAACACTGCTACTTGATTGATTTCACTAGAGGACATGAGGGTTGGCCATTTCTGGACTTCGGGTGGGACTGCCAACATCTGGTAGATACGCCGCGGACTTTCCATCTGAAGCATGTCACTCATATCAGATACCTTACCTACAGGCCCTACTTCTCGAGTTTTTACAAAAATTTAAACGTGAAATTCCCATAAAAGGGTTATATACCCGCGGGAAACAAGGTTGGCTTATTTCTAAAAATGGGGTTCCCTAGGCGGCATCCCCTTCTAGGGTTAATACATGATGCCAGTTTATTAAAGCAGAACAAAAATAGACGAAACTCTCGAAACGATATTATTAAAGAATCCTATCTACAATTATGCATGATGAGATTTTTTTTTTTTAAATGGGTCACAAACTGTACAAAAGATTACTGATTTCAAATTTATGTATTTGCTACAAAATAGGTATGTATAGAAAAATAATGTCTTTAAAAAAGAAGTTCGGGTTTGCAAACTTAAACATGGTGTATACAAGTCAAAAAATCAGATTCTTTTTTTTTTTTTTTTTTTTGAAAGTTAAAAATTTTCATTATTGAATTCTTGGGTATTTTGGGTTTACAAAATAAACTTTTGTGAGAAACTAGGAGATACTATATATTTATTTTTCGAAAGAAACGAACTTGTAAGATGGGAAATATGAACATGCCAAAAACGGGTTAATTTCTTATAAGAGCACCATGCCAGGGCTCTTTATTCTACGGTTTATGAATGCAATCGAAACGAAAGAAAATGCGTTAGTTTTCAACAATATCACATAACACATTGATAAAGCAAATAGCAATAAACAGCATAACAGAAAAAGATAAATAAAGAGGGGTGGATTCCCTCCTCTCGTGCCTAGTGTACCTGTTGGGGTAAGGTTGACTCTATTCTAGGTTATTCTACATGGATGCATGAGGTTGGGCTCGCTAATGCATCTAGACTCAATTAAGCTGTCGGTTCCCAAGCCTTCAGACTTAAGGATAAGGGTCATCAATTCCAAATCCTTTTGTCGGTGGCTCGAGTGATCCCCCAGACACTGCTACGTGCACATCGTGCCCCGGCCACGTGTCCAAGTGGATCTGTTTTAAAGCCCAAATCTCTAGACTTGTGGACTCAAGCCGAGAGTTCGGGTGATCTCCCAAACATGATTACGTGCACATCGTGCCCCGCGCACATGCCTAAGTAGATCAATCCTATTCCTAACTGGGATGGGTGGGTGACAACCACCAAAAAGAGAAAAAGGGTAAAAACATCGAATGCACGTATGAAGTGCTCCTTATGAGAGGAAGGAATGTAACAATAACACGTGTGGGCTCTAAGGGTGATTGACCCCTTCCCCAAATGCAAGCGCGGTCGAATAAAGCAGTAACAAGTAAATAAATCATACATACATCACATAAGTAGCCGAGAGACGGGAAATGCAAGATGCAAAAGAAAAACCTAAAAACCTAGAAAAATAGAAATGCAATCCTAAGCATCCAAATGCAATAAAATGAAAGGGTTAGAAAAAGAATAAAATGACTAAACCTAGTGCTCGGACTCACTAGTGATCCCCAGTGGAGTCGCCAGCTGTCGCGCCCCATTTTTCGAAAAAGAACTAGTTAAAGTCGAAAAAAATGAAAAGGAAGTGTTAAATGTGGTTTTATGGTTACTAAAAAAAAAGGTTGTGTTTATTTTGAAAAAAGAAAAGCGTGTAAATTTTTGTAAAAAATGATTTTTTAGAAAATGCTTTGTAAAGGATGATTTGATAAAAACGCGACAAATAAACGCTTTATTATTATTTATTATTTTTTAAATAAAAGAAAAAGGACCTAAAATGGGACTTTTTGAAATGCGACGGTTTTTGGGCCCAAAAAAATAGAGTCTAAAAGGGTTTCTTTAATGAAAAAGGAGTCGCCACTTGGTATTGAGTTTTGGTGTACCAAGTCACCAAAAACATTTTGTGAAAGGTAAAAATCTTGGGAATGATTTATTTTAAAAAATGATTTTTGAAAAAATATAGGAAAAACAAGAAAAAACCCTTTTAGACGACTCCAGGTCTTTGAAAAACAAGAGAAAAAGGTTCGGGAGTCACAGTTGAAGAAAGGGAAGGCAAAGGCTTGCGCCTAAGGCACCCTTTCAACCTAGCCGAAACTAGTTGCGAGGTTTAGTCTAAATTTTCCTAATATAACCCTAAGATTTTATCACACTTGGATGCAACTATATGGATGCAAACCTAATCCTAAAAATGGATATCGATAAGGGACGAAATGTTCCACTGAGGTTTGGTCGGAATTGTCGCATTAATTGCGAAACCCGGATCTAGACCTCGATGGAGTCACGAGTATGAATGCAAAATGGAATGCAAAAGAAAAGAAAAATAGTAATATAGGTAGTACGTGAACAAAGAGAGTGGGAAGGCAAACATAACGGGTACGGGGGACTAATGGACTCGTGACTAACTGTTTCCTACTCACGGAGGGGGGAACGACATGTACGCCATCGCTTCCCACGTGAGTAGATGACTATTTCTTAGTCTAAATCATGCAAATGACCTAAAATTCTATGTGTAGTGGAATCTAAAAATTATGCACCAAATAGATGTTAAAATAAGTAATAAGTTATAAAGTATATAGTATATAAAAAAAAACTCATAGAAAATGAGAAAAGCCTAAAAAGATAAAATGTGTGTGAAATGTCATGAAATGCATACGAAAAATATTCCTAATGCTAAAATGACCTAAAGGCTTAGCATTGGACTAGCCTATTTTCTATAAGTTCTCCGCTAGCGTTGGACTAGAGAAGAAACCGGAATTAACCACAACTAGCTTTGGACTAGTGTGGCGACGATACACATATATAATTAAAGCAAGTAAATAAATAAAGCATGTATTAAAGCAATAATCACATAAAAGCAAATAATAGCACATAGGAGCACATAACACATAAACATGATATTCTAGATGCAAAATCCTAAAGAAAGCGAATAAAACACATAAACACATAGCACACATAGCACACAAAGCCCTAACTATTACACCGGAGAATAACCTAATTACAATCTAAAAAATGAAAGAGAATAAAAGATATCCTATCTAACCTATCTATTACACTTTCTATCTAAAATACATAGGCTTTAATTAAATAGATAAAACATAAACTATCTATTACATTCACTATCTAAATACAAAGAAATTTTTACTAAATAGAATATTACCTATCTATTACATTTTTTGAATAATCAACAATTAAATTCGAGTAAATAATACGACATAAATAAATAAATAAACATTCACACATGGATAAAATTATAAGCACAAAGATACATAAAAACACATAGAAAAACACATAGGAGCACGTAATAGCACACAAAAGGAAATTAAAAGGATAATCGAGGTACCTCCTATTCGAAGACCCGGTACAAGTTGCTACTAAAATGAACAAACATGTCAACATACCACTATTTAAATAAATAAAATACTAATTGAATAATTTTCTACCGATCACTATGAACATTACTACGATAATTCAAACAATCATAGCAATAATAAGCAAAATAAGAGAAAGAAAATAATGATAATAATAATTAATTATTTAGGAAAAAAAAATGAAAGTTGTTTACGTAAAAATAAATAAGTAAATAAATAAATACAGCAAAACAACAAAAATAAGGAAATAATAATAGAAGATAAAATACAATAATACATACTTTTAACATCCCAAATAATGATTATTAAAATAACTAAAAGGAAACTAAAGAAGCTAATTTGAACATTAATTAGAATAACAAGACCCAATTTTAGAACATTAATTATAAATTTGATAAAATACATAAAGAAAAAGTGAAAAGAAATAATTTAAAACTTTGATGACTTAACTAATTTTAAATTTTTTTTTAAGAAAAATAAAACATTATAAGATTTGGATAAAAATGAAAATTTAGGCAACATTCTAAAGTGAAAATGCAATTTATGAGAAACAAAAGGGTAAAATTATAATTTCAAACCCTAATTAAGGTAATGACATAGTTTACAACAAATTTGAAAGCTAAAATGTAATTTTCAGCAAGTATAATGCCCAAAAATAAAAAATCCAGCAATATTTAAGACCAAGAACACAATTTCAGCAAGCTCGTTAAATAACACATAATTTATAGCAAATATTTTAAGGCAAAATTTCAAGTTCTAGCTATTTAGGGAGCAAAAATGTAAATTCCAGCAACATAGGAGGACAATAAAGTATTTCCAGCAAAAATATAATGGCAAAAAATGAAATTCCAGCAAGGTTTGGGGGCGAAAATGCAAAATTCCAGCAAACAATAGGGGGCCAAAAATAAAATTCCAGCAACTATAAGTATTAAAATACAAATTCCAGCAACAAATAAAGACTAAAATACAATTTCTAACAATTAATGGAGGTATTAAAACAAATTCCAGCAACATAAAGGACCAAAATATAAATTCCAGCAACAATAGGGGGGCCAAAAGTAAAATTCCAGCAAGTTTGGGGACAAAAATGCAAAAATTCCAGCAATGTGAGGGACCAAATTACAAATTCCAGCTACATTCAAGGACTAAAACAGAATTCCAGCAAAATTTAAAGCCTAAAACACAATAACAGCAAGCTTGGGAGGTATAATTGCAATTTTCATAAATATCAGAGGGTAAAATTGCAATTCTAGAAAAATATAGGGGTCAAAATGTAATTACCGAGAAATATAGGGGTCAAAAATGGAAATTGAAAAATACAGGGGCCAAAATTATAATTAGATAAAAGTTGGGGGACCTAAATGCAATTAATTGGGACCTAATTGAAAAGAAAATAAAATTATGGGGGTCAATCTATAATAAACAGAAACCTAAATGCACAAATCATAAACGTTCAGGGCCACAGTAACATTAATAAAAGCATGAGGACTATAAAATAAATACCTATTATTAATTAAAAATAAATTTAAAAAAAAAAGACTGATCAAAACGACGTAGTTTTGAGTGAAACTACGTCAAAACGACGTAGTTTCACCAAAACATTTTTATTTATTTATTTATTTTTTTTTATTTTTCCAGATTTCCCTTTTTATTTCTTTTTCTCTCTCTTTTTTCTTTTCTCTCTTTTCTTCTTTCCTTTCTTTCTTTTCCCTCTTTCTTTTCTCTCTGATTCCCCTCTGCTTCCCCCCGATTCTGTTCTCTCGATCTGTTCTCCCTTCCCCCCCTTCGATTCTCTCGGCCGTTCGGCTCTCTCTCTCCGTCCGGCCCTCTCTTCCTGTCTCTCTCTCTCTGCTGGATTTCTTCTCTCTCGACCCTCTCTATTTCTTTTCTACTTCTTCTTCTCTAATCTCTCTGTGTTCTCTATTCTCTATTCCCCCCCCTCTCTCTCTCTCTCTCTTTCCAAAAATCCCTAAATTATCCATTCAATTTCATCAATTAATCGTACAAGAATGAAAGAGGGGTTGAGATTTTCTTACTTGGACCAAGGAGGCGGTGGTTCAGTGGTGAGGGGGCTGGAGTTACTGGTGGTGGTGTAGCTTCAGCCGGTTGTTGTTGTTGGATTTTAATTTCTGTTCTTTTTTTTTTTTTTTTTTTTTTTTTTTTTGCAGATGGTGTGCGTGTGTGACTGGATTGTGTGTGTGTGCGTGCGTGCGTGCTGGAATGTATGTTAATGTGTGTGTGTTTTTGTGGATGAATGTGCAGGTGAAATGTGTGACTGTGTGTGAATTGGTGTATGCGTGTTCTATGTGTATGCAGGGAGCCCAGAGAAAAGTTCTGGGAAAAATTGTGTGCAATTGTGTGTCTGTGTGCTGTGCCTGTGTGGTAGGTGAACTGAATGTGTGTTGTCTGCAGGTGTCTGCAGGTGAAGAAGAAATGAGAGTGCAGGTGTGTGTTGTTGAGCTTTGGCCGAGAGAGGGAAGAAGGGAGAGGTGTTTGTGCCTGTGAGTGATCTGTGTGTGAGTTGTGGAAGTGAGGCGTGAGAATTGTGAGGGAAATGCAGGTGTGTGTTTTTGTGCAGGTGTGTGTGTTATTTGCGTGCCAGTGTTTGGACTGGTGTATGCATTGTGTGATTTAGTGTGTGTGAATCGTGTGACTCAGTGTGTGTTTCTGTGAGCTCCAGGGAAGAAGGAGAGGGGGAGTGTGTTGTGTGTTTAAGGTGTGTGTGTTGGTGTTTTTTCTTTTGTGTCCGGTTGTGTGCAAGTGTGTGTTGTGCGTGTGTTTTGTGTGGAAAATGCAGGTTGTGTACAAGTGTGTGTTGTGCGTGTGTTTGTGTTTTAATCTGCAGGTTGTGTGCAAGTGTGTGTTGTGCGTGTGTTTGTGTGGAAAATGCTGGTTGTGTACAAGTGTGTGTGTTATATGTGAATTTTGCTGGATTGTATGCAGATGAATGCTTGTGGGCTTGTGTGTTTTTGTGGATGCAGGGGATGGTGTGCGGGGGAGGAGGATGCAGAGAGAAGAGAGTAAAAAAATCCCGTGAGAATTGTGTTGTGCGTGAGTGATATCTGTGAGTTGAGGATTCAGTGAGTGAGGGAGTGCAGGAGAAAAATCAGAGAGGAGAGTTGAGGTCAGTCTAGAAAATCATGAACAAATCCCCTAAAAATCTGGTGAATTGAGTGTAGAATGGGAGAAAAGGTGGAGTTGGTAATAGGAGGTATGGGTTGGGGATGGTGTTGATGATGAGAAAAGGCATGGCTGCCATTAGCCATGCCAGAAAACAAACAGCAGCAGCAACGCTGCTGCTGCTGTTCATTATCTTCTTTTTTTTTTTTTTTTTGAAGAAGAAGAACAAAGAAAAATGAAAAAATAAAATAAAGTAAAGTAAAAACTACTTGAACCCCTTTTAAATTATATGTTAAAATTGAAATATAACATTATAATAAGGAAAAGAGAAAAAAAAAATTCAGTGTAAAAAAGTTAATTCTAAGTTAGAAAAAATACAATTTAAAATAAACAATGAATGGTCTTAAAAATAAATAAATTAACCGTGAAAATTTTCTTTACATGAAATTTATAAAACACACACACACATAATTCTCATAAAGAACAAATTTTTAAATTAAATAAATAAAAAAGTGCATTGGAAAATGTGACCAAAATATGGCAAAATTATAAAATTTATGAAATTAATAAATGACAGCACACAAATTTTACACAATATATATTATCACATGAAACACACATATTATAATTTTCACTTAAAAATTTTGAAATTAACGCATTCTTGGGAAACGTGCCCTTAATAAACAAAAAGATAAAAATTAAACAAATACTAAACGACCTCTAAAAATTATGAGATTTTTACAGAAAATTTATGAGTATTCGAAATGCATGTATAAAATTTTTCACTTGAAAATTCTCATAAAAATGGCGCATTGGAAAACGTGCCGTTGAATTAAAAAATAGCATATTTTTAAATAAATAATAAATGACTCCTAAAAATCATTAAAATAATAAATAATGATAAAAATAGTAAAATCAATGTATTTAAGAAATAAAATAAAATAAACTAATATTTATATGGTGAAATTACCATTTTGCCCCTGACACGACAAATTGGACGTAATATACACAAAAATTATAATTAGCCCCTAAAAATCATAATAACCCCTAAATAAAGTAATACGCATATTTTTATAAAATGTGTGTCAAAATTTGGTGTCTACAGGTACTCAATTGGTTTAGTAGATGGAGATGCATTCTTTGTGCAAAAATAAGTGCTCCTATGTTTCTAATATATTGTGCAATTATACCAACATCAAAGAAGCACTTTCCAAGATAGTCATAGCCAAGATTACTAGACTTTTTTTCTTGTGTTAGTGCATCATTAATACCAATAATCAATATCACAACTGAAAAAAGGATACTCTTTTACCCCAAGCACATCAGCATTTACATTTGTATTATCAAATTCTTGTAAAAATAAATTCATTTTCAATTTTTTTGTGTTCAAAAGTAGATGAAATAGACAATAGATCACCAATTTTTACTTCCACATTTTCAACTACTTCATTATACTCAAATGCATTATCCTTACTTATCAATTCATTTTCATTATCAAAGGTAGAATACTCAAGTTTTTCATCATCATGTTCACGTACATTTTCATGAACATTATATAGGAAATCACATGTGGAGGATTCAACATCCTGAGCATCATATTCTAATTCCCTACCTTCAACAATTTTATCACATGCATGCTCAAATTTCAGCCATGAGGTGCTCAACGCCCTCTTTTAAAGAGCGCATTGAAGCTTAGGTTTACAGGGTTCGCTATCAAGATAGGGACATGACTATTCACATGTTCCAAATCATTTTTAAATTCAAGGGAATTATATAATAGTCATCATTTTTATCATTTCCCTTTCCATTTCCATTTTCACAAACATGTTCTTTATTTTGTTCCAAGGTAGAAGAATCAAGCAATAGATCAACATGCTCAGGTTCACATTCTTCATGCTTTCCGCTACAAAAGGCACAATATGCAAAACATTCACGTGAATCATCACAAGCACCATCATGGTTGTAACAGATGCCATAAAACTCTTTGTCAAACACACGTACTTGACAACGACATTCATCTTGATCACAAGATGGACTAGAATTGCTATCATATGAGCCATTTCGAATATTTCCAAATTGTACATTGTCATTATTAACACATTTATAATTCGCACGATCACCTCCATATTTAGTACATCAACTAAAATTCATATTGAACATACAATCAACACTTTGAGTTTGATCATTGATTATGCATTTAGGCTGAACTATATCACATGAAGATGATTTAAAAGTAGCTTATCTTTCTTTTACATCATTTTCCTCATTCTTTAAAGTAGATTTAGCTAGTCTCTAATTAGTTAACTCCCAAGAAGTTTTAGATTCTGAATCATTAAGTGGTACATCATCATAATCACATAAACTACATTGAATCTTATTTTCATGAGAATAAGCAACTTGTTTATTTCTATGCATGTTATCTAAATGGTTCATTCTTGCGCTTAACATGCTAGAAACATCATTATTAGTCATGCCTTCATAAGTTCTAGAGTTGCTTCTACCAAGAAACCAAGAATGAGGATTCCAAAAGTTATCTGCCATGTGTTTGATAGAATGCTTGACTCAATTTTAAGCTTCAAATAAACCTTCCTTACCTTTATTCAAATGGGACCTATAAAACACCAAACAAGAGAGATTAAAATAATAAAAATAACACTAGTCTAGATTAATAAAGCTTGCTTTTGCCTTAGTATTGCCTAACTTTCCCCAACAACGAAAAAACTTGATATGGCTGTATTAGGTCTATAAAATATGCAATTAATTCATTAAAAAAAAATAAAATTAACCTAATACCTCTATTCTGCAAGTGACTGGTTCAATTGAAGTAGGGAGAGTGTTAGAATAAATCCCATGAGGAAACAAAATGTCGTAATTATCAAAGCTACTAACTCACTTTGTTATTTGGACAATCAATTCTTTAGGTGGTGAAATAGTGAAGAAACTCCACTTAGAATGTAGTAATTCAACTTAATGTAAACAAACAATGATGAAACTTATTGAAACAAAGTTTTCTAGGATTATGAATTTACTAAAGGTCAAGAAATATGAGAGCTAAGCTTATGGCCATTATTAATTTCCACCCAAGTTTAGGATTCAATTTCAATTGTATTTAAAATTAAATTCCTCTACGAATTGAAATTACTAACATATAAGCTATCCTGGTTCTATGATAAGGAGTTGCATACGCTAGTTTATTAGGTTCATGAATTGTGATTTTCAAATCGTAATCCACTTATTATAATCACTACTTCCGTGTGATAGTACATATGCTCCATTTACTTCTTTCTAATGTTATGTGCGAGTTCTCTTGTCAAATAACAACTAGAATGACTTGAAAGTAGTAGCTAATCAACAAGAAGTGTTAAAAGGCAAGTAAATGAGCAAACAAGGATAATCTAAGGCCATAAACTTAAGAAAATCATATCAATAGCTTCATCTCAAACATAGAGAATATCACTTAGTTCACTATGCAAGATAAAATAAGCACATATATGTGAAGTAACAAGCATGCAAGTAAGAAAATGAAAGAGTTAGGTTTAGAAATGCTCATAATCTTGAGCCTCAAGAGCTTTTCCTTTCATTTCATCAAGCATGTTGGCTACAATAGAACTTCTCCAAAGTTTTGTTTACAAGAAAATGAAATCCTACTACAAACTTAGAGAAATTCCTACGCTAATATTTACAAGGAATGCTTCTCCTACAAAACTATGGATTTTCAAGTTCCCTATTTATAAAAAAAATACAGCTCAAGGTCCCTTTCCAATTTGTAGAATGAAATGATGAAATTTAATTCCAAAATCCTCAAAAATCTTGCCTTGACTCTTTTAATTTACTTCTTTCTAATGTTACATGCGAGGTCTCTTGTCAAGTAACAACTAGAATGACTTGAAATTGGTAGCTAATCAACAACAAGTGTTAAAGGGCAAGTAATGAGCAAATTAGGATAATCTAAGGCCATAAACTTAAGAAAATCATATCAATAGCTTCATCTTAAACACAGAGAATATCACTTAGGTCACTATACAAGATAAAATTAAGCACATATATGTGAAGTAACAAGCATGCAAGTAAGAAAATGAAAGAGTTAGGTTTAGAAATGCTCATAATCTTGAGCCTCAAGAGCTTTTCCTTTCATTTCATCAAGCATGTTGGCGACAATAGAACTTTTCCAAAGTTTTGTTTACAAAAAAATGAAATCCTACTACAAACTTAGAGAAATTCCCACACTAATATTTACAAGGAACGCTTCTTCTACCAAACTATGGATTTTCAAGTTCCCTATTTATAAAAAAAAATACAGCTCAAGGTCCCTTTCCAACTTGTAGAATGAAATGATGAAATTTGATTCCAAAATCCTCAAAAATCTTGCCTTGACTTTTTCAATATCTTTAATTCAGGGCAGTCAACTTGCAGACTTACATTGAATTTATCTACAAATGAGTGCAGACGAGCTACAAGTTGAAGCAGTAGAAAAATCAGCTGACTTCGTGGATCCATGGACTAGTGGTCCGTGGATCACCGTCAGAGTAGCCAAATTGGCCTTTTTAATTCTTGGCTCTTTCCTTCATGCCCTTAAGATCCTTCTGTGATGCTGATCCATAATTTTCTTGGTATGATCATTAATGAAAATCCTGCTAGCATGTTGACCAATTAATCTCCAAGTTTGTGATATTTTTGTTGCAATCTTAAATCAACTTCAAAGTGAGAGGAATTGTGGTCCAATTGATCCGAATTGTGTTTCAATATCATTAACCTGCAAAATCACATAATTATGCATTAATTACTTAAAATATAAATTTTGTCTCAAAAACCTTATTTTGGAAGAAAAACCCTAATCTGGGAGCAAACTTTAATTTTATAAAATAAAGTTAAGATGAGCCAAATCCAATCCAAAAGTAATAAAACCACACTAATAACATACTAAAAACATCTATTAAAACATATAATTAAATACACAATTTTTTTATCGCTAGGTTTTTAATTACACTAAATAAAATATATAACGAGTAACTATTTTATTGTGTAAAGATATTGAAATATCTTAAAAATTAGTTAGTTTTAAAAATAGTAAAATTACTTGCAAGTTGAAACATGACCTTTTCATTTTCCATCCCAATTTGAGTGAACGTAAATTAAATAAATAATTATGCAATAAAGAATAAGAAAGTAATATATAATTTTTTTTTGACAAAATGTAGTAGATAAGAATTGAAAAGAGAAATAAAAAGTACATAATAATGATAAATATCATTGCTTGATTTTTGCATAGAAGTAGACGAATAGAAAAGGAAAATTTGAAATGTCTAGTCGTTAGTTTTGGATTAAAATTTTTTAAAAAAGCAATCACGATACCATGAGGATTTAAAATTCTATAGTTGTTCACATATTGTTGCTTTGCCAATAATCTAAAATGAATCAAACAATGAAATTTGAATTAAAAAAAATTACTTTTCTGGACAAAAATATTACGAACCACACCGAGGTTAAAGTTAAGCAAAAGAAATTCCACGTGTGTCGTGTCGTTTTCCTTTTGTCTTTTCTGAGTTTAGTAAGAATCATGCAATTGATTTTGGGTTAATAACTTGGTGAACTTATGATTAGATGCCGCGTCAATAATGCATTGCACCACACTTCATTCACCCATTGGTTCTTTTTGATTTTTCTGTGAGAACAATGAATTTAATAGCGCATATACATGGTAATTCCTATTGGGTTCATTCCTATTGGATTGGCTGTTTGTACGCAAAGCCATTGCCCACTGCTAGGCCCAAAGCTGAAAAAATGAGCTTTTACAAAATCACTCATTTCTCTCTAGTGTGTCAAATAATGTCTACCCCAAGGTGATGCCAAATTAAGGTTGCAGAAACTGTTATCCACTAATTTTGTCTGCTAGAAACACAAAATTCAGCACAAGAATAGCAAAAAATGGAAAAAGAGAAGCACAATTAAACACACACATAAAATGTTGCGAAGCAATGAAACATAGAACCGTTCATTGCCTAGTAATAGGCGCACAATTTGATCAAGTATTCAATTATATATTGACACTAAGAACTCAAAAATCTCTATCAAAATTCAAGGCATATTACCTGACAGCCCATTCTGCAACGGCCTTTCTAACTCCCCAAATTTAGCCGGTTCATGAATGCCGTCATCCAGGCACACTGTGCTATCCACATTGAAGCATACAGGATCAGATTGTACCAAATCTCAGGGACCTCGTACAAATTCAAAGAATGCAGATGTCAGCCACATTGGAATGGTCTATTTTCAATGCTGTAAAACTCAACCTTGTCTTCATTTATATTTACTATCAAAGCTAATAATTCTTGTCCACTGTCACTTAAAGCATATAAACCAATAAGAAATAAAGGAGTTGTTCTCAAATCTTAAAATTACCTTTTGACGGCAATGTGTTGTGAAATTGATTGCAGTGAATGACTTGGGATTTCTCATTATCTCAAGTTTGCTACAAAAGCCAATTGTCTTTACACTTAGAGAGAATCTAAGCAGAAAACAGTGTTTTCTTGCTTACAATAGGCACGAATAGGGTTCGCATGCGTACTAACTAATCCCTTCATCAAAGTTATCTGTTATGAAGCAGAAATAAAAACATGTTATATCAAATTGGATGTCAAAAGAGCACACAACTAATCATCCAATTAACCAAAAGATTGCATTAGAAGTTGAGTAACTCAATATCCATCAGTCAACAATGGAGTGCCACACCATAATAGCAATTGAAGGACATAGATCAAATCTAAATCTATCTATCTATCTATATATATATATATATATATATATATATATATATATATATATATATAAAAGCATGAATCACCTTAAGTGATTTGGTATTTAACATTTAATGTTATTCCAAAAATAGCCTTGATCTCAAACCCTTTAGTCAACTAAGTAAGGGCATAGATGGAAACAAAATTTCTTACAGGATTAGAATTTAGCTAGAATTCAATTTCATGAAAATCTTTAATTTAACGTTAAGGCTAATTGTTTCCTGTCCACTACAATTATTCTACTTTTTTATTTTTTTTCATCTTTTATTTATATTTTCTGAAGGGGTTTCTTGTGCTAAGGACACCCAAATTTTTTTATTTTTTATTTTTTGCAACTTATAAGGCCGCCTACGGCTTGGAATTTGGAAGTTGGGGATCATGCCCCATAGTGAATATTGATTGCATATGTTATCATGAAACAAACCTCACGTGTGCAGTTAGATTTTTTTAACACTAAAATATGTGCTCAAAAAATAGATAAAATAAAAAAACATGCAAAGCTATGCATTCCGCCATAACAGGGCTTGCACGATAACACTGCGTATCGTAAAACAGATAAAATAATAAAATAATCAATGTTATGAAATATTTAGTGGATGTCCACCCATGTTCACCCCATGATCTTCTCCATTATTCCTTGTAACTCCCACTACCCCATGATCTTCCACATTATCCCTTATAACTCCCACTACCCCATGATCTCTCATTAGTTCATGTAACTCATGTAACTTACATTTGGGTCCTTATGACCTTTAATATGGAGGAGTGAACCTCAAGCCTATAAATAGTGGCTTATATGCAATGAAAAATTGAAGAAGAAAAGAAGAGAAAATATTGCTTCATTTTACTTTGATTTTGTCATTACATTGTCTTCACTTTTATAGCTAGTTGTAAGTTGCTTTATTTCTATCTTAGTAGTACTATAATACTACTAATTTTATAACACGTTATCAGCACGATTCTCTAGCCAACTTTCAACGCGTTCTTCGAAGTAAGTGTGGTAAGTTTTTATTTGTTTTCTTGATTTTAATTGTTGTTATGGCTAACCTTGCAAAACTTGAGTTTGTTGCTCTTGATATCACTGGAAAAAATTATTTGTCATGGGTGTTGGATGCTGAAATCCATTTGGATGCTAGTGGCCTTGGAGAAACTATCAAAGAAGGAAATAATGCCACTAGTCAAGAAAAGGCCAAAGCAATGATTTTTCTCCGTCACCACCTTGATGAAGGGCTAAAAATTGAGTATTTGACTATAAAAGATCCCTTTGTCTTGTGGACAAATTTGAAAGAAAGGTACGACCACCAAAAGACGGTTATTCTTCCAAAAGCTCGTTATGATTGGATGCACTTGCGTTTGCAAGATTTTAAAACTGTAAGTGAATATAATTCAGCAATATTTCGAATCAGTTCTCAATTAAAATTGTGTGGAGAAAAAGTATCTGATGAAGATTTATTGGAGAAAACATTCTCCACTTTTCACGCATCTAATGTGCTCCTGCAGCAGCAATATCGTGAAAAGGGTTTTAAGAAATATTCTGAACTGATTTCTTGTCTTCTTGTTGCTGAACAAAATAATGAGCTTTTGTTAAAAAATCACGAGATACGTCCAACTGGTACTGCCCCATTACTTGAAGCAAATGCGGCAGCCATAAATTTCAATAATGGACGAAATCGAGGTCGAGGCAATGGCCGAGGTCGTGGACGTGGTAGAAACCGTTACAATAATCGTGGTGGTTACATGAAAGGTACAACTCACCACCAGAAGTGGGAGAGCAGTGACGAGAAAAATGGAAACCAAAATAAACAAAAAGTGGACAACAAGTGCTACCGTTGCGGCATGAAAGGCCATTGGTCTCGTACCTGTCGTACTCCAAAACATCTTGTTGATCTCTATCAAGAATCATTGAAGAATAAAGAGAAAAAGATAGAGACAAATTTTATTTATAATGATGGCCTTGACCATAGTCTTGTTGACAATGGTTTTACTGATTTTACCTCTTTAGATGTTGCTGATTTCTTTGTCAATCACCCTGAAGGTGATACTAGTCATTTAATTAGTGATGAAAATGTTCAAGAATAGATCTTTTAAATTGTCTACTTTGATTAATAAATTTTTATTTGTTGTTTTCAAATAAAAATATTTATTATCAATATTTGTTTCCATGATCTTTATATTCCATAAATATTGAACTTAAAATAAACAACTAAATAAATATATAATGCATCTCATTTGGAATTTTTGTTTTCTTTGAAGAAAATGGACGTTTCAAAAATCAATGACAAAGAACTATGTCTGGCAGACAGTGCAACAACACACTCCATATTTAAAGACAAGAAATATTTTTCTTGTTTAATAATGGAAAAATCTCATGTTAGTACTATATCTGGTACTACAAAGTTGATTGAAGGCTCCGGAAGAGCAACAATAATTTTACCAAAAGGAACAAAATTTTGCATTGATGATGCATTATTTTCTCCAAAGTCTCAAAGAAACTTATTAAGTTTTAAAGATATTCGTCGAAATGGGTATCATATTGAGACTAGGAATGAAGGTAATAATGAATACTTGTATCTTACAAGTACTGGTTATGGAAAGAAAATTGTATTAGAAAAATTACCTTCTTATTCCTCTGGGTTGTATTATACATGTATTAATACAACTGAAATATATACAACAGTAAACCAGAAGTTTACTGATCATGATAATTTTATTATTTGGCATGACCGGTTAGGCCATCCCGGTTCTATAATGATGCGAAGAATATTAGAGAATTCATGTGGTCATTCATTGAAGAGCCAGAAGATTCTTCAATCGAATAAATTCTCATGTGCTGCTTGTTCTCAAGGCAAATTAATTATAAAGCCATCACCAGTAAAAATTCGTACCGAATCTCCTACATTTTTAGAACGCATACATGGTGATATTTGTGGGCCAATTCAGCCACCATGTGGACCATTTCGATATTTTATGGTATTAATTGATGCATCAACTAGATGGTCACATGTATGCTTATTATCAACTCGCAATTTGGCATTTGCGAAATTACTTGCAGAATTAATTCGGTTACGAGCGCATTTTCCAGATTATTCTATCAAAACGATACGTCTTGATAATGCTGGTGAATTTACATCCCAATCATTTAATGATTATTGTATGTCTATTGGGATAAGTGTTGAACATCCGGTAGCTTATGTTCATACACAAAATGGTTTGGCAGAATCGTTTATTAAGCGCCTTCAATTAATTGCAAGGCCATTGCTTTTGAGAACTAAACTCCCAATATGTGTTTGGGGACATGCTATTTTGCATGCTGCAGCGTTAATACGCATAAGGCCAACGAATTATCATGAGTTTTCTCCCCAACAAATAATTTTTGGTCGAGAACCAAATATTGCCCATCTTAAGATTTTTGGATGTGCCGTTTATGTTCCAATTGCTCCACCACAACGCACAAAGATGGGTTCTCAAAGGAGGTTGGGAATATATATTGGATATGAATCTCCATCTATAATAAAATATCTTGAGCCAACAACTGGGGATTTATTTACGGCTCGTTTTGCTGATTGTCATTTTGATGAATCAGTTTTCCCAACATTAGGGGGAGAAAATAAACAGCCGGTCAAAGAAATTAGTTGGAATGAATTATCATTATCTCATTTTGATCCTCGTACAAGACAATGTGAACTAGAAGTTCAAAAGATAATTCATTTGCAAAATTTAGCAAATCAGTTGCCAGATGCTTTTACTAATTCAAAACGTGTGACTAAGTCACATGTACCGGCTGCTAATGCTCCAATTCGAATCGATGTCCCCAAAGGACCTTCTACCACTAGTAATGAATTAAAAGCACCTGCAAAACGTGGTAGACCCGCTGGTTCCAAAGATAAAATTCCTCGAAAAAGAAAAGGGGCAAATAATCAAGATGGCAAAATCGAGGAAATTAAGAATTTTGAAAAATCTCCAGAAAAGAAAACTTTTGAAGAGTTTTCTGATATGATGGAACGCCATGAAATAGCTGTACCACCATATGTGAATATATACCCAGTTTGTGATCGAGCGTTATGAGGATCGGATAAATATCCAGCATCTGCATAACCTATTAGATCAGCTTTAAGTGCATTGGAATAATAAAGACCCATATCCTTTGTACCCTGAAGATAGCGAAATATATGTTTAATGCCATTCCAATGTCTTCGAGTAGGTGAAGAACTATATCTTGCAAGTAGATTCACGGCAAATGATATATCAGGACGTGTATGATTTGCAAGATACATTAATGCCCCAATAGCACTAAGATATGGTACTTCTGAACCAAGTATCTCTTCATTATTTTCACGAGGTCGGAAAGGATCTTTATGCACATCAAGTGATCTTACAATCATAGGTGTGCTCAAAGGGTGTGCTTTTTCCATATAAAATCGTTTAAGCACTTTTTCTGTATAAGCCGACTGATGTAAAAAGATGCCATTTTCTACGTGCTCAATTTGTAATCCAAGACAAAATTTTGTCTTTCCAAGATCTTTCATTTCAAATTCTTGTTTCAAGTAATTAGTAGCATTTTTAACCTCTTCAAGAGTTCCAATAATATTTAAATCATCAACATAAACTGCAATGATTACAAATTTGGATCCAGATTTCTTAATAAAAACGCATGGACAAATAAGGTCATTCATATAGCCTTGTTTCATCAAATATTCACCAAGGCGATTGTACCACATGCGTCCAACCTGTTTCAACCCATATAAAGATTTACACAATTTAATTGAATAAAGTTCTCGAGAACCAGAATCATGACCTTTTGGTAGTGTAAATCCTTCAGGAATTTTCATGTAAATATCATTATCAAGTGAGCCATACAAATAGGCTGTTACAACATCCATGAGACGCATTTCAAGTCGTTCATTTGCTGCCACTTCTTCTAATCATGCTGAAATATTGGCAATTCATGAAGCAAGTCGAGAGTGTTTTTGGTTAAGATCTGTGATACATCATATTCGAGGAGCATGCGGTTTGCCCTTAAACAAGGAAGTTCCTACTACTTTGTTCGAAGATAATGCTGCATGTATTGCTCAATTGAAAGAGGGATACATCAAAGGTGATAGAACGAAGCACATTTCACCAAAGTTTTTTTTCACTCATGATCTTCAAAAGAATGGTGAAATTTGTGTTCAGCAAATTCGTTCGAGTGATAATTTGGCAGATATATTCACCAAATCACTACCGACTTCAACATTTGAAAAGCTGGTTCACAAGATTGGAATGAGACGACTGAAAGATGTCAAATGATGTGCTCAAGAGGGGGAGTAATTACACGCTGCATTTTTTTTTCCTTAACCAAGGTTTTTTTTTTTTTTTGAGGCAGTGTTGTATTCAGAAGAATGTACTCTTTTTCCTTCACTAGGTTTTTGTCCCACTGGGTTTTTCCTAGTAAGGTTTTAATGAGGCATTTTTCTTAAAGATGGACATCCAAGGGGGAGTGTTATGAAATATTTAGTGGATGTCCACCCATGTTCACCCCATGATCTTCTCCATTATTCCTTGTAACTCCCACTACCCCATGATCTTCCACATTATCCCTTATAACTCCCACTACCCCATGATCTCTCATTAGTTCATGTAACTCATGTAACTTACATTTGGGTCCTTATGACCTTTAATATGGAGGAGTGAACCTCAAGCCTATAAATAGTGGCTTATATGCAATGAAAAATTGAAGAAGAAAAGAAGAGAAAATATTGCTTCATTTTACTTTGATTTTGTCATTACATTGTCTTCACTTTTATAGCTAGTTGTAAGTTGCTTTATTTCTATCTTAGTAGTACTATAATACTACTAATTTTATAACAATCAAAACATTAATGGCTATTGTTTTATTAGAATTATGCTGTCATTATATCCATATCCTAAGGGGAACAAAACTACAGCAAGCATAACTTCTCCCCAAGCCATTAGTAATTCTAATTCTAACCAGGAATTTGAAACCAAGACGGAACCCATCACAGTTGGGAAAAAAATAAAGCTTATAAAAGGCATAAACGTGAAATCAATAGAGAATTATTCACTCTC
This sequence comes from Mitragyna speciosa, assembly GCA_024721245.1. Classification (NCBI taxonomy): domain Eukaryota; kingdom Viridiplantae; phylum Streptophyta; class Magnoliopsida; order Gentianales; family Rubiaceae; genus Mitragyna; species Mitragyna speciosa. The sequence goes on from CM045568.1 coordinate 1,516,756, forward strand.
TCATTACCAATAAAATAAAGCAAAACGAACAAAATAAAGCAAAAACGAACAGGAATATTGCAACTCAAGTTCCAGGATTTTCTGCATCCCCAAAATCACCACCCCGAAGCATTACTGGATATCGATATCACCAAAGCATCAAAAAGAAAATATTTAATATGGGTAACTTCTTCTATTCTTTGTCTCTATATTTGATTTTCATCGTACATTCACAAGCCTACGTTTTTTAATCTGATATAACAGTAGGATCTATACAAGTAGGAATAACCTATATTATTCAAAGTTGGAGTTTAGGAAATGCAGCTAAAGAATCAACGCACTAAAAATAATAATTTAACAATAGAATTCAGTAACTAGCTTAGATCCATCTAAGGTATTATTGAGTAGCATTGCTAAGGTAATTGGTCCAACACCTCCCGGAACTGGAGTTATCCACACAGCTATTTTACTTGCTTTGTGGGAATCAACATCTCCAACAAGCCTGGAACTTGAGTTCTTAGTTCGTCATCAACAGCATTTGTCCCTACATTAATAAACAGCAACACCAAATTTAATCCAACTGCCTTTTATCTGACCATTCAAATTGTCAGTCACTAAAAAAGCAAAAAACTAAAGCTTAACTAAAGATTCCACTGTCCCATTACAAGATGCCAATATGAATGTGTTGTACTTTGATTGAAAATAGGTTTTTTCCCATAAGAATGTTAAAAGACAGCACCTAGCAAAAGATCCAACAAATAATACATTGGGATCTAGGTGCAACTATACATACTGTGTGCCTACGTGCTGCAACAACATACAAAGTAGACAGAAATCATATATCCATAAATACAACAAAAAAATACTGTATAGTAACAATTCAAATACATGGAGACCAATGTGGCAATGATGTCACCCCTATGCTATGCAGGAACACCTCCATTAAAATTCCATGTAACTATGACATTAACATGCAAATTAATGCCATTCTCATTACTTAAAATAACAATCAGGTAGATTTTGGTTTTTACATACATCGGAAAGAATACAATTTTAAGATAGGCTTTCATAACAAAGTTCCAACTTCATGTAAACCTTTTCCAACAATTACATATGAGTCCCTCTATTATGCTTCTTAGTCAAGATCCTATCAGGCCATCAAAGTTAATTTATTTATGCAGCGCTTCTAATCATTGTTTCCTCTGAAACGTGGTTGCATCTTTTTTAATGCATGAATAATATCCTCGAAGAAAGATGTCCTAATTTTTGCTTATGTTTTTTGGATAGAGCAAGACTTTGCCTCTACAAGAAAGGCAAGACAGCGTAACAAAAGTGTTACTAGAAGAAATTGGTACGCTAATTTAAGTGCAGAAAAAAAGCAACAGTACATAAAAAGAACAAATGAAAAGGCAAGACAGCGTAACAAAAGTGTTACTAGAAGAAATTGGTACTCTAATTTAAGTGCAGAAAAAAAAGCAAGAGTACATACAAAGAACAAATAGGAAACGAAAAAGAGTTATCGCTGCTTCAGCAACTGAAGACACGAATCTAAATAAAGAAGAAAGGCAAAAGTACATACAAAATATGGACATGGGATCTACCACAGGTATATGATCATTTTAGCCAGCAAAAGCTGTTTCAGCTATTTATGAGATATCTGTACAAAGTTTAACAACAATAAGTTGCATACAAATGGAGGCCAACCAAATGACTCGAGGAAAAGGAAGAGGATTAATACTACTGTAGCAATCCAAGACAGGAGCATGACAGAAAATACTAGCACAGGAAGACAACAAAGGCAAAGAATACGTTGGTTGTTAAGAGCTCTTATAGTTGTACGTGAATATGAAGGTACTCTTACATCACCAATTTTGTATATTTTGAGTAAAATAATTTTTTAAGACATCGTACCTGTTCAAAGAATACCATATTTCATTTTTTTTCTTTTTGAACTTACATGGTAAAAACCAGTTATTGATATACACATCTTTTAGGACAAACATTTTATGAGCCTACTTGCTCCGAGAAACATATTTTAGCCAACCAACCCTATTGTGAATTTTGTGGAGCAAAGAGATTTGAATACGAACCGCCATCATTTTGTTGTCAGAAGGGAGAAGTTATGCTTGCTGAAGTTGAAATCCTAGATGAATTATATTCTTTATTTACGTCCAACACAGAAGAAGCTAAAGAATTTCAAAGAAATATACGTGTTTACAATAGCATTTTTTCATTTACTTCCTTCAGAGTGCTCCTAGACAAGGAGCTTGCATCAAGCAAAAAAGGAGTTTTTACTTTTAGAGCTCAAGGACAGATTTATCATGATCTTCCATGCTTTAATTCCACAAGAGAACTTTCCTCGGTACTTCCAATTATATTTCTATGACACATTACATGAGCTACAAAATAGAATGAGGATTGTACCAAGCCTAAATTTAAGTGCTCTTATCATTGAGAAGATTATGCATATAATAGAAGGGAATCCCTATGCAAAATTCCTACGACAATTCAAGGATTATCCTTCATTCACAGATTTCCAAATTCATATAAAGAAGGATGTAAAATTAGACCAACGGGTGTATAATGAACCAACAGCTGACCAAGTTGCTGCCATATGGGTTGAAGGAAATGATCCCACTATTCATCTTGAAATAGACATTGTCGTTCATGCACATTCAGGAAATAGGCATCGTGTGAGGCATTATTATGGTTGCTATGACTCCCTTCAATATCCTATATTGTTTCCAAAAGGAGAGGTTGGATGGCATCAAAACATGTGGATGAAAAGTAAGGTTGACGATAGAGATGTAATAGTGTAGGACAAGCAAAGAAGGCCCAACTACACTTTTGCAGCACAAATCTTTGAACAAGAGCAACAAGGTATTCTTGAAATTATTTGTTAAGCTTATATGCATGTGATATCTTTCATAAATCTAATTGACCTATAACTTTTCATTTAAGCTTTGAAACTGCTAATGAAATATATTTTACTTTAATAAATAATGGCTCAATTCCTATCTATCATTCTCCATAACATTCAAATTCTAATAAACTGCAATAACATAAAGCAAATGATAATAATTTATAGGTAGGTTCAAGTACCTAAACTAAAATGGCAAATGCATAACAAAGTTCAATGATGAATATCTTTATTAGATGATGATTGAAATATATTTTATTTACTCAATCACTATGGCTGGTTCATTGCCTCCTTCTAGTATGATAATTCACAACATGTGGCACCTTTAAGAAATGAAATTTAATGTTATTTTAATAAAATTTATGCAAATGCGGATGAAGAGACCCTGGAAAGGTATCTTGCTAACAATTCTACTATTACAAGCTACAAATTAGACAACCTCGAAAATCAATCCTATTATATGCCAAGAGACTACTCCAACAATTTGTAGTGGATATGTACATCAAGTTGGAGACTACCCGTTTGGATTTCCATAGAAGAAAGCAAAATACAATCAGAGCTGAGATTTATCAAGGAATTGTGGATTCTGTAACAGCTAGCGAAACTAGAGGAGATAAAGTTGGAAAAAGAATAGTGCTTCCCGCATCTTTTATCGGAGGGCCAAGAGACATGCGCCGTAGATATTTGGATGCAATTGCATTAGTGCAACTGTTTTGGAAAACCAGACTTGTTTCTCACGATGACATGCAACCCAGAATGGAAAGAAATTCAAAGTGAACTAAAAGAAGGCCAACAAGCTCAAGATCGTCCAGATTTAGTTTCTAGAGTATTCAGAGCAAAATTACAAGATTTAAAAGATCAATTGTTTAAAAAAGAAATCTTTGGTAAGGTTGCAACAAATGTTCATGTCATTGAATTCCAAAAAAGGGGCTTACCACATGCTCATATGCTTATTATATTGAAGCCTGAATACAAAATCATCAATCCAGAGGATTTTGATAAGTATATTTGTGCAGAGTTACCGGACAAAAACAAACATCCAGAATTGTATAGATTGGTGGTTAAGCACATGATGCATGGCCCATGTGGAAGACGAAATCCTACTAACTCATGCATGGTTGATGGGAGATGCAAATATCATTACCCCCGATCCTACTGTGAGAAGACAATGTGTGGTCAAGATGGCTATCCTATTTATAGAAGACGCAAGACCAATGAAAAAGTTTTGGTAAGAAATAAAATGTTGAACAACAAATGGGTAGTACCATACAATCCATACTTGCTCACAAGATACAACTGTCACATAAATATAGAAATTTGTTCAGGGATAAAGGCGGTGAAGTATCTATACAAGTACATATTTAAGGGGCATGATAAGGTTGCTGTTTACATCTCTCATGGTGATGGTGAAAATGTTATTGATGAGGTACAACAATTCCAAGATGCAAGATGGGTATCTGCACAAGAAGCTATGTGGAGAATATATGAATTCAATTTAAATGAGATTTATCCCGCAGTCATAAACTTGCAATTGCATTTACTAGGAAGGCATTGTGTCTCCTACTGGCAACTATCAAGATTTAAGAAATGTCCTTGGGTTAGACAATGTGTCAAAAACAATGCTCACAGAGTTCTTTAACTTCTACTCTAGAAATAAAGAAGCTACACCATATCTGTATGCTGAATTTCTAGAGCATTATACATGGGATAACCAAAATCGATGTTGGAAAGAAAGGGAAAAAAGGCAAGTAATTGGTAGAATAAATGGTGCAAATCTCATTGAAGGTGAGAGATACTATTTAAGGTTATTATTAAATCATGTCAAGGGGCCATCTTCTTTTGAAGATTTACAAACGGTTAATGGAAAAAAATGCACATCATTCAAACAAGCTGCACAAGAAAGGGGTTTGTTAGAATCAGATCACAGTATTTGCGAATGTCTAAAAGAAGCTGTTGCCTTCCAAATGCCACACGCTCTCGAAGATTATTTGCAACTATTCTGGTGTATTGTCAACCAAGTGATGTAAGAACATTATGGGATAATTATTTTGAAGCAATGTCCGATGACTTCCGAAGAGATGGGCAAAATTTAAAAACTTGTGTATCTAGCGTGCTCAGAAACTTGAATTATTTCTTAGAGAGCATGGGAAAAAGCATTCAGAATTTTGACTTACCAAAAGTGACACTAGAGTCAACCGAAAGTGAAGCTATTCTCTCAAGAGAAATACTTGATGAAATGGCCGTGGAAATTCCTTGCGAAGATTATGGTTTAGAAACAAAATTGAATCCCGAACAGCAGGATGCTTTTACGAAGATCATTCAAAGAGTAAATGCAGAAAAAACATGGTTTGTTTTTTATTGATGGTCCAGGAGTAACAGGCAAAACATTTTTGTATCGTGCTCTACTAGCTCACGTACGATCAAGAAAGAAGATTGCACTTGCAACAGCAACATCTGGAGTAGCAGCTGCAATTATGCCTAGAGGGAGAACTGCACATTCAAGATTTAAAATTCCAATTACAGCAAATGAAACGAGTATGTGCAATATCCCAAAACAGAGTGGCCTTGCAAAATTGTTGAAGGAGGCCAAAGTAATCATTTGGGATGAAGCTCCAATGGCAAAAAGATTTGCTGTTGAAGCACTTAATAGGACTCTAATGGACATCATGGAGACTGAACAAGAGTTTGGAGGGAAAGTGATTGTACTTGGAGGAGATTTTCGTCAAGTCTTGCCTATTGTTGCTCGGGGTTCAAGAGAACAAACTATAAATGCAAGTCTCGTGAAGTCTCCTCTATGGCCAAAAATGGAAAAGATCACTTTGACTAGAAATATGAGAGCAAGAAATGACCCTTTTTTCAGTGATTTCTTGCTACGAGTAGGGAACGGAGAAGAGCCCAAAAACAATGAAGACATGATACACATTCCAAATGAAATGCTGATCAAATCTAAAAATGATGAAGCATCAGAACAAGAACTCATTGACAGCATATTCCCCAATTTGAATGAGAATGCCAAGTCAGCTGAGTACCTCACAACAAGAGCTATACTTGCTACCCGAAATGAGACTGTGGATTCCCTTAATGAAAAACTAATCACTAGTGTTTCCTGGTTGTGAAAGAACTTTTATAAGTTTTGATGAAGCAGTAGATGACAACAACAATTACTACCAGGAGGAGTTCTTGAATACTTAACTCCAAACGGCTTGCCTCCTCACAAGTTAAGGCTAAAGGAAAATTGCCCTATCATGTTACTAAGGAACCTGGATCCATCCAATGGGTTATGCAATGGTACTAGAATGGTATGTAGGGGATTTGTGAACAATGTTATTCCGTGCAGAGATAACAATGGGGCAATACAAAGGGAATCAAGTGTTCCTACCACGAATACCACTTTCTCCAGCTGAAAACTGAAGGCTACCCCTTTGAATTCAGAAGAAAACAATTTCCAGTTCGATTATGCTTTGCTATGACAATCAACAAAGCACAAGGACAAACTATTCCTCACGTGGGTGTATATCTCCCGCATCCAGTTTTCTCACATGGACAGCTATATGTTGCATTATCTCGAGGAACTTCAATGTTGACAACCAAAGTTCTTCTAAAAAATGAACATAACCACTCGAGAAATGCAACATACACGAAAAACATAGTATACAAAGAGGTTCTCCAACTGGAAAGGTACTTTTTCCTAAACTTATAACATGTAATGCCTGTTAATTCAATATTCTTTTGCCTTGTATATGCATTAACAATATTCATACTCTTCCATGTTTTCAGTGATAATTTAATGGATGCGATCACTGACGAAGAACAATCCAATTTGTACAAATTTGCCCTTATTTCTCTCATTAATTCTTTTGAATTTCATGATTCCCAAAAAAAAAACCTCAAATATTAACCAGAATTTATTGAATTTATGTTTGCAGGATTGACTTCGAATCAGGATCATGAAACACAAAGGTGTAGCATAGACTTTGAATCAGATCATGGCACACAAAGGTGTAGCATATGATTTTCTACTTTTAAGCAAATCAAGTTATTCTGATAAAAATTAGGGTGGATGTTCAACTAATAAAGCTTTTTTTTTTTTTTGTGTTATAGTGAATCTTCTACCGACAATAATCTTGAAAAAGAACAGATTGATGTTTGAACCTTCCTATTTCCTAAATATGTTCCTTGTCCGTTATTGATTTGAAAAGGTAATTACCTTACTTTTACTCTTGCACTTATCTAATTATGTAAAAAAATTCAACAATGATCCAAAAGTATGAAATTTCTGACATTTTTTAATTCCTCATACAGTTGCTCCAAGAACGTGAAATCTCCAGAATTGGATTTTTCAAAGAAGGCCACTAATGTAGCTACACCAGAGACATATTCAACTAAAAAGTTTAGGGGAAAAAAAACACTTTTCTTTATTGACTTCATTTTTTATGTACTTATTTTTCCTTAATTGTTTTTAAAAATCTTACCATAGAAATTAACTGTTTTTCTTTTAATTATTCTTTGGATATAAGTTGCATGTGAATTATGTCTTTTGAATTTGAGTGTTCCTTGTATTTCAGCCTAGAATTAGGTTGGAAACACAATATACCTACATGTTACTAAAGTAATAGGCTATTACCTCATCAACAGTAAAAAAAAACCGTGACCAAGGTCAACTAAATAGTTAACAGTTGAGCAAATCACTTGTGAAGTGGGACAGCCTGGAGGAACTATTTATGAAATACATAATTTCACACTTTTTTAATTAAACAAAACTACTTCTTCAATTCATATTTCAAACCATAAGGAAAGACTTGAAATTTGACAAGACAGAGTTTTAAATAAAATAAACAAGGAACCTTGAATATTTGCTTCCGAGTTTCTTAGTGCAATTGGTAAGTAAATGGGCTAATTGATGTCTCGAATAATGCATTGCTCATTGTACAACCAGCAACTAATTGGTCCAATCAATTATTGCTTAGATATCAAATATGTACATATGTAAATGCATTCTGGAAAAATCATAGTACATTTGTGTATCATAAACCCACACACGTGTTGTTCAGCTGCAAGACGTGAGACATAGACTGTCCATTTCATGTGGAAACTCATACCATTGTCATGTGATATTAGAGTTCAATTTTAAACAGAGATAATGCCAATGGAAGATAAACAAAAGATACTAATCTTATTAATGCAATTCCTTTTGAGATAAAACACTCCAGTTCAAGTATAAGTTCTACTAATATTATCGTTATCAGAATTAACTTGGAAACCAATACAAACAAGTAAAAATTAAGATAATTATTAATCCAAATTGACTATTTTGAACAATAATCCAAGACATTTTTTTTAACTCCTTTTGATATTCAACTATTCAGATCTCAACTTAAAACTACAGTTGAAATTCACAAACGTAAATTAACACCTAAATTTTTTGGCAACTTATAAGCCTGTCCTACGGCTTCGAATTTGGAAGTTGGGGATCATGCCCCATTGTGAATAAGGACTACATATGTTAGCATCAAGCTGGTGATATATTTAGTCCACTTTCAGATTTAAATAGTACTTAAATTAAACAGTTGCAGACTTTATATTCACAAGTTAGCAACTTCACATGTGCAGCTAGATCTTTTTAATACTAAAATAATTGTGCTCGGAAAATAGATAAAATAACAAAGCATGCAAAGTCCAAATTCTTTAGATGTCATCTCGCAAAATGCACAAGGGAAAATTTTTCCACTAAGCACAATTTTTAAATTCCATAAATAACATATTCACATTTTCCTTTCCTAGCAAAAAGCTAATTTTAAGCCCTCTTTTCTGCTTCTGCCATTCAATTTTAGCATTTAAAACAGCTGCTCAAGACCATTTTCCCAAAAAAAAAAAAAAATGCCGGCTTATAATCAATCAATCAATCAATCAATAACAAAGTTCAATCCCTTTAAGTAAGTTGGGTGTAGATATACGTTAGGAGTACGCCAAATGTGACAGTAAACTAACTAAAGAATTGTAAATGTAAATATATTCTATTAAGTAGAAGATTTAGTCGGCCTGGGAAGCAAAAACGAAATCAGAATAACAAAGAGACAACTAAAATGAAATGCTCCAATTGAGGAGTTTGAAAGGCTGAAAGTTTCATGAAAGCATATCATTTTTTTTCCCTTCCGTCAGTCACCTATTAAATTCTATATAGTTTACATTACAACTTTGGATACTGCTTTGGACTACTCTAGAAAGACATCGCTCTGCTTCTCATTGATAATTGATCAAAACTCTAAGTTTTCAAATCTCATTAAAAGTGAAATTTAAAAGACATAGTACTAAATCCTCCTAAGGGAATTCATCGAAAGAAAGTGACAACTGGTTATCTCAGTTCAATGGTTTTCAACTTTTAAGAACGTTGTTTGACTAATTCCGTGGTAAATTCTAATTGAAATCAAGCATTATAGTAACTTCAATTTCTTTAGGACAATGACGTGTTTCCGTTTCCAAGATTGATTCCAGTTACTGAAGTTTTAAAAAACATAAACTTTTATCAGATTAAACCCTATGAAATCCAACAATTAAAATTCCATTACAATAAGAAAAAGATATCCACATAATAATCCAAATTAAACTACTACAGTATACTATAAAAATACTTACCCTAACGAATTAATTCATCAGCTTTCTTCTTCATATATTCTTCTCCTCATATTGGCTATCACGTTCAGCGAAGAACAAGAATTCATCAGCAACAACTCAAGAACAAGAACTGCAGGTATCAGGTAATCGCTATTTAATATTCTCCCGAATAAGAACTGCAGGTATTCCATAAATTCATTCCTAAGATTGAGATAAATACATAGGAAGAAATTGATTCTTGGAAAGTAATTATTTGATTGGAAATTAGTAGGTATAGCTGATCAGAGGAAGGGAGAACGAGAGAGCGATAATCACAAGGTGGGGGAGGAATTTGTTATATATATATTTTTTTGAGTAAAGTAAGAGAGAAGCTTCAGGGCACACAAACTAAGGGGTTCTAGGATATCAAAGAAATTTTCTTTTCATGTGATGAAGCCACGTCCGCAATCCTCATAAATATTTTATCTCACTAATGTTCCCGCGTGGTTTGCACTATTTTTGTCGTAATGTTTTATCAGGTATGATGCTGTTATTGTCAATGACACATGTTTTTTCTTTATTTTGTTTTATTGAATGTATTTTTCACTATTATTTTGATCTGAAAGCAATTTAACGAAGGAATACAATGATCTCTTTTGTGTATCTCATCTCTCCTCTTTCTACCCTTCCCCTCCCCTATTGATTATTGAAAAAAAGACAACCTATCAAACTATGTAATCCCCAGCCTTAAAATCTTTTACGCATGTCAAGGTGATTGTGTTTGTGATGATGGATGAGTTATATTCAGGCCACAAAAATGGTTACCAATTTAACTAAACCAGAGCTCGGTTTCAGCCTGCATCTGCTATCTTAAATAATTATCATTTTATTTAGTTCAGGTTTCCAATGTCCCCGCTTTTGAGTTTTAACGATTAGACCATATTTATAGCCCATAAGCCGGTTATTTGCTATGGTCAATTACACTAAAGTTGATATCTGGGTACAAAAAATTGACGGATTGTTCACATATGATTAGTAGTTATAGGATCGAGCTATATGGTTGGAAAACGACATTAAACCGTTTAGATGAAACAGAAATTTGTAACCTTGCTTGCTTTTTTCTTCAAATTATTCAATATTGTATAAAATACAACATATATTTTAAATGTCTAGGTGCACAATTTTTTTATAGGATTGTTTAGCTTTAGCCATTAACTAAATTGTATAATTTCTTTGCTTGGTTACCTGATATAAATTTATGGTTATTTTATTTCATAAATTTATGATAATCTTTTTTTTTCTTTCTCAACCTTACCTATAAGTTATTCAATCATGATTTTTTCTTTCAGAAATTTAGTATATCAATATATGTTCAACTAATTGATTTAAATAATATGTATAATGACCAAGGTACCAAATTTGGACTTCTATGGTATCATATAACTATTGAATATTTCTAATATTAAATGCAGGAGCATTCTAGGATGGATACAACAATTCCGATTAGCGCATTGAAAGATAATAAAGATTCATGGACAATAAGGGTGCTATTATTAAGGAAGAAAAATGTAGAGCAGTACAAGACTTTACGAAAATCTGGAAATTTACAAAAGCTCTTCTTTGTAGATGATGAGGTAACAGAAAAATTTAAATTTTCAATGCTAAGAAAAATATATAAGGCTAATGTTTTCATTCTTATTTTAGGGCTCGAAAATTCAAGCGATCATGTTTGACCAAACAATTAAAATATTTGAAGAGGTGTTCCATTACAACAAGTCTTACATGATCTCAAAAGCCCAAGTGAGAAAAATTGATACAACTTTTGCAAACGTTAATGGTGACATCGAGATTGTTATTCAACAATACACACAAGTCAAAAAAGACCCATCACATGTACCAATGAGAAAGGTCATATCAAATTTCACCAATTTCGAAAATGCAAAAAGTAGAGAATATCATAACAAAACAATTGGTATAAATCTATTAAAATGACCTTTTTAGTTATATTTGTCTTTACTCATGCTTTCTACAATTATATTAATTTTCGTTAACAGATGTTTTAGGATTTGTTACAATAGTTGCTCCAAGTCTTTTCATGCTGAAGAAAGATGGAACAACTATTCAGATAAGAGAGATAATCATCATGGACAAAGGGTAGGAAATATAAAATTCATTAAATTTAGATATTATATTGCATGAATTGCCCATTTATATATTATTATTAATTGCAGAATGTAGCCAATCAAACTAATATTATGGGGAGACATGGCTGAAAATGAAGGACAGCTGTTACAACACATAGCGGATCAAAAGCCAATCATTGCAATATTAAATGTCAAATGTTCGGAGTATCAAGGTAACACTCTAATTTTACATACATATTATTTCTATATATAATATTTCTAAACAAGTTTAATAATATATATATGCATATTTATTTCTATATATAATATTTCTAAACAAGTTTAATAATACATAACTCTATTTGCATATTTAATATACCCAGAAATTGATTAGCTTGGATTTTAGTAATTTGATATGATGTAAGAGAAAACCAAAATTCCTTTTACCGACGTTTGGAGCTTGTTAGAATATTACTAAGTTTCATCAGCATCCAATTAGACTTTGAATAGTTTTTCTTTTTCTTTTTTAAAGGCACTAACCCGTATTCCTTTTGCTTTCTCATTTTCTTTTTTGGGTGATGACTCTAATTTTTTTATTTTTTAAATTTTTTTGGAAATTTTAATTTCTCAAGGGACGTATATTCTATGATATATTATGTGGACATATATTATGGGCGTATATTTAAGGTGATTATTAACATCTATGATTTTTTTTAGGAGAATTTCAACTGTCGAGCACTCCAACATCTGTAATCCAATTACATCCTGATTGTGCCCAAGCAAAACAATTACAAAATTGGTAACAACAAAACGATATATTTATTTATAACTTTATTATACCTTATACCTAATTATATTCTACTCATATAGGCTCAGAACATCAACACGTGCTACAAATGCCGAAGCTATGTTTAAAAGAAGTAAGATGATCAATGCCCAGAAATCAAGCTTCGTGATATAATACATAATTCTGAGTCATTGACAAAGGTAAATAAAATTTTTTTGAGGGAACAATTCTCATCTACAATTCACTAATAAAAATAAACATTATCTTTGCAGGGTCTTTTTTACAAGTTCACAGCAACAATTACAAATATTGAGAACAAAGATCAACCCTACTACACTTCTTGTAAAACATGCAAAAAAGGAGTCCAAAATATTGGGGAAGCAACAAATTGTCCAAAATGCAATCGCAATATCTCAGATTGCATCCCAAGGTTATTTAATATTGCGTGCGTTTGCTTTATAAATCCCAAAAATGAACAATATCATCATCAACCTCAAATTTACAGGTTCAAGATAATGTTGGAAGTCATTCAAGGTGAAAGTTTTGCAACTGTCATCCTATTTGAGGAACAAGCACGAGAATTGATTGGATGCCGAGCACAAGAATATATAGAGTCGACTAAAAATAAGGTATCAATAAATAATGATGAGTTATATGCATAAAGAATGCAATTTTTTGGTCAAGTTACAACGGATCTATGAAAACAATGGTAAGCCATCAATGGTAGCACATGATTTTGAAGAAATTCAAAAGGAAAAGTCAACAACAAACAAAAAGAAGAAATTGACAAAGGCTGTGTCGACTATAGTTCAAGTTTTAGACGATGATGATGATGATGCACCTAAGAAGTTGAAGAGGAAGACAAATACATCCAGAAAAGAAGCCAATAGGATTTTAGATGATGATGATGATGGAGCACTTGAGAACTTGAGGAGGAAGACGACTACATCCAAACCTAGAAAGGAAGCCAATAGGATGACACTGAAGAAGAAGATTAAGATCGAGAAACCTTAATTTCCTTACATTTGACAAATTTATTTACTTTCAATTCGCATTATTTTATTAATAAAAAATACACTACTACTCTGAACATCAACATTTTATATTTGGGAAATTTATTTATTCTCAATTTCTTCTTTACACATAAATAGAACCTTATAAAAAAAAGTTTAAAAATGCAAGATTACACGTTTATGTTTTCAAGACACTTTTATAGTTCGAAATGGATTCAAAATATTGTTTACCAGCAATTTATATGACAAGAAACCACCAAGAATACTACCTGTGGGTACACTACATGTGAAGCTATGATATAGGAAGTCAGGCATTTGAAAATACACGTTATTATTCCCAACATAAAAACTTAATCCTAGAAGAAAATGCTGAAATTCTTAAAAATGGATTCTTTTCTTTCTCCTCAATGTTTGGATGTGGTGTATATGCTGATGTTTGATTAGCATATTGCCAAGTATAATCCGTTTTGTTTCATGAAATTCTACAAGGTTCTTTATTATGTCCCTTCTAAATTGAAGGTGATTTCAGTGCCTCAATTGTTATGACATCCATGTTTATGTTAGTGATGGATATCCAATAGACTTCTCTACTTCTGTATTCCTATTTTGTTGACTTATTCAGCTAAATTAGCATTTTTAGGACCCATTGTCATAGGCGCATGCAGCAACTATTTGGAGTAGCTCTGAGATGGAGGCAAATCGCATAATTTGCAATGCTGTGAGGCCCAGCTTATAAAGGTTTTTGTCCTTTTTCTTTCGCTACTTAATGATGTCCTTTTATGATGCATGTTCTGGTTTCGCACTATCTTCTGAACCATGACAATGTTGTTAGAAGTCAAATAAACGTCCTGTACCATATTTTAACATTAAAATTGAACATCTTATTTTGCTATTGAACATTTAGTCTTTCTCTACATCCCCTACTACTTATAAAGTTTCTTGTCATATAAATACTTTATTGCCTGAAAATGAACCTTCTAGGTTTCTGTTTCATCACAAGGAAGTCAGACTACATAAATAAAACTGTTTAATTTGTTAACCTTTTTTCTTTAAAGCTACCGCATTTTGAGTTTTCACAAAAAAAAATAAGCATTATCATTAGTAAACATAATTTATAAACATGCATAGCACGTGCCCAATCCCTAGTATATATATAAGCATGAATCACCTTAAGTGATTTGGTATTTAACATTTAATGTTATTCCAAAAATAGCCTTGATCTCAAACCCTTTAGTCAACTAAGTAAGGGAATAGATGGAAACAATATTTCTTACAGGATTAGAATTTAGCAAGAATTCAATTTCGTGAAAATCTTTAATTTAACATGAAGGTTAATTGTTTCCTGTCCACTACAGTTATTCTACTTTTTTATTTTTTTCATCTTTATTTATATTTTCTGAAGGGGTTTTTTGTGCTAAGGACACCCAAATTTTTTTTTTTTGCAACTTATAAGCCCGCCTACGGCTTGGAATTTGGAAGTTGGGGATCATGGCCCACAGTGAATATTGATTGCATATGTTAGCATGAAACAGGTGATATACTTAGTTAGCAACCTCACATTTGCAGTTAGATTTTTTTAAGACTAAAATATGTGCTCAAAAAATAGATAAAATAATAAACCATGCAAAGCTATGCATTCCGCCATAACAGGGCTTGCACAATAACACTGTGTATCGGTGGCTCTTCACAAATTTGTGTGTATCGTAAAATAGATAAAGTAATAAAATAATCAATACATTAACAGCTATTGTTTTATTAGAATTATGCGTCATTATATCCATATCCTAAGAGGAACCAAACTACAGCAAGCATAACTTCTCCCCAAGCCATTAGTAATTCTAATTCTAACCAGGAATTTGAAACCAAGACGGAACCCATCACAGTTGGGAAAAAGATGAAGCTTATAAAAGGCATAAACATGAAATCAATAGAGAATTATTCACTCTCTCATTACCAATAAAATAAAGCAAAACGAACAAAATAAAGCAAAAACAAACAGGAATATTGCAACTCAAGTTCCAGGATTTTCTGCATCCCCAGAATCACCACCTCGAAGCATTATTGGATATCGATATCACCAAAGCATCAAAAAGAAAATATTTAATATGGGTAACTTCTTCTATTCTTTGTCTCTATATTTGATTTTCATCATACATTCACAAGCCTACGTTTTTTAATCTGATATAACAGTAGGATCTGTACAAGTAGAAATAACCAATATTATTCAAAGTTGGAGTTTAGGAAAAGCAGCTAAAGAATCAACGCACTAAAAATAATAACTTAACAATAGAATTCAGTAACTAGCTTAGCTCCATCTAAGGTATTATTGAGTAGCATTGCTAAGGTAATTGGTCCAACACCTCCCGGAACTGGGGTTATCCACACAGCTATTTTACTTGCTTTGTGGGAATCAACATCTCCAACAAGCCTGGAACTTGACTTCTTAGTTCGTCATCAACATCATTTGTCCCCACATTAATAATAGTAGCACCAAATTTAATCCAACTACCTTTTATCTGACCATTCAAATTGTCAATCACTGAAAAAGCAAAAAACTAAAGCTTAACTAAAGTTTCCACTGTCCCATTACAAGGTGAATAAGAATGTGTTGTACTTTGATTGAAAATAAGTTTTTTTCCATAAGAATATTAAAAGACAGCACCTAGCAAAAGATCCAACAAATAATACATTGGGATCTAGGTGCAACTATGCATACTGTGTGCCTGCATGCTGCAACAACATACAAAGTAGACAGAAATCATATATGCATAAATACAACAAAAAAATACTGTATAGTAACAATTCAAATACATGGAGACCAATGTGGCAATAATGTAACCCCTATGCTATGCAGGAACACCTTTATCAAAATTCCATGTAACTATCAAATTAACATGCAAATTAACGCCATTCTTATTACTTCAAATAACAATCAGGTAGATTTTGGTTTTTACATACATTGGAAGGAATACAATTTTAAGATAGGCTTTCATAGCAAAGTTCCAACTTCATGTAAACCTTTTTCTAACAATTACATATGAGTCCCTCTATTATGCTTCTTAGTCAAGATCCTATCAGGCCATCAAAGTTAATTTATTTATGCAGCGCTTCTAATCATTTTTTCCTCTGAAACATGGTTGCATCTTTTTTAATGCATGAATAATATCCTTGAAGAAAGATGTCCTAATTTTTGCTTATGTTTTCTGGATAGAGCAAGTCATTGCCTCTACAAGAAAGGCATGACAGTGTAACAAAAGTGTTACTAGAAGAAATTGGCACGCTAATTTAAGTGCAGAAAAAAAAAGCAACAGTACATAAAAAGAACAAATGAAAAGGCAAGACAGCGTAACAAAAGTGTTACTAGAAGAAATTGGTACGCTAATTTAAGTGTAGAAAAAAAAGCAAGAGTACATATAAAAGAACAAATAGGAAACGAAAAAGAGTTATCACTGCTTCAGCAACTGAAGACACGAATCTAAATAAAGAAGAAAGGCAAAAGTACATACAAAATATGGACATAGGATGTACCACAGGTATATGATCATTTTAGCCAGCAAAAGCTATTTTAGCTATTTATGAGATATCAGTACAAAGTTTAACAACAATAAATTGCATATAGATGGAGGCCAACCAAATGACTCGAGGAAAAGGAAGAGGATTAATACTATTGTAGCAATCCAAGACAGGAGCATGACTGAAAATACTAGCAGAGGAAGACAACAAAGGCGAAGAATACATTGGTTGTTAAGAGCTCTTATAGCTGTACGTGAATATGAAGGTACTCTTACATCACCAATTTTGTACATTTTGGGTGAAATAATTTTTTAAGACATCATACCTGTTCAAAGAATACCATATTTCATTTTTTTTCTTTTTGAACTTACATGGTAAAAATCAGTTATTGATATACACATCTTTTAGGACAAACATTTTATGAGCCTAATTGCTCCGAGAAACATATTTTAGCCAGCCAACCCTCCTGTGAATTTTGTGGAGCAAAGAGATTTGAATACGAACCGCCATCATTTTGTTGTCAGAAGGGAGAAGTTATGCTTGCTGAAGTTGAAATCCCAGATGAATTATATTTTTTATTTACGTCCAATACAGAAGAAGCTAAAGAATTTCAAAGAAATATGCGTGCTTACAATATCATTTTTTCATTTACTTCCTTCGGAGTGCTCCTAGACAAGGAGCTTGCATCAAGCAAAAAAGGAGTTTTTACTTTTAGAGCTCAAGGACAAATTTATCATGATCTTCCTGGTTTAATTCCACAAGAGAACTTTCCTCGGTACTTCCAATTATATTTCAACGACACATTACATGAGCTACAAAATAGAATGAGGATTGTACTAGGCCTAAATTTAAGTGCTCTTATCATTGAGAAGATTATGCATATAATGGAAGGGAATCCCTATGCAAAATTCGTACAACAATCCAAGGATTATCCTTCATTCACAGATTTCCATATTGATATAAAGAAGGATGTAAAATTAGACCAACGGGTGTATAATGAACCAACAGCTGACCAAGTTGCTGCCATATGGGTTGAAGGAAATGATCCCACTATTCATCTTGAAATAGACATTGTCGTTCATGCACATTCAGGAAATAGGCATCGTGTGAGGCATTATTATGGTTGCTATGACTCCCTTCAATATCCTATATTGTTTCCAAAAGGAGAGGTTGGATGGCATCAAAACATATTGAAGAAAAGTTGTGTTAAAGATAGAGATATAGAGGAGCAAAACAATCAAGGAAGGCCCAACTACTCTTCTGCGGTAGAAATCTTTGAACGAGAGCAACAAGGTATTCTCGAAATTATTTGTTAACCTCATATGTAAATGATAACTTTCATAAATCTACTTGACTTACAACTTCCCATTTAAGCATTAAATTTGTAATGAAGCATATTTTACTTAAAGAAATAATGGCTCAATTCTTATTTGTCTATTCTTTACAACATTCAAATGCTATTGACAAAATATTCTAACACAGAATTTTGTTTTCATAAGAGAAAATAACGTATGTTTTTTAATGGATTGAATGAGATCTTTTATTGTTGCCTTAGAAAAAAATATTGTGTACTCCATATTTTCATTCTCAATAAAGATATAGAATAATTATCCAAATGATTGAATAAGGAAAATAGAAAGAAACAATAAAAATAAAGCAAGCATTGTGCACCACTATTTCGGTTGTTGTTATTTTGGTTGTTGTACCACTACCTATAGTAAATTTTTTAAGGTAACAAGTTTTTTATTTTTCCTGTTTTTGTGAAACATTTTCCGAAGTAACGAACATTTTTTTTTAAAATAACAACTGAGTGATTTAGTGATTATTCAATGACCATCTAAACAAAGTTCGCTAATCTAATATTTCACAACATGTAACACCTTTAACGTATGTGGGTGAAAAAGACCCCAAAAAGGTATCTTGCCGACAATACTACTGTACAAGCTACGAATTAGACAACCTCAAAAATCAATCCTATTATATGCCAAGAGACTACTCCAACAATTTGTAGTGGATATGTACATCAAGTTGGAGACAACCCGTTTGGATTTCCATAGAAGAAAGCAAAATACAATCAGAGCTGAGCTTTGTCAAGGAATTGTGGATTTTGTAACAGCTGGAGAAACTAGAGGAGATAAAGTTGGCAAAAGAATAGTGCTTCCCGCATCTTTTACCGGAGGGCCAAGAGACATGCGCCGTAGATATTTGGATGCAATTGCATTAGTGCAACGTTTTGGAAAACCAGACTTGTTTCTAACGATGACATGCAACCCAGAATGGAAAGAAATTCAAAGTGAACTAAAAGAAGGCCAACAAGCTCAAGATCCTCCAGATTTAGTTTCTAGAGTATTCAGAGCAAAATTACAAGATTTAAAAGATCAATTGTTTAAAAAAGAAATCTTTGGTAAGGTTGCAACAAATGTTCATGTCATTGAATTCCAAAAAAGGGGCTTACCACATGCTCATATGCTTATTATATTGAAGCCTAAATACAAAATCATCAATCCAGAGGATTTTGATAAGTATATTTGTGCAGAGTTACCGGACAAAAACAAACATCCAGAATTGTATAGATTGGTGGTTAAGCACATGATGCATGGCCCATGTGGAAGACGAAATCCTACTAACTCATGCATGGTTGATGGGAGATGCAAATATCATTACCCCCGATCCTACTGTGAGAAGACAATGTGTGGTCAAGATGGCTATCCTATTTATAGAAGACGCAAGACCAATGAAAAAGTTTTGGTAAGAAATAAAATGTTGAACAACAAATGGGTAGTACCATACAATCCATACTTGCTCACAAGTTACAACTGTCACATAAATATAGAAATTTGTTCAGGGATAAAGGCGGTGAAGTATCTATACAAGTACATATTTAAGAGGCATGACAAGGTTGCTGTTTACATCTCTCATGGTGATGGTGAAAATGTTATTGATGAGGTACAACAATTCCAAGATGCAAGATGGGTATCTGCACAAGAAACTATGTGGAGAATATATGAATTCAATTTAAATGAGATTTATCTCGCAGTCATAAACTTGCAATTGCATTTACTAGGAAGGCATTGTGTCTCCTACTAGCAAGATCAAGATTTAAGAAATGTCCTTGGGTTAAACAATGTGTTAAAAACAATGCTCACAGAGTTCTTTAACTTCTACTCCAGAAATAAAGAAGCTACACCATATCTGTATGTTGGATTTCCAGAGCATTATACATGGGATAACCAAAATCGATGTTGGAAAAAAAGGGAAAAAAGGCAAGTAATTGGTAGAATAAATGGTGCAAATCCTATTGAAGGTGAGAGATACTATTTAAGGTTATTATTAAATCATGTCAAGGGGCCATCTTCTTTTGAAGATTTACAATCGGTTAATGGAAAAAAAATGCACATCATTCAAACAAGCTACACAAGAAAGGGGTTTGTCAGAATCAGATCACAGTATTTGCGAATGTCTCAAAGAAGCTGTTGCCTTCCAAATGCCACACGCTCTCTAAAGATTATTTGCAACTATTCTGGTGTATTGTCAACCAAGTGATGTAAGAACATTATGGGATAATTATTTTGAAGCAATGTCCGATGACTTCCGAAGAGATGGGCAAAATTTAAAAACTTGTGTATCTAGCGTGCTCAGAAACTTGAATTATTTCTTAGAGAGGATGGGAAAAGCATTCAGAATTTTGACTTACCAAAAGTGACACTAGAGTCAACCGAAAGTGAAGCTGTTCTCTCAAGAGAAATACTTGATGAAATGGCCATGGAAATTCCTTGCGAAGAATATGGTTTAGAAACAAAATTGAATCCTGAACAGTAGGATGCTTTTACGAAGATCATTCAAAGAGTAAATTCAGAAAAACATGGTTTGTTTTTTATTGATGGTCTAGGAGGAACAGGCAAAACATTTTTGTATCGTGCTCTACTAGCTCACGTACGATCAAGAAAGAAGATTGCTCTTTCAACAGCAACATCTAGAGTAGCAGCTGCAATTATGACTGGAGGGAGAACTACACATTCAAGATTTAAAATTCCAATTACAGCAATGAAACGAGTATGTGCAATATCCCAAAATAGAGTGGCCTTGCAAAATTGTTGAAGGAGGCCAAATTAATCATTTGGGATGAAGCTCCAATGGCAAAAAGATTTGCTGTTGAAGCACTTAATGGGACTCTAATGGACATCATAGAGACTGAACAAGAGTTTGGAGGGAAAGTGATTGTACTTGGAGCAAATTTTCGTCAAGTCTTGCCTATTGTTGCTCGGGGTTCAAGAGAACAAACTATAAATGCAACTGTCGTGAAGTCTCCTTTATGGCCAAAAATGGAAAAGATCACTTTGACTAGAAATATGAGAGCAAGAAATGACCCTTTTTCAGTGATTTCTTGCTACGAGTAGGGAACGGAGAAGAGCCCAAAAACAATGAAGACATGATACACATTCCAAATGAAATGCTGATCAAATCTAAAAACGATGAAGCATCAGAACAAGAACTCATTGACAGCATATTCCCCAATTTGAATGAGAATGCCCAGTCAGTCGAGTACCTCACAACAAGAGCTATACTTGCTACCCAAAATGAGACTGTGGATTCCCTTAATGAAAAACTAATCACAGTGTTTCCTGGTTGTGAAAGAACTTTTATAAGTTTTGATGAAGCAGTAGATGACAACAACAATTACTACCAAGAGGAGTTCTTGAATACCTTAACTCCAAATGGCTTGCCTCCTAACAAGTTAAGGCTAAAGGAAAATGGCCCTATCATGTTACTAAGGAACTTGGATCCATCCAATGGGTTATGCAATGGTACTAGAATGGTATGTAGGGGATTTGTGAACAATGTTATCTGTGCAGAGATAACAATGGGGCAACACAAAGGGAATCAAGTGTTCCTACCACGAATACCACTTTCTCTAGCTGAAAATGAAGGCTACCCCTTTGAATTCAGAAGAAAACAATTTCCAGTTCGATTATGCTTTGCTATGACAATCAACAAAGCACAAGGACAAACTATTCCTCACGTGGGTGTATGTCTCCCGCATCCAGTTTTCTCACATGGACAGCTATATGTTGCATTATCTTGAGGAACATCAATGTTGACAACCAAAGTTCTAAAAAATGAACATAACCACTTGAGAAATGCAACACACACGAAAAACATAGTATACAAAGAGGTTCTCCAACTAGAAAGGTACTTTTTCCTAAACTTATAACATGTAATGCCTGTTAATTCAATATTCTTTTGCCTTGTATAACTCTTCCATGTTTTTAGTGATAATTTAATGGATGTGACCACTGACGAAGAACAATCCAATTTGTACAAATTTGCCCTTATGTCTCTCATTAATTCTTTGGAATTTCATGATTCCCAAAAAAAAAAAAAACTCAAATATTAACCAGAATTTATTGAATTTATGTTTGCAGGATTGACTTTGAATCGGATCATGAAACACAAAGGTGTAGCATAGACTTTGAATCAGATCATGGCATACAAAGGTGTAGCATATGATTTTCTACTTTTAAGCAAATCAAGTTATTCTGATAAAAATTAGGGTGGATGTTCAACTAATAAAGCTTTTTTTTTATATATAGTGAATCTTCTACCGACAATAATCTTGAAAAAGAACAGATTGATGGGCAGTAGCTGGGCGTAGCACAGCTAGCCCTTACTAGTACCAACTATATAAAGAGGTAGTAGACAGGCCCATGGAAAGAGCCACGTTAACAGGCTTATGTAGTGGAAATTTTCATCCCTTTGTGTGAGATGACTTTTTCGGCCTATATCTCAGGCATCAAGTCTTCAACAAATTTTCACCTTTTTGTCCTTTTTCGTAATTCTAAATTATTTTTCATTTTTCGTTCATCTTTTCTGCATGATTTTACTATATTGCCCCTCACAACTTAACTACTTCAGTGAACAGTACATAACTGTTGGAAGGCTTTTTGGTCCTTTTAGCTTGTTGTCGGTGTCGTCCTCCGCCCTTTGCAAACAGAACTGTTCTACTACAGTCCAGTGCGACTGCACCCCCACTTTGTTTCATCGTCAGCTCCAGTTCCTCTTTTAGATTTTTAGCCACCCATGCATCTGCAGCTTCAGCCAATTTGTGGCTCATCTTCTCTTGCCTTTCTTTTTCTCACCAAGAATTGTACTCTCATTAAGACTTTGGTATTTTTTCCAAAATAACCAACTTTTTGGGCCAAATGCTTACCTTTGGATAGGTTATGCATCTCCTTCAATTTTGCTCAACCATTGGATCATATCAAATTTTGTAGATTTTTGCTTCAAAACTATTTCAGCAATCAATTATCTGGTTTCTTTTGTACTCTATCACATTTCATCCTTTGGATTTCAACCTAGAACGACTTTCTTGCAAAATTTTCCGCAAAATCTATTTCAACAAAGCGTATGGAGTTGGCAAAAACTTTTGTTATATGAAATGTATAGGGAAATATGGTTTATAGGAGAAGGGAAAAACAATGCAGTAGGATGACGTATGGTTGAATGGTAGGTAGGGTCTTTTCCTTCTTGAATTGAGAGCATAATTATGGTTCTTTTTTCTTTTATGAAATTTTGCTCCTTCACTTCTTAGTTATCTATGTTGCGGCATTTTAAGGACTTGTTTTTGGCTTTCTTGTTGTGCTATGGTGTTAGTTCGATTAACAACCTTCTTAAATGTTGTTGCTATATGCTTCAATTTAGTTAAACTTCTAAATAGAGAGAAGCACTTAAAGGTCTGTGAGTTTTCTCCTCTTCCATGAATATGGTATTTGCCAACAGTCATGGCATTTGACTGAAAATCTTCGCACTACAAAAAATTTAGGTTATGGAGGCGATTTTATAGAGGGGGTTTTTAAAACCGCCTCTATCAAAACATAGTATTTTCTTTCTGTCCCTATTTTGCGGCATTTTTTAGAACCGCATCAAGCAATTTTTTAGTTGGGGCGGGTTATTAGAGGGGGTTTAAGAATTCAGCTCCTAAATTAAGCAGTAAACCCAAAAAATTCCCTTCTTCTCTCCCGCGCCCTAGTCTCCTTCTGATTTTTCACTCTAGTTTCCTCTTCTTTCTTCTTTTCTAAATTATTCTCCCTTAATTAGGTTCAGTCTCTTCTTGCCATTCTTTTCCCCATCAACATCGGCCATCGGATTTAGGCGTAATTTCTAATTTCTTCCTTTCTTCTTGTTCACTTTTCAGAATTTATCTATTTTTTTGCAGCCCCAGAAGCTAAGCATGTTTGGGTTCGTAGCTCTCAAAAGAGGCTTTCTGCAGCACAAGTAGCTCTCCGCTGCAGCCGCTGCCACTACCAAGAAGAAGCTCCCAACTGTCGCGTACACCACTTTCGCTGCTCATTCCAAGTCAACCATGCAGGACCAAAGCCGAAGCCGAAGCCAAAGCCGAAGCCGAAGATCCAATCCCAGGCACCTGCGACTCCTAACTCTGAAATTTTTAAATTGACTCCTGTCTCCCCTGCTCTCAATAACTACCTCCGCGTCTCCCAATCGTCTCGCTCTGATGCTGTCAAGAATGTCTGGGACTACATATTTCCAGTATCTTGAACTTACTTGGTTAGAAATCTTGAATCTTGCAAGCTGTCTTTTGTGTTTCTTGGAAAATTTTGCTGGATTATTGAATCTTGTTGAGAGTACCCGCTATCTTGACTTATTTTGAACGAAAATCTTAAAGTTGAGACTGATCTTTAAGTTCCTAAACTCATTGTTGGTCGTTTTGTTGAAGAAACAAGAGGTTCTTGAACTTTGTTCTTGAGTTTTTAGAAAAACCTGCCTGCTGGAATTTTTTTTCTTGCTTGAGATTGTGCTTCTTTATTTGTTTTCCAGCTTGAATGAATTTGTTGAAGGAAAAGGAGTCTTTCATATTGTGTTTAAAAGAGAAAAGAACAAGCTTCCTAATCTTTAGGGAGAGGTAAAACCATTTGGAAGAAGAAAACGAAACCAAGGGGGAAGTTAGTGTTCTTGTTAAACAGACTTGCTGGAATTTTTTCTTGATCTTGCTTAAACGTGTTTCTTGCATTATTCCAACTTGTTTTGATCTTCAAAAGGGGTGAAATAAAGCTACTTTGGTATTAAATAAGAGAGGAATCCTAGTCCAAAAGGATTAGGACAGCCTTGTAAAAGGAAAAGGAAACCAAATCTTTTGTGAATTGCATTGGAGATTCTTAGTAGTCACTTGTTTCCTAATTGGTTTAGCTGAATCTTATCTAGTAATTGCTTGGGTTTGCTTCCTTTTTGGCCATGTGCTTGTTTTCTTATGGCTAAGGGGATTAAATTGTGTGAGGGAGCTTGGTGTGAGGGAGATACCAAAACCAGAAAAGTAAGGCTGAAAGATTGGGGCAAAAATATTGAGAGTTAAGCATAATTCTTGGTAGGACTTGGTATGTTTGTTGGTTGATGAGGCTAGAGTTGTTACACCAAGAGCTAACACACATTTTTTCTGGTGATAAAACAAGTTCCTTGTGGGAGAAAATCAGAAGATTAACAAGAAAAGTAATGCTGGATAGTTTGGAAGAAAAACTTGAAACTTGAAGCCCCTTTGTGGAAGGTAACATCTTTTGCTTCACTTTTGGTTAACTATATATGATGTTTAGCTAAGTAAATAACATGATTAGTGAAGATGTAACACTTGATGATTTGGAAAAGAAAATGGAGGAGAAATTAAGATGGCTATGATTATACAAGCTGGAACATAAGCAAATTTGTATGAACAGTCTTGCTGGACTAGCTTTAGTAAATTAGATATAACTTTGTATAGGAAGCTGTAAATTGGATGATTCTTGTTGTGTTAGAAACTAGACTCATAAGGTTTCTTAATGGTATAAGGCTCATACCCTAGTATGTTATGGATTAATCCCAGAATTTGTGCAAAATGGACTGAAAATCCAACACTGCACAAATAGGGTTAGTGACGAGCTAATTTGGAGACTACTTTCGAACTTGTTATTGTTAAAATTTGAGCTAATGTTCTTCACACCTTATAGCTCTTGAAACATTCGAGAAACAGTTTTATTACATAAGCTAATGGCCTGAAGCATTGAGATGTATTCGGGTTTCAGATTTGGAACTAAACTATTGGAGTGGCAGATTACTGTTAACACTACTGATATAACTCCTTTTAATATTGCCCAAATTAGGGCCTTTTATATGCACGCATATATTCTTTTTTAAAGCAAAACCATCAGCATCAAGTATTTTACTACTAAGAATATATTAGCATTACATGATTTAAAAATAATTATCTCATATATCTTTCTTCATGGTTATAATGTGATCAAATTCTTAGTTTGAGTTATATTTGCTATCTTCTTGTTTTACGTTCATGTTTTATGGTTCTATTTATTAGATTTTGAGTTATGACTTTTGTCTTGAGATTTTGAATTGTTTATGGTTGCTATCGTAAGCTAATGGACTGGTTTTCAGTGTCTTCACGTTTCTATTCTTACCATTTTCATTTTTTTGCCTTTTTTTTTTTTTTTTAGTTTTCCTTCTTTTTTTCTATTCCTTTTTGTCTAAAAGTTGTAATTTTTCATGGTTAACATTGATAAGCCTCTCTAGCAATCGTGCTTAACTTGAAAATGCACTTGTTGATTGTGAAGGTGTCTTTGAGTAGGATAATTATGTACTCGTGGCTAAAATAAGCAATCTTGATAGTCCTTTGGATTGAGTGAGTGGTGATAGGTGATATGTTGGTGCCAGTTTGGGTTAGCATTTTTCCAATGGGATTCTTGAAAACCAATTGTTGGAAATGGAGTGTCATTTTTCGACAAGAGTTAGAATTTCTGGTTCGATGTAAATATTAGTGTTTTTTTTTTGTGTTTAGGTGATATACTTGTATGAATTATTACTAAAAAAAAGTCAAGAATAGCATTTAAATTGTAAAAGCTTCCTCACATATGGAGTGAAAGTAGTCTTGACATCACAGCCGATGTGTGTCATGTCCAGTATTCTTCTCGCAGGGTCTTGACAATTATTATTTTCTATTACTAGAGCTTGGAAAGGTCACAATTAAATTTTGGTCAGTGTGGGCAAGTTTGAAAAGGTTACTTTGTGCATGGGCAATGTGTAGCACCCTAGAAAATGCACATATAAGAGACATTTTCTTTTCTTATTTAGGGTTAAGTGTTAATCCTTGATTTATTAGTTGGGAGATTTCTTGAGTTAATTAGGTTAATTAGCTAAGATTTTCATTTTGAAGCAAGAACACTTAAGTACTAAAGTTAGAATAATTCTACTTGACCATTTAACTTATATTAGTGTTTAAATTTTGACTAGTTCATTTTACTATTTTCTAGTCTTTTGGCTACTTGAAATTTTGCCCAATTTTATTCAAAAGTTTCACTTATTTTCTTGTTTTATTTTCTTTAACCTTGGCTGGAATTTTTCTCTTTCCTTTCTCTCTCTTGGCCGAAAATTCTTCTCTCTCTCTTTTCTTTTCTTTTGGCCGAAATTTCTTTTTCTTTTCTTTCCCTTAGGGCCGGTTTCTCTCTTCTATTTTTGTTCTATTTTGCTTTAATAATTTATGTCTAATTATTGATTATATTAAGTGGTAAGAGTTATTAATCTTCACCAATTAAATTAATCCAAGTAGCTACTCTTGCATTAAAAGACTAACTATTTACTTTACTCTTGTAAGATTTTAATTGGACCACCATTTTCCCATCTTTTCTTCTTTTCTTTTTCATTTTTCTTAGACTATTTCTTTCTCTTTTTCCCTTCACCTTGGCCGGCCATGCCTTTTCTTCTTCTTCCCTCATTTTTGCTCTCAACTTCTTGGACTTTCATCTCTCAAGTTGACACAAATCAACCATAGGAAGTGGACTTCTATCTTTTCTAAGCAAAGTTCTAAGCATATCTAAGGTATTTACCATGAACTTACCTTATTAATTTCATGTTTTAAGTAGTTTTTATGCAAGTTTAATACCAAGTTTCTTGTTAATACTACTTGAAGAAATTTGTTAGAACTTGATATATACTTGTTAGATAAAGTGTTCTTATGGTTAAATAGACTAGTATGTGGCCTTGGAACCCTGAAATTTCATGGAGAACATGTTGTTTGGGTGAAAGTTCTTGGAGCTTGATCCTTGAAATTTAGTGAGATTTTGATTGAATTTGAGTTTGGATTGAACTAAGAAGTTGTAGAACTTGTTGAATTATGGGTTTGATGATTGAAATCTTGATGAAAAACAAGATTGGAAGGGCCGAAATTTAGGGGAAATAATGCCCAATTTTTGTTAGAAAAACCCTAGAAAAACCCTAGAATAAAACCCTAAACCCTAAACCCTAGAAGAAAAAAAAAAGAAAAGAAAAAAAAACTAGAATTTAATGGGGTATTTCTTGAATTTTCTTACTAGGTTAATTAGGGTTTAAATTGGGTTTTTCATTAGATTATTTCTTTCAAATTGCAGGACCCGATAGTGAGACCCGACCTTTCTACGAGATATTTTCTTAGGCACCAGGTGAGTGTTCTTCTGTGTGCATGATGCATGAAACGCCCTGTCATACTAGTTATTATTATTTCCATGCATGAAATGGTATGATTACACTTGACATGAGTATATAATAAAAATGTGTTATTTGAGGAAAGATGTGTACTTTATCGCATCTATTCCGTAATGTGTTACATGCTTTCACTATTTAATGTGTTAATTGTGCTTGTGACTTCCATGGTTAATTTTACTATTTTCCACGGTTAATCAAATTGGGAGCGTATGGGAGAGATATAAGGTGTTGGGCGTTATTTGGTGCTTGTTAATTGTTTATCTGAGTAAAGTCCTGAAAAAGGCTAACTCATGATTGAATTTATTCTTGATCTTGGACTTCCGGGGCTAACTTCATCGTTACTCCTCGGTTAGTCATCCGGGAGCGTTTGGGGTGATATAAGGTGCTGGAGAATATAGGTGCTTGATATTCTTTCCGATAAGAGTTTCATTCCTCAAAGAGGGTAACTCCGGATTGAATTTTACGAGTATGCTGGACCTAAGCTTGCTTCTGCAGTGAGCCCGTATCCGCCATTGACTATTTGTTAATTAATTTGTTCACAAATTGTTTATTTACTCATTAAATATTTTATCGAACAAAAATCACATTTCACTGGTATGATCGCATGACTTGAGCACTCACTGGGCTATTATAGCTCATTCCATTTTATTTGTTTTCCTTTACTCAGGTTACTTGAAAAATTAAAGCTGGACCCACTGGTTTTCGATTATTATGGATGTTGTAACTATTGTAATAGCCGAACTGTGTTAGGCTATTTTTGTGAAAATCATGTATATTATGACTTGTAAACTTGCGGTATGACTTGTACCTTTCAGTTAAATAAGAAGAGTGTATTTTATTTTTTTCTATTTTATTTTAGTTTATTTTATTTTAAGTTAAGTACGCTCGGTCGTTTGCGTGAGTGCGTGAATCGAGACCTGGCGAGAGCTAGGCAGGCAGTCCGCTAAGCCCTTTGGTACGCCTCTGGGTAAGGTGGGGCTGCTACACAATGGGGACCTACTTCCCCGAAATGAGGATGTAGGTTTTAACTTTGCTATGATAAGTTGGTTTTAATTATTATTAGCAGTACAAATTTAGGTAAACACAATAAACAATTCATGCTTGACTATATGTTTAAAACCAATCTTTATTTCTTGTGCTTATGTTATGGTTGAATTGATGTATTTTGGAGGCTTTGTTCTTATTTGTTCAATATAGTATTGATAGTATAATTGATTTTATTTTATTTTTGATCAGGTTGAAGAGGAGAGGCTAGATAATCAATTTTCTTAGTTGATTGCAAGTTTGTCCCTTTTGTTACATGGTTCTAAGCAAAATTCAGAAGATATTACTGATGAAAAATATAGCAGTAGTATGTATTTTTGTTGATACTAGAGACTGTTATTACTAGACATATTAAGATTTGTTATTATTGTAGACATTTTAAAAGGTGATATGACATGATCTTTTTGTACAAGTTTTTAAGATTGTAATGAAACTATATAGTTAATTTGGTTATATATATATATATATATATATATATATATATATATACATATAGCATAATTGGTATTATTATTTGATGACCAAAATTTTAACGGCTAGGAACAATATGCGAAGCTTATGGGGTTTGTTTTAAACACTCGACAAATATTTTAATAACACAAAATATAAAAACGGTTTAAAACGCTACATTTTATAGGTAGATATTTCAAAGTCCACAACAAATTTTAGGGGCGGTTAGCTTTCCTTTAAGGGCGTTTCTAAATGCCCCAAAGCTTTTTGGGTAAACTTCTCATAGGGGCGGTTGAAAACGCCCCTAGTCGGATTATTTTTTACCAAAAATAACCTAGTAGGGGCGGTTCAAACCGCCTCTAGTTTTGCCATTGTGTAAATAGGGGGCATTTCAAAATGTTCGTAGGGGCGGTTGCAAACGCCCCCTAATTGAATTATTTTTACCAAGAATAACTCCGTAGGGGCGGTTTGAACCGCCCCTACAGGAAAAACAAAAACCGCCTCTAGCATTTACATGTTATCCCGGCGCTCGTAAAAACCACCTCTATTTTGTAGAGCCGGTCGCAACGGAGGCGGTTTAGAGGCGGTTTTAATAACCGCCTCAAACTTTTAGAGGAGGTTAAAACCGCCTCTATAAGGGCTAAAAAACGCCTCCATAGCCTCCGTTTTTTGTAGTGTCGGCTATTAATTTGGTATGAACTGATTCCAGATCAAATGGCATTGAGAGAAACCAGGTGGAGAAAAATCCTAGGATTAATAAATTGGTCAAAAGATTGTGTTTTGATAAGTATTATGGTCCATATCGGCTATTGAGGTGATTTGGATCTAAATTGGGTATAAAGCTGGGATTTTGGAAAGAGATAAAAAAAAAAAAAAAAAACGTCTTGATTGGGATGAATGGTTGAATGGGGTTGAAACCAAAAGGGAAATGATTTTGATTAGAGTTGGAATTATGAAAAAAATCACAGAGACGAAAAAGGAACTGTTGGGCCGAGATTGGTAAGGACTAGTTTTACTGTTCAGCCATCCAAAAAATATTTCCACCAGAGAGGCTCTTGCTCTTTCCATGACCTTGGTTGTTCTACCCTTTTCTTTTTTGTTAGTCATCGTTTATTTTTTTTCCCCACTTTTTCCAATTGGTTTGTTGTTTCCATCTTTATGATCATTTTACCAGCATTTATGTCTTCTTTTTTGTTTTTATTGCTGTCTTCTAGCTTTTGATCAGTGAATTTGTTGGGAGATTATTGGTTTCTTAGATTTTCAAAGGTTTGCCACTGGGGCTCATTTAAAAATGTACTTTACTTCTTTTTTTTTTTTAATGTTAATTTGCATTTGTTTCACGGTACGTTGGTTTATAGGGTGGTAAATGGCAAGAGAATTTATGATCTTGTCATTTGGATCTTTGAAAGGTATGCTTCTATTAGGTCTATAGAGACTAAATCTCTTGCAGATCATGGCAGTTGGTTAGCTTACCGGATTCTTTATTCTTTAATTACACTTTTCAATCATACATTTTGCAAAGTTCTTGAGTGGTATGTCCACTGCAAGTTTCAGTTTCTTACACCTTTTATCTTTCTAAACTATGATGAGTTGGTCATGGACTGGCTGAAATTGTTGCCACATGTATGGAACTACTAGAAACATTATCTGATTTGCTGCAGTTACTTCTTTTTTTTTATTATTGTTCCATTTTTCCTAACCCTTCATGTATACTCTTTCAGTGGTTGGACCAATCGTTCCAAACATTCTCTGATTTATTAATATTTATTGACAACTTCTCTTTTTAATCTGATAATTAATTTTTTTCATCATGTGCCCATGTTTTATGGTATTGAAGCTTAATAGTATAATTATAGTAGTAAATATCTATTGCCACTAACACATACCACATCCCACTTTTGCTTTTCATATGCAATATGTTTCAATAGATACTATTTGATTTTCTTGGGTGTTTCGGCAAAAATGTGCCTGTTGTTGCAGATAATCTCTATCTGAGCAAATTTGTTGTATTTGGGACCACTGAATGAGTTACAGATAATGACAAATAGTTTAGTAAGCAACAAATTTAAGTTACTGCTCTCTTGGTGCATGGGCAGTATGGTTTTACCAATCTGTTCATGGGATTCGAGTTTATAGCCTTGCATGTAATTAATGATTGTGACCTACCGTTTTTTCCTATTCTTGTTTTTGTTTGAAGCTATAGCCAGCCTTACAGAGTGATGATAGAACCCCTTTAAAGAGCAAGTTAGTGATGGCTTTTCCTTTGGGTATAATGCACTAATCGTTCCTGTGTTTCAGTTTTAATTTGGATACTTGTGGTGGGCATTTTATACGCATTGAAAAAAATTTTGCTATTATTTTGATGATAATGGGTGATCCATTTATAGTTCCATAATACAACAAGAAAAAAGAAATGAAGTGGTTGCCCTTCCTTAAAAGAGCCGTTTTATTGTTGTTGTTGTTGTTATTTTCTATGAATTGCCTTCTTAACTTACAAATTTATCCTATTTTTGCGTGATTGAGAGTCTCAAATCATTTAACTTACTATATGCAGTTTGTTTGATGTTTCCAACCATGTATGGCAGGCTCATTGCTTGAATCTAATTTAATTTGAATTAATTTTGAGTGATTTCTCAACCGAATTGCTTTTGTGGTTTTTACGAGTTGAAGACTGTTTGGATTGTAGCTTAATTACTATTCAGGGTTTTGGCATTTTTGAGGTAACTAAGGATTGGGCACGTGCTATGCATGTTTATAAATTATGTTTACTAATGATAATGCTTATTTTTTTTTTGTGAAAACTCAAAATGCGGTAGCTTTAAAGAAAAAAGGTTAACAAATTAAACAGTTTTATTTATGTAGTCTGACTTCCTTGTGATGAAACAGAAACCTAGAAGGTTCATTTTCAGGCAATAAAGTATTTATATGACAAGAAACTTTATAAGTAGTAGGGGATGTAGAGAAAGACTAAATGTTCAATAGCAAAATAAGATGTTCAATTTTAATGTTAAAATATGGTACAGGACGTTTATTTGACTTCTAACAACATTGTCATGGTTCAGAAGATAGTGCGAAACCAGAACATGCATCATAAAAGGACATCATTAAGTAGCGAAAGAAAAAGGACAAAAACCTTTATAAGCTGGGCCTCACAGCATTGCAAATTATGCGATTTGCCTCCATCTCAGAGCTACTCCAAATAGTTGCTGCATGCGCCTATGACAATGGGTCCTAAAAATGCTAATTTAGCTGAATAAGTCAACAAAATAGGAATACAGAAGTAGAGAAGTCTATTGGATATCCATCACTAACATAAACATGGATGTCATAACAATTGAGGCACTGAAATCACCTTCAATTTAGAAGGGACATAATAAAGAACCTTGTAGAATTTCATGAAACAAAACGGATTATACTTGGCAATATGCTAATCAAACATCAGCATATACACCACATCCAAACATTGAGGAGAAAGAAAAGAATCCATTTTTAAGAATTTCAGCATTTTCTTCTAGGATTAAGTTTTTATGTTGGGAATAATAACGTGTATTTTCAAATGCCTGACTTCCTATATCATAGCTTCACATGTAGTGTACCCACAGGTAGTATTCTTGGTGGTTTCTTGTCATATAAATTGCTGGTAAACAATATTTTGAATCCATTTCGAACTATAAAAGTGTCTTGAAAACATAAACGTGTAATCTTGCATTTTTAAACTTTTTTTTATAAGGTTCTATTTATGTGTAAAGAAGAAATTGAGAATAAATAAATTTCCCAAATATAAAATGTTGATGTTCAGAGTAGTAGTGTATTTTTTATTAATAAAATAATGCGAATTGAAAGTAAATAAATTTGTCAAATGTAAGGAAATTAAGGTTTCTCGATCTTAATCTTCTTCTTCAGTGTCATCCTATTGGCTTCCTTTCTAGGTTTGGATGTAGTCGTCTTCCTCCTCAAGTTCTCAAGTGCTCCATCATCATCATCATCTAAAATCCTATTGGCTTCTTTTCTGGATGTATTTGTCTTCCTCTTCAACTTCTTAGGTGCATCATCATCATCATCGTCTAAAACTTGAACTATAGTCGACACAGCCTTTGTCAATTTCTTCTTTTTGTTTGTTGTTGACTTTTCCTTTTGAATTTCTTCAAAATCATGTGCTACCATTGATGGCTTACCATTGTTTTCATAGATCCGTTGTAACTTGACCAAAAAATTGCATTCTTTATGCATATAACTCATCATTATTTATTGATACCTTATTTTTAGTCGACTCTATATATTCTTGTGCTCGGCATCCAATCAATTCTCGTGCTTGTTCCTCAAATAGGATGACAGTTGCAAAACTTTCACCTTGAATGACTTCCAACATTATCTTGAACCTGTAAATTTGAGGTTGATGATGATATTGTTCATTTTTGGGATTTATAAAGCAAACGCACGCAATATTAAATAACCTTGGGATGCAATCTCAGATATTGCGATTGCATTTTGGACAATTTGTTGCTTCCCCAATATTTTGGACTTCTTTTTTGCATGTTTTACAAGAAGTGTAGTAGGGTTGATCTTTGTTCTCAATATTTGTAATTGTTGCTGTGAACTTGTAAAAAACACCTTGCAAAGATAATGTTTATTTTTATTAGTGAATTGTAGATGAGAATTGTTCCTTCAAAAAAATTTTATTTACCTTTGTCAATGACTCAGAATTATGTATTATATCATGGAGCTTGATTTCCTGGGCATTGATCATTTACTTCTTTTAAACATAGCTTCGGCATTTGTAGCACGCGTTGATGTTCTGAGCCTATATGAGTAGAATATAATTAGGTATAAGGTATAATAAAGTTATAAATAAATATATTGTTTTGTTGTTACCAATTTTGTAGTTGTTTTTCTTGGGCACAATCAGGATGTAATTGGATTATAGATGTTGGAGCGCTCGACAGTTGAAATTCTCCTAAAAAAATATCATAGATGTTAATAATCACCTTAAACATACCCCATAATATATGTCCACATAATATATCATAGAATATATGTCCCTTGAGAAATTAAAATTTCCAAAAGAATTTAAAAAATAAAAAAATTTAGAGTTATCACCCAAAAAAGAAAATGAGAAAGCAAAAGGGATACGGGTTAGTGCCTTTAAAAAAGAAAAAGAAAAACTATTCAAAGTCTAATTGGATGTAGTTGAAACTTAGTAATATTCTAACAAGCTCCAAACGTCGGTAAAAGGAATTTTGGTTTTCTCTTACATCATATCAAATTACAAAAATCCAAGCTAATCAATTTCCACATATACTCCAATTTAAATATGCAAATAGACTTATGTATTATTAAACTTGTTTAGAAATATTATATATAGAAATAGTATGTATGTAAAATTTGAGTGTTACCTTGATACTCCGAACATTTGACATTTAATACTGCAATGATTGGCTTTTGATCCGATATGTGTTGTAACAGTTGTCCTTTGTTTTCAGCCATGTCTCCCCATAATATTAGTTTGATTGGCTACATTCTGCAATTAATAATAATATATAAATGGGCAGTTCATGTAATATAATATATAAATTTAATGAATTTTATATTTCCTACTCTTTGTCCATGATGATTATCTCTCTTATCTGAGTAGTTGTTCCAAATCTTTCTTCAGCATGAAAAGACTTGGAGCAACTGTTGTAACAAATCCTTAAACATCTGTTAACGAAAATTAATATAATTGTAGAAAGCATGAGTAAAGACAAATATAACTAAAAAGGTCATTTTAATAGATTTATACCAATTGTTCTGTTATGATATTCTCCACTTTTTGCATCTTCAAAACTGGTGAAATTTGATATGACCTTTCTCATTGGTACATGTGATGGGTCTTCTTTGATTTGTGTATTGTTGAATAACAATCTCGATGTCACCATTCACATTTGCAAAAGTTGTATCAATTTTTCTCACTTGAGCTTTTGAGATCATGTAGGACTTGTTGCATTGGAACACCTCTTAAGTATTTTAAGTGTTTGGTCAAACATGATCGCTTGAATTTTCGAGCCCTAAAATAAGAATGAAAACATTAATGTTATATATTTTTCTTAGCGTTGAAAATTTAAATTTTTCTGTTACCTCGTCATCTACAAAGAAGAGCCTTTGTAAATTTCCAGATTTTCGTAAAGTCTTGTACTGCTCTACATTTTTCTTCCTTGATAATAGCACCCTTTTTGTCCATGAATCTTTATTATCTTTCAATGTGCTAATCGAAATTGTTGTACCCATCCTAGAATGCTCCTGCATTTAATAGTAGAAATATTCAATAGTTATATGATACCATAGAAGTCCAAATTTGGTACCTTGGTCATTATACATATTATTTAAATCAATTAGTTGAACATATATTGATATACTAAAGAATCAAGAGCGTAAATTTCTGAAAGAAAAAATCATAATTGAATAACTTATAGGTAAGGTTGAGAAAGAAAAAAAAGATTATCATAAATTTATGAAATAAAATAACCACAAATTTATAAAAGGTAACCAAGCAAAGAAATTATACAATTTAGTTAATGGCTAAAGCTAAACAATCCTATAAAAAAATTGTGCACCTAGACATTTAAAATATATGTTATATTTTATACAATATTGAATAATTGAAGAAAAAACAGATTTCTGTTTCATCTAAACGGTTTAATGCCGTTTTCCCACCATATAGCTCAATCCTATAACTACTAATCATATGTGAACAATCCGTCAATTTTTGGTACCCACATATCAATTTAAGTGTAATTGACCAAAGCAAACAACTGGCTTATGGGCTATAAGTATGGTCTAATCGTTAAAACTCAAAAGCGGGAACATTGCAAACCTGAACTAAATAAAATGATAATTATTTAAGATAGCAGATGCAGGCTGAAACCGAGCCCTGGTTTAGTTAAATTGGTAACCATTTTTGTGGCCTGAATATAACTCATCCATCATCACAAACACAATCACCTTGACATGCGTAAAAGATTTTAAGGCTGGTGATTATATAGTTTGATAGGTTGTCTTTTTTTCAATAATCAACAGGGGAGGGAGAAAAGTAGAAAGAGGAGAGATGAGGTATACAAAAGAGATCATAGTTTGATAGGTTGTCTGCTTTTATTTCTCAATTAAATTGCTTTCAGATCAAAATAATAGTGAAAAATAAATTTAATAAAACAAAAAAAAAAAAACATGTGTTATTGACAATAACAGCATCATACCCGATAAAACATCACCACAAAAATAGTGCAAACTACGTACGTGGGAACGCTAGGGAGATAAAATATTTATGAGGATTGCGGACGTGGCTTCATCACATTAAAAAAAATTTCTTTGATATCCTTAGAACCCCTTATTCTGTGTGCCCTAAAGCTTCTCTCTTACTTTACTCAAAAAAAAAAAAGATACCTTCCCGGAGAAAGTATTGCTTGCTCCATGTATACCACATCAGCAGCTGATGTGGTGTGCAAATTGTAATGTTTTCTTGACATGTGGATGTGAATGTGGACCCCATTTTATGTCCTGCAAGATGCCTTTTACCTTTTTCATGTTTATAGTCCCGATGCAAAATTTAAAGCATTATCTCCTTCACGAAAGTCAAAAGCAATTGGGAGAAAATGCACATCTTTACGGCTGAACTTTGATTCAATTATTGCTCCATTGCGCAGGTTCAGTTCTTCTCCATCTCAACTGCCAACCAAGTCATCCATTTCTCCAACAAGGCCGATTATGCTGTCTTTGTTAATTTCTCCCTAAATTTGTTCCTCTACTCTATCCTTGGAGGAAATTGATCAGCACAAAAGCTGGAAATCATCATCCTCAACTGTTCCAAGGCCCAACATGGAAGGATTTTGTGATCCCCAAATCAATTTCCCGCCATTTCCTCCATCACATCAACTTAGTGAAAAAAAATTGGACTGCAAACAACAATAGATGCATAGGTCCTTCAAGCGGGAATCCAACTCCTATCCCTAAAATTCAACCATTTATTAGCTAAATATCCCTCTCTACCTCCAGCCAAAAGACTTCTTTTTTAGTGAGGCAATGGATAAAACACCATCTTTACAAGTACTTTTAGAAATAATCAGGACTTGATTCTTCTCCTAAATTTAAATTTGTGCTCATTTTCAAAGATTAGTTAGTGGTATTTTCCTCCTTATATACACACACATAGATGCACTAATGGACAACATAATAGTTGGATTTTTCCCTTCCTCTGTTTTCACTTTTCCTTATTTGATTACACTACCCTCTGTTTTAGACTATGTTCTATGGTTTTTCTCTCTCTTCCCCCCCCCCGAGGGTAAACTAACATTTGATTTATTATAACAGTTGCAATTTCGTGTAGACCCTATTAGGTTTTCATGTCCAGTGGCGGATTTTAAACATGGACCAAGCGGTTATTGATTCTGGCACTCAATTTTCGGGTACCAAATCCTACTCCTTGAATTCTGCTATTATACATAATTTTATTGTATTACTATATTTCTGTCATATTTATTTCTTGCTGTTTACTTGTGCAAATATGTAAAAATATCAAATAAAGAAAATGTTGCATGTCAAGTGGATGAGAATTTTGAATTGAAGATTGGTATGGTATTTAAGAGTGAAGAAGAAGCCTATGATGCATATAACGGATATGCTTTCTACAAGGGATTTGGGGTTCGTAAAAGTCGCAAATATTATAATAGAAAAAATGAATTAAGAACGTGCACATTTGTGTGTAGTTGTGAGGAATATGGTCCAGATTCTTCTCCATATGAAGCAAAAACATATAAAAGGACCATAAAAAGATGTGGGTGCCAGGTGTATGTGAAGTTTAAGATTGAGAATGGGATATGGCAAGTAGTTGAATTTTATCCTTCTCATAACCATGCTTTTATTAAGGATAGTCAAAAACGTTTTATAAGATCAAGTCGAAAAGTTTTTGAGAATTTGAAAGCAGTCTTAAATAATATGGTTGATGTTCGAATTGACCAACCAAGGCACATGGAGTACTCAGTAATCAGGCTGGGGGT
Organism: Mitragyna speciosa; assembly: GCA_024721245.1. Lineage (NCBI taxonomy): Eukaryota > Viridiplantae > Streptophyta > Magnoliopsida > Gentianales > Rubiaceae > Mitragyna > Mitragyna speciosa. The sequence goes on from CM045568.1 coordinate 1,555,710, forward strand.
ACAGGAAATGTTGGTGTGACTCTACATGACGTTAAAAACTATTTTAATAACAAAAAGATGAGCTTGGTTACTGCTGGAGATTGTCAAAGTCTATTAAATCATTTCAATGAGTTGCAATCAAATGGAAATAACGTTTTTCACTCTATCCAAGTGGATGATCAGAGTAGGACAACTTACTTCTTTTGGTCTGATGGTTTGTCAAGACTTGATTTTGAGTACTTTGGTGATGTTGTGGTTTTTGACACTACATATTGAACGAACAAATACGACATGAAATGTGCTCCATTTGTGGGTGTGAATCATCATTGGAAAAATGTATTGTTTGGCTGTGCTTTTTTAACACATGAATCCACTGCTTCTTTTATTTGGGTATTCAAACCTTTGTTACAGCAATGGGTGGTAAAGCACCAAAGACAATTTTTAATAATCAAGATGCAGCTATGGCTTCGGCAATAAAAGTGGTGTTTCCTAATACAATACATCGGTTGTGCGTGTGGCATATTTCACTAAATGCCAAACAAAATATTTCTCATTTGTACTCTAAACCAGGTTTCAAAGGCTATTTTAACAAGCTCCTTAATTGTACTATGATTTCTGAGTTTGAAAATACATGGAGAGAAATGTATGAGAAATGGAACCTTGAAGGGAATTCTTGGCTAGACAAATTATACAAGTTATGTGAGAAATGGTGTCCAGCTTTTAGCCGTGATGTTTTTTTCAGCAGATATTAGAGCTACACAACGAAGTGAAAGTACTAAAATGTTTTTCAGCAATTAGCAACTAAAACAATGACATTAACAGAGTTTGTTAGTCATTACGAGAAGGAACTTGAAAAGATGCGAGAAAAGGAAGGTAATGATGATTATGATTGTGCCATAGGCAAGCCAAAACTTATTGTTCGGAATAGTTTGATTTTAAACAGGCTGCCGAAGTATCTACACTTGTCATCTTTAAAATGTTTCAAGATGAGTCTGTTCATGCACTATCTAAACATGTCGAAAGGTATCATGTTGACGGAGGACTTCATACATATGTACTATCTACTGATGAAGGAAGAACTAAACATGTAGTAACTTTTTCCATGGATGACACTACAATTACTTGTAGTTGCAAACTTTTTGAAACAAAAGGATTGGTGTGTTGGCATTCATTACACATCTTGGCTGTTAGGATGAATTTTTCTAGTCTTCTATCTCAATACATATTGAAAAGATGGACAAAGTATGCTAAGCAAGGAAATGGTGATTTTTGTCATATCTCGCATCATAAGACTGGAGCAAAATCTTCGAAGACCACACGTTTCAATAGACTGATGCGTAGATCTTTTGGTCTTATGAGTATGTGTGCTGATGATGAAGAAATAGAAGAAATGGCACACCAATGTTTAGATCAACTTGAAGGCAGAATAAGAAGTCCGTAGATTGCGATCACAAGCCGGCTGAATCTAAAAATGTAGTCCCAGTAACTAATAATGCTGACATGGATAGAAATAATTTTGAATTGCAAGTTCTTGATCCATTGGGTAAAAGAAAAAGGGTGACAAAAATGCTTCGACATAAGCATCCTACTGAAAAACGACAAAAGAAACATAAGAAGATTAAATCTACATCAGTGATGATAGTTGGAGAATTAGGGTGTGCATGTGTTTTACTTTAAATATTTTTTACCATTAAATAACTTGAAATACACAAACTAATTTCCTTTAATTTTAATTTTTTATAGCAGGTATTGAAACGCAACACGTTCAACAATTCCCTTCATGTGGTCCAATCCCCTATCTCTTCCATTATCAAAATCTCTTTCAAAACCCAAATGTTCTTGTAAATTCAGAGGTACCCAACTATATAAATATTACTTTATGTCCAAATTCTATTAAGAATGCAAATTTTGAAGAGAAGTTAAATTATCCACAAGATGTGAACTTGCATAGATCTATCCGTATAGTTAGATAATTCTTTTTTCCCTCAATAATTACTACTAAATAAAAACTATTGCAAAGAGCATAAATACATTAATGCTGTCTTTTTTAATTGTAATTGCTATTGCAGGGATATTTTAGTGGATTCTCTCACATGTCTCATTCTCTACAAGAAAGTATGTTGTTTGGTGCAACGTGTTTGAAAGATAATGGTGCAGTGTTTCCAAATGATAATAAGGTATGTATGCCCTACGAAATATTCAAACTCAATTGCCTATATGCCTTTTAGTATTTGGAATTTTGATGTTCAGTTTTTAATTCACTTACTTTATCTTTCATCCTAGGTTGATTGAGACTTCTTGGTGCATGGGATCAATGTTGGAGTGTTACTACATTCCAATACGAACTTCTTGATCACTTGTAGATTATTTTTGAGAAGAATGTTATTTTGTGAATTTCAATGAATATGTATTACACTATCGATATGCTTGTTAGTGTATCTTTTGTAGATTGTGTATAGAAATTATGTAAATTTGTTGAATAGTGCCACATATCAGGAGGGTGTACCATTTTTTGGATCTTAATATATTTGATCATTGAGGCTTATTGTTAGAATTTGGAAAATATACCATGTCTATTTATAATGTCAAGGAACAAGTGTGACAAATGGAAAAAATCTTGCCTTTGTATGTATATAGTGATATCTAAAATATGACAACTTCACAGGTTGAAATTCTCTTTGTTATAAGTCATTATAGCAGTCTACTACAGATGTTTAACTATCAAAATAAACTAGCTGAATTGATAGTTGGATTTTGAACGTCTTGAGTTGCTTCTCTTTTGTAGGTTTATTAAACAATCATGTTTCTTGAGATATGCAGGACAAGTCTTTGTAAAATCAAGTTGACCAATGGGAGTAATCTACTATATGAGAGCTTCTATTATTTTAGTACCTGCATCTTTTCTTTAAGCTTAAAACTGCCCATAAGTGCCTTCACTCTAACATCAATTAAATATAATTCAAATATGTCATCACATTTATATTCTTAGTTGACAAAGTACATGGAGATTTACTAGTAGGATTTAACATAGTTTTCATTAAGTTTTTGTAAATTGACACATTTATGAGAAATTTATTTATATCAACCAATGCATAACCAAGTCCTAAGCTCTAGATAAGCAAACGATAGTGAAGAAAAGAGTTCCTACTTTTTTGCAAGTTGCAATTCATCAAATTTTAAATTTGTTGTTTGTCTGGTTGTAGAAGTTTGTTTTAAGTTGCAGTGGTCCATTCCTACAGCTATAGAGTTAGTGGGTCCCTTATCTTTATTTCATAATATATTGTTTACTTGTTTTTGCTACTCACTCACGGGAATGCACTCAGCAAATTGAGAGACATAACATGGGACCCATATACACTTGTCAAAAGCATATCAAAATTTGCACACCACATGATATGCTGATGTGGTGTGCAAGGACCAAGCAATACTTTCTCTACCTTCCCCACCTTGTGCTTATCGCTCTCTCGCTCTCCCTTCCTCTGATCAGCTATACCTACTAATTTCCAATCAAATAATTACTCTCCAAGAATCAATTTCTTCCTATGTATTTATCTCAATCTTAGGAATGAATTTATGGAATACCTGCAGTTCTTATTCGGGAGAATATTAAATAGCGATTACCTGATGAATAGTTGTTCTTGAGTTGTTGCTGATAAATTCTTGTTCTTCGCTGAATGTGATAGCCAATATGAGGAGAAGAATATATGAAGAAGAAAGCTGATGAATTAATTCGTTAGGGTAAGTATTTTTATAGTGTACTATAGTAGTTTAATTTGGATTATTATGCGGATATCTTTTTCTTATTGTAATGGAATTTTAATAGTTGGATTTCATAGGGTTTAATCCGATAAAAGTTTATGTTTTTTAAAACTTCAGTAACTGGAATCAATCTTGGAAACGGAAACACGTCATTGTCCTAAAGAAATTGAAGTTACTATAATGCTTGATTTCAATTAGAATTTACCATGGAATTTGTCAAACAACCTTCTTAAAAGTTGAAAACCATTGAACTAAGATAACCAGTTGTAAAACTTTAATCACTTTCTTTCGATGAATTTCCTTAGGAGGATTTAGTACTATGTCTTTTAAATTTCACTTTAATTGAGATTTGAAAACTTAGAATTTTGATCAATTATCAATGAGAAGCAGAGCGATGTCTTTCTAGAGTAGTCCAAAGCAGTATCCAGAATTGTAATGTAAACTATATAGAATTTAATAGGTGACTGACGGAAGGGAAAAGAAATGATATGCTTTCATGAAACATTGTCTAACCCAAGGACATTTCTTAAATCTTGATGTTGCCAGTAGGAGACACAATGCCTTCCTAGTAAATGCAATTGCAAGTTTATGACTACGGGATAAATCTCATTTAAATTGAATTCATATATTCTCCACATAGCTTCTTGTGCAGATACCCATCTTGCATCTTGGAATTGTTGTACCTCATCAATAACATTTTCACCATCACCATGAGAGATGTAAACAGCAACCTTATCATGCCCCTTAAATATGTACTTGTATAGATACTTCACTGCCTTTACCCCTGAACAGATTTCTATATTTATGTGACGGTTGTATCTTGTGAGCAAGTATGGATTGTATGGTACTACCCATTTGTTGTTCAACATTTTATTTCTTACCAAAACTTTTTCATTGGTCTTGCGTCTTCTATAAATAGGATAGCCATCTTGACCACACATTGTCTTCTCACAGTAGGATCAGGGGTAATGATATTTGCATCTCCTATCAACCATGCATGAGTTAGTAGGATTTCGTCTTCCACATGGGCCATGCATCATATGCTTAACCACCAATCTATACAATTCTGGATGTTTGTTTTTGTCTGGTAACTTTGCACAAACATACTTATCAAAATCCTCTGGATTGATGATTTTGTATTCAGGCTTCAATATCATAAGCATATGAGCATGTGGTAAGCCCCCTTTTTGGAATTCAATGACATGAACATTTGCTGCAACCTTACCAAAGATTTCTTTTTTAAACAATTGATCTTTTAAATCTTGTAATTTTTCTCTGAATACTCTAGAAACTAAATCTGGACGATCTTGAGCTTGTTGGCCTTCTTTTAGTTCACTTTGAATTTCTTTCCATTCTGGGTTGCATGTCATCGTTAGAAACAAGTCTGGTTTTCCAAAACGTTGCACTAATGCAATTGCATCCAAATATCTACGGCGCATGTCTCTTGGCCCTCCGATAAAAGATGCGGGAAGCACTATTCTTTTGCCAACTTTATCTCCTCTAGTTTCTCCAGCTGTTACAGAATCCACAATTCCTTGATAAAGCTCAACTCTGATTGTATTTTGCTTTCTTCTATGGAAATCCAAACGTGTTGTCTCCAACTTGATGTACATATCCACTACAAATTGTTGGAGTAGTCTCTTGGCATATAATAGGATTGATTTTCGAGGTTGTCTAATTTGTAGCTTGTAATAGTAGTATTGTCGGCAAGATACCTTTTTGGGGTCTTTTCCACCCACATACGTTAAAGGTGTTACATGTTGTGAAATATTGGATTAGCAAACTTTGTTTAGATGGTCATTGAATAATCACTAAATCACTCAGTTGTTATTTTAAAAAAAAAACGTTCGTTACTTCAAAAAAAGTTTCACAAAAAGAGGAAAAATAAAAAACTTGTTACCTTAAAAAATTTACTATAGGTAGTGGTACAACAACCGAAATAACAACAACCGAAATAGTGGTGCACAATGCTTGCTTTATTTTTATTGTTTCTTTCTAGTTTCCTTATTCAATCATTTGGGTAATTATTCTATATCTTTATTGAGAATGAAGATATGGAGTACACAATATTTTTTTCTAAGGCAACAATAAAAGATCTCATTCAATGCATTAAAAAACATACATTATTTTCTCTTATGAAAACAAAATTCTGTGTTAGAATATTTTGTCAATAGCATTTGAATGTTGTAAAGAATAGACAAATAAGAATTGAGCCATTATTTCTTTAAGTAAAATATGCTTCATTACAGATTTAATGCTTAAATGGGAAGTTGTCAGTCAAGTAGATTTATGAAAGTTATCATATACATATGAGGTTAACAAATAATTTCGAGAATACCTTGTTGCTCTCATTGAAAGATTTCTGCCGCAGAAGATTAGTTGGGCCTTCCTTGATTGTTTTGCTCCTCTATATCTCTATCTTTAACACAACTTTTCTTCAATATGTTTTGATGCCATCCAACCTCTCCTTTTGGAAACAATATAGGATATTGAAGGGAGTCATAGCAACCATAATAATGCCTCACATGATGCCTATTTCCTGAATGTGCATGAACGACAATGTCTATTTCAAGATGAATAGTGGGATCATTTCCTTCAACCCATATGGCAGCAACTTGGTCAGCTGTTGGTTCATTATACACCCGTTGGTCTAATTTTACATCCTTCTTTATATGAATTTGGAAATCTGTGAATGAAGGATAATCCTTGAATTGTTGTACGAATTTTGCATAGGGATTCCCTTCCATTATATGCATAATCTTCTCAATGATAAGAGCACTTAAATTTAGGCCTGGTACAATCTTCATTCTATTTTATAGCTCATGCAATGTGTCATAGAAATATAATTGGAAGTACCTGGAAAGTTCTCTTGTTGAATTAAAGCAGGAAGATCATGATAAATCTGTCCTTGAGCTCAAAAAGTAAAAACTCCTTTTTTGCTTGATGCAAGCTCCTTGTCTAGGAGCACTCCGAAGGAAGTAAATGAAAAAATGCTATTGTAAGCACGTATATTTCTTTGAAATTCTTTAGCTTCTTCTGTGTTGGACGTAAATAAAGAATATAATTCATCTGGGATTTCAACTTCAGCAAGCATAACTTCTCCCTTTTGACAACAAAATGATGGCGGTTCGTATTCAAATCTCTTTGCTCCACAAAATTCACAGGAGGGTTGGCTGGCTAAAATATGTTTCTCGGAGCAATTAGGCTCATAAAATGTTTGTCCTAAAAGATGTGTATATCAATAACTGGTTTTTACCATGTAAATTCAAAAAGAAAAAAATGAAATATGGTATTCTTTGAACAGGTATGATGTCTTAAAAAATTATTTTACTCAAAATATACAAAATTGGTGATGTAAGAGTACCTTCATATTCACGTACAGCTATAAGAGCTCTTAACAACCACCGTATTCTTCGCCTTTGTTGTCTTCCTGTGCTAGTATTTTTAGTCATGCTCTTGTCTTGGATTGCTACAGTAGTATTAATCCTCTTCCTTTTCCTCGAGTCATTTGGTTGGCCTCCATCTATATGCAACTTATTGTTGTTAAACTTTGTACTGATATCTCATAAATAGCTAAAACAGCTTTTGCTGGCTAAAATGATCATATACCTATGGTACATCCCATGTCCATATTTTGTATGTACTTTTGCCTTTCTTCTTTATTAAGATTCGTGTCTTCAGTTGCAGAAGCACTGATAACTCTTTTTCGTTTCCTATTTGTTCTTTGTATGTGTACTCTTGCTTTTTTTCTGCACTTAAATTAGCGTACCAATTTCTTCTAGTAACACTTTTGTTAAGTTGTCTTGCCTTTTCATTTGTTCTTTTTATGTACTGGTGCTTTGTTTCTGCACTTAAATTAGCATACCAATTTCTTCTGGTAACACTTTTGTTACGCTGTCTTGCCTTTCTTGTAGAGGCAATGTCTTGCTCTATCCAGAAAATATAAGCAAAAATTAGGACATCTTTCTTCAAGGATATTATTCATGCATTAAAAAAGATGCAACCATGTTTCAGAGGAAACAATGATTAGAAGCGCTGCATAACTAAATTAACTTTGATGGCCTAATAGGATCTTGACTAAGAAGCATAATAGAACGACTCATATGTAATTGTTAGAAAAGGTTTACATGAAGTTGGAACTTTGCTATGAAAGCCTATTTTAAAATTGTATTCCTTCCGATGTATGTAAAAACCAAAATCTACCTGATTGTTATTTTAAGTAATGAGAATGGCATTAATTTGCATGTTAATCTGATAGTTACATGGAATTTTGATGAAGGTGTTCTTGCATAACATAGGGGTGACATTATTGCCACATTGGTCTCCATGTATTTGAATTGTTACTATACAGTATTTTTTTGTTGTATTTATGGATATATGATTTCTGTCTACTTTGTATGTTGTTGCAGCATGTAGGCACACAGTATGCATAGTTGCACCTAGATCCCAATGTATTATTTGTTGGATCTTGTGCTAGGTGCTGTCTTTTAACATTCTTATGGGAAAAAACTTATTTTCAATCAAAGTACAACACATTCAGATTGACATCTTGTAATGGGACAATGGAATCTTTAGTTAAGCTTTAGTTTTTTGCTTTTTTAGTGACTGACAATTTGAATGGTCAGATAAAAGGTAGTTGGATTAAATTTGGTGCTGCTGTTATTAATGTGGGGACAAATGCTGTTGATGACGAATTAAGAAGTCAAGTTCTAGGCTTGTTGGAGATGTTGATTCCCACAAAGCAAGTAAACTAGCTGTGTGGATAACCCCAGTTCTGGGAGGTGTTAGACCAATTACCTTAGCAATGCTACTCAATAATACCTTAGATGGAGCTAAGCTAGTTACTGAATTCTATTGTTAAGTTATTATTTTTAGTGCGTTGATTCTTTAGCTACTTTTCCTAAACTCCAACTTTGAATAATATAGGTTATTTCTATTTGTACAGATCCTACTGTTATATCAGATTAAAAAACGTAGGCTTGTGAATGTATGATGAAAATCAAATATAGAGACAAAGAATAGAAGAAGTTACCCATATTAAATATTTTCTTTTTGATGCTTTGGTGATATCGATATCCAGTAATGCTTCGAGGTGGTGATTCTAGGGATGCAGAAAATCCTAGAACTTGAGTTGCAATATTCCTGTTCATTTTTGCTTTATTTTGTTCGTTTTGCTTTATTTTATTGGTAAAGAGAGAGTGAATAATTCTCTATTGATTTCACGTTTATGCCTTTTATAAGCGTCAGTTTTTTCCCAACTGTGATGGGTTCTGTCTTGGTTTCAAATTCCTGGTTATAATTAGAATTACTAATGGCTTGGGGAGAAGTTATGCTTGCTGTAGTTTTGTTCCTCTTAGGATATGGATATAATGACGCATAATTCTAATAAAACAATAGCCATTAATGTTTTGATTATTTTATTATTTTATCTATTTTACGATACACGCAAATTTGTGAAGAGCCACCAATACGCAGTGTTATCGTGCAAGCCCTGTTATGGCGGAATACATAGCTTTGCATGGTTTATTATTTTATCTATTTTTTGAGCACATATTTTAGTCTTAAAAAAATCTAACTGCACATGTGAGGTCGCTAACTAAGTATATCACTTGTTTCATGCTAACATATGCAATCAATATTCACTGTGGGCCATGATCCCCAACTTCCAAATTCCAAGCCGTAGGCGGGCTTATAAGGTGCAAAAAAAATATTTGGGTGTTCTTAGCACAAGAAACCCCTTCAGAAAATATAAATAAAGATGAGAAAAATAAAAAAGTAGAATAATTGTAGTGGACGGGAAACAATTAACCTTCACGTTAAATTAAAGATTTTCACGAAATTGAATTCTAGCTAAATTCTAATCCTGTAAGAAATATTGTTTCCATCTATGCCCTTACTTAGTTGACTAAAGGGTTGGAAATCAAGGCTATTTTTGGAATAACATTAAATGTTAAATACCAAATCACATAAGGTGATTCATGCTTATATATATATATATATATATATATATATATATATAGAGGGAGAGAGAGAGAGAGAGAGAGAGAGAGAGAGAGAGATTTAGAGTCCAATTGGTATAATATCTAAATTTTAGGGTAGCGACTTTAGCACTTCACTTTTCATTATCGGCACTCTGCCTTTGATTCTTCATAATTTATTGTAAAATTTACAAATGAAATAGATTACTAATAATAAAACATAGAGTGTCAATATCACCATCAGATTTTAGGGACTACAATTACAGTTTTCTTGCACCTTTAATATACCCAACAGACTTAGATGTGGTATGTAAATAACATGTACCATATATAGTGTAGGTTATGCATACGTGTAAGGTCTATAGGATATCCTATCTTCTTAAAAATTCTTATATACATCAGGTTCATAAATCCACTTGTAAACTTTATGATTTAAATAAAGGTCACAACACACTTTTTACCTCAGTATGTATTATTTAGCTCATGTGATTCTTTTTTATTATTATGTCTAAAAGTAAAGACATGAATTAGATCAATGTAAGAATTTTTCTGGTTCTAAAGCCTTTAGATATGCATAGTTTCATTTTCTAGATATTCTATTTCATAAGTTTTGTAACAAAAACTCAAAAAAAAAAAATCCAGATAATTCAAAGAATATAGGCTTTCTAAGTGCTTGAATACAAATGCTTTACGCTACCAAACCTAATTAGCAATCCAAAATAGGAAGAAAGGAACTAAATCTATTTCATTTTTTTCCTCAAAAAAGAATTATAGCAATAAGTGCAGATAAAGCAAGCTTAAAAATTTCAAATCTTTATTGAAGTTGCTTAGTTTAACTATTAAAAGAAAAATGCCATTTTCTTGGAATCTTGAAGCCAAAAATCATTTTTTGTCCTTAAAATAATTGCTTAATGTTAAACTAATTATCTTACTTTAACTAAGATGGATTTAAAAGAAGAATTAAACATGTAAAATAGTTGAAACAGAAAGTTAGAAATATGTGGGACTCTACTAATTTTGTTAGGGAGACATGTGAATTCTCTATAATTTTTGTGTAAAAAGTGTTGAGATGAAAAAGATAATTTTTGGTCTCGAATTGAATTGAAAAAAAAAAAAAGTAGGTATAACTGTCGAAGCTAAGTGAAAAATATACTAACACATGCCGTAAGCGAATGAGTAACTCTTAGAATGGAATGAATAACTCTTACATTGGCAGGTCAATAGCTTCCATAAAGATACACTCCTGAATGCTGAAGGCTCCATTGCAAGCACATGCAGTATAGACATTCCTGTAAGCTAAATCAGGATAGCTATGAACGATACGCAAAGCAATATCTGCGCAAGAAATCAGTGATCATTAGTGTCTTTTGTTTAGAAGAATTTAATTAAGATATTTTTGTTATCCAATAGGTGACATTAAGTAGAACCTTATAGTATAGTATTATCGATCAATCAAACATCTTACATCTTTTTGATGCTTACCATAGGAACCCGAAGCAGTGATTATCCAATAGGTTCGTCTTCAGTTACTCGGTGGAGAAATTCTTTTGGTCTTTGCTTCTGGATCCTTATTCATGATGGCTTTAGCAGTTTCCCATTCCCCAAACATTGCGGCTCTGTATAGTTTTTGGAGATCGGGGTCGAGTTTTGCCCGATCAAACAACTCTAGTGTACAAAGCGGTGATTTTCAATTAGTTCAATGTCGAATGATCTCACCCTTCTCGATATTAATTTAAGTAGTATTCATTTTTCCCTTTAACAAATTAATCTTCTAATGCATGTATTCCATTTGTATTATCATTAAAACTCCTCTTTACGTAAGCTCATAATAGCAATAATAACAATATTTTTTATAGCGCAATACGACTTTTAAGATTTAATACTCAGTGCAAAATTAACATCTTAATAAGTCAAATAAAAGAGACTAGGATGCCTAGAATAAAATGAAGTACAAATATTGTGATTGAGCTTTGATACATCTTCACTCTTATAAGTATTATGGTGTAGGTTATTTGCACCTGGAATTTATTTTTATGATGTTTCAGTATCTGGGCTTTTATTTCCTACTACTTTGGTCTAATTAGCAGGCGAAAGTTAAACATTAGGTGACAAAATTGAGAAGTTTAGCTTACGTACTAAATCAAAAGCCAACATGTGCAAACAAGTTGCGTGGTAAAACAAAATTACAATCAACAGGACTTAGTTAAGAGCAGATAACTAAAAGAAAACATCAGAAAGACAACCAATTGCTACTTGAAACCATTACAGATTCGCAAAATCAAAAAACCCCTTGAACTTAATCATTTAAGACTTAGGAGACACAACACAATCAATATAGCTATCACCATAATAATCAATCATATACCAACTACTATTATCCATCGCTGGTGATATTAAGATGAAGCCTTGAATTTTCACTTTTACGAACAATTTCAGGATGTGGCCATTAATGGTGGATGTTCTACCGTTTTAAAGAATGAAAATATTTGTATTGAAATACAGGGGGATCAATGAAGGCCTCTGTCAATGGACCTTGCACGACTTATCTGTCATTGCCATTAGTGCTTCAACATCATGCAAGTTTTGTTACAAGCAATAATGACCAAGCATGTTTTAGCTATTGCCTTCCCCTCAAGCTAATTAATTGGCAACTACACCCGTAAATCCAAATTAGTTAAGGCCACTATGTATGCATACTAAGTTAAAATTACATATACATGTAGTAAGAAAAATAAAAGCTATATTTTGGAAATTTTTATATGTCTAAAAAATTAACAAACTTGTAATATTAGGAAAAGGAAATATAGAAAAAGAATTCAAAGGAATCAATATAGTGACTGCATCAAAGTTATTCGTACACTCCGTATACCTAAAATTGTGCTCAGAATAATTACCTTGCTGTTCTCATTTTATTTATAGGACTAATACACTTCCAATGGTTTATCTTCTTTTATTTGGTTTATGAATTCAATAAACAGTTATTGCAGTGCAAACTTTTTATTAACTAAAAAGTTGACCTAACCAAATCTTAGTATGCTGATCAGCGAACTAAATTTGATTACATAATTGAATGATATAGAAGTTTTGTTTGGTATACAAAATGAATTTTGCATTAACTTTTGCCTGGAAGTTTAAAAAAGTTTAAAAACATTATATACTTCAACATGGATAAGTGTTGACAATAAATTGCTATTTCTAGAGCATCATCTACTGGGCTTTGGGTCTTCTGTTACACAATTTAGTGTTACACTTGTGTTACACCACCTTCGTGATTGACAAGTGTACCTGTGTTTGGAGATAGGGTTAGTGGGTGGACACTTGTCAATCACTTAGGTAGTGTAACACAAGTGTAACAGCAAAATATGTAACAGAAGACCCTAAGCCCATCTACTGTGCAAACATTGTAAACTTCCAATTTGCAATTGCAAAGTGTACTACGTGGTTGCCGCCCTCCCTTTAGGGTCTTGTCTCTACCATTGTGTGTGACTGACGTAAATTGAAAATTCATATTAATTAGTTCTTACCAGGCTTTGTAGTAGCCGTTAGAGAATCAAACTCAGCATCACTCTCTATCCCAGATTTCTCTGCCTCAATCTCATTTTCCACATAAATTATGCTTTGTTCAGCCATTTTTATTATGGTAATCAAGGTGCACGTTTAACGTTTATTTATAGCTTAAAAAAGAGAAGGAATCCTTCTAACTTCCCACTTCTGTGGTTAAGTAATCTCTTGAGTGTTACACGGTTGAGGAATTGCGAAACCAAATATTGTTGATGCAAAATTCCAAAATTGCTCTTTCACAACTGTCCGTGAAAAAGTCACAAACTTTTCTTTTTACAGTCTTTCATAACACTCTAATATATGCAACTAATTGAACATTATACAAAACTATTACTATTAGCTTGACAATATATTGGCACCAAAATAAAAGAATTCCAGATCAAGATTGTCAGCTACACCGCAAATGTTAGAAGGATCCCGATTAATATTATTAGATCCAAATGTCTAGAATGATCAAGTGCAATGTTGTTAGACATTGCACTGAATAAGTACGGTTGCACTTCTGAGTAAAAAAGTTTACAAAATTAGTACACGAAAGATTATTCTTTCGCTTAATTGAGTGGACTACGTATTGCCTTTGATACTAATTTCTTTTTTTTCCTTTCATTGAGAATAAACAGAAAAGTTTTATAATTGAAATCAACCAAAAAAAAAAAAAAAAAAAAAGGTTAAACGATGGAAGGGTCTCATGTTTTCATAGTAATGAGACATCCATATGGTGATAAAGCAAGCCTTGACAGTTCTTGAATCGAGATGTGTGATGAATGGGGAATAACATTCAGAGACCTTTTTTGAGTGATATTTCATAAGTGAATCCATGATCAAGCTTGCTTTGATTATAAGTAATTTTTTTTTACCTTTTCAACTAGACCGCTAGAATGTTTGATAAACGTGGAATATAATTTAGAGACCTTTTTTTTATAGAGATATTTCATGAGGGAATCCTTTTACATGCATGCTTTAATTATAAAAAAATGTTTTGAAAATTTTCTTTACTAGGATGCTAAGATGTGTGATAAACGTGGAATAAGATTTAGAGACACGGTAAATTGAGAGAATTTTTCACATGCATGCTTTATTCATAACTGGATGTTTTGATCTTTTTTACTAGGATGCTAAGAAGTTTTGGTTTGACAATTAATATATAGACTTTGTGTTCATTATTTTTATTTTGCTTCATGAAACTTAACAAAATGTTGATTTCTGAGCAGTCTGTTTTTTATTATTATTTTCATTATTTATAGATCAATACTGTAATGTTGATGAGTTGTGTGATCCGTTTGTATTCATCCAAGCATCATGAGTCAGTTATAATATATCAAAATAGGTACAATTTGCGGACTGAAAAGATTCCAACCAAGTTAGTTCTAATACAATAATGTATTTATTAAGACAAATATGATTTATTTGTATAAACATTTTGGTGATTTTTGTATAGGTATACAAATAGGTAAACAAAGGGGATTAAACCCTACACTTGGAATACTCACAAAGATAAATACTTACCAAATTTTGGTTGTTTTATTCATTTTCTACAAAGTAAATCTATATGACCTAATTTGGTTGACAAGGAAGTAAAGTTAATTTAGAATATGAATTTTTGAAATATAATTCTATAGAAAAATGTTTCATTATTATGTTTGGTTTCAATGTTTAGCATAGAATAATGTAACACATGGAATATAATATATATTATTAGCAGATTTCTAAAAATATCCCTCCAAACATAATTTGGAAAAAGCATGGATTTATATTATGCATAATAAAATAAATAATAAGTAAAAATTTTGTGTATAAAAAATTTATTAACAAATCTTAAAAAATAATAAATTTTACAAAAATTAAACCTAGTTGGAAGTATGCACGATCTTTTTGTTTTTTTAATACCAAAAAAGTGAACGTAAGCTAAAATAACTAATTATGTGATGAATAATTAAAAAATATTAGATATGGGTTTTTTAAAATATATATAAAGTAGATAAGAATTGAGAAGAAAGATATAGAGTATGTTATAAAAATAAATATTATTGCTTGATTTTTGTGTTGAAATATAACAAATATTATTGCTTGATTTTTGTGTTGAAATAGAAGAATAGATAGGGACGAGTTGAAATGTCTAATTGTTAAGTGTGGATTGAAATTTCAGAAAAGTAGTCACAATGCCATCATGACGGTGAGGATTCAGAACTTTAAAATTATTCGCATATATTTCAAGTTTTGAAGAATGCTTTTTCACTATTCCAATAATTTAAAATAAACTATAATGAAATTTAAATTTAAAAAATTACTTTTCTAGACTATTTGCCAACCAAAACGAAGCTAAAGGTAAGCAAAAGAAAGACGAAGTGTGCCGCGTCATTTTCCTCTCTTCTTTACCGAGTTTAGTAAGAATCGTGCATTTGATTTTGGGTGAACTTGTGATTAGATGCCCCGCCAATAATGCATTGCATAACTCTTTATTTACCTTGTTAAATTTCTGATTTTTCTTTAAGAACAATGATTTTTAATACCACATTTACGAAGTAATTCCTATTGAATCTTCTCTCACTTTTACACTTGATGTTGTATGTTCCCTTTATTTATTTATTTATTTTTGAAAACCATCAAATAATAACTTTCATTAAAATAACATTATACACGAGTCAAAAATATAGCCAGGTCATGAGCCGATTGTATATATTCCTCCATTAAAATAGAGAAGAAGAATAAAAATTGTTAGGCATTTTTGGACATTCTTACCTTTTAACAATTGGTTGATTGTTTTAACAACAATATTGGTTTGATGGAAAAACAATTAGTATACATACAGAGTCTAATGACTATACGGCCGTTTACTGAATGGAAAAAGAAATCACTAGGGGGTGTTTAATAACATAACTTAATGATAAAAATTAATGTATTAAGAACTTTTTGAATTTAGTGCATTTGATAACGAAATTTCTTTATCACTTAATACATTAAGCACTTATTTAATTTGTATACAAAATTTTAAGTGAAAAATTTTCACTTAATTTTCCGAATTTTGGTACTCTTTCCCTTCCCCTATTACACACACACTCACTCGCACGCACTCACCCATGCACACACATATACATACTCTTTATTACATGCACAATCTCTCTCTCTCTCTCTCACACACACACACACACTCACACATACACATGCACGCACACATACACTTTCACACAAATACACATATTTTCTCTCCCTCCCTCTCTCTCACACACATACTCTCTCTCCTCACATAGCTTCTCTTGCACACATGTACATACTTTCTTGTACATACACTTTTACACACACATATACACATGCATACTTTCACATATACACTTTTTATCTCTCATATACATGTGCACATATTTTAATTTTTCTCCTTTCACATACTTACTTACATTTTTACATATCTATACATACTTTCTCTCTCACGCATAAATACATTTTTCCTCTATTTTTCACAAACAAACAATATCTTTCCTTCTCATATACATTATTAATAAATTGTTCAATTTTTTTAAGATAAAATAATTATATTTATGAGGGAAGATATTTAAATTCAATGCATAATTTAGTTAGTTATTAAACAGGTTGAACTTTATCAATTCAGTAACTTAATTTTTTTAGCACTTAAATTTCAGATTTCAGACTTCAGACTTCAGATTTTAGTTTTACCAAACGGCACCTAAGTTGACATTTTTCGCCATTCACAATTCCCATTTGAATGTGTATTTTTTGAGATTGAAAATTTCCCCCTCTCCCATCCAAACGAATGAGGAAAAGAGAGTAGAGGTTTGAACCCTACATCATTCTCTATTGTGTGTACCTACAACGTCTATTGCATGGTTTCCTCCCTATCTTTAACAAAATGTCTCAATCATTATGTTTAAGCGATGTTTGATAATTCAATTGAATGTTGAAAATTAATGAATTAATAGCTTTTTGAATTCAGCATAGTTGATAATAAAATTACTTTACCACTTAAATACATTAAGCACTGCTTAATTCGTACACAAATTTTTAAGCGATAATTTTGTACTTAATTTGCTGAATTTTGAACACAGGTAATATGTATGCTACCTCACACACATGTTTCCCCCCTCCCCCTATCTCTCTCTCTTTGTCTCTCTCACACACACACTCTCTCTCACTCTTGCAAGTGTACACAAGCGTTTCTCTCTTAGACATGCAAATATATAGATTTTCCTTCTATCACACACATACATGCTCTCTCTCTCTCTCTCTCTCTCTCTCTCTTTTTCTCTCTCACTCATACACACACTCTCTCCCTCTCTATTCTACAGACACACTCTCTTACACACATGCACTCTCTTAAACACATGTATACATATTTTTTTTCTTCACGTATTTGCATACACTTTCTCTCTCTCTCACACACACATAAATTTTTTATTCTTTTACACACACACGCTCTCTTTTATACACACATATTCGTGCACGTACACATACTTTCTCTTACACGTATGTCCACTTGAACTTTCTCTCTCAATCAAACACACATGCTCTCTCTTTCTTCCCTTTCTCACACATACTGTCTCTAAACTGTTATATCATTTTAAAATAAATTATTATATTTACAATACGAGATATATAAGTTCAATACCTATATTTAGTTAATTATCAAACAGATATAACTTCACAATTTAGCAACTTAATAACTTCAGAACTTAAATTTAGACTTCAAAATTCGAATTTCATATTTCAGTCTTATCATACAGCCTAAGTGACATAAATTAAAAAACATGCATGAATTAATTCTTACCAAGTCCTAGAGTAAAGCACTAAAAATTGAACTCTGCATTGCTCTTTATCTTAAGTTTCTTTGCCTAAATCTTATTTTCTCTATAATTTCTATTTGATAAGCCATTTTTGTCAAGATAATCAAGGTTCATATTTACCATTTATTTATAGCTATAAATAAGGATGTATCCTTTAACTTGCTACTAATGTAGTTCATAAACTTCTGAGCATTGCTTGGTTAAAAAGTTTCGAAATAGAATTTGTTTGACCAATGCCCAATAAAAATCCTAGAAAAATTACAAAATTGATCTTTGACCAATGCCCAATAAAAATCCTAAAAAATTTTCTTTTTATAATCTATTGAAGCCTAATAGAAGAAAATATTTCATAACAATTGAATATATGCAACTAACTAAATATAAAATGATACGAAAAATAAATTCTATTAGCTTAAGTATATATGTTGGCACCAAAATCAAGGAATCCCTTGTGTGAAATTTAGTACAATTTGTGAGGAAATACAAAAGCTTCGCAACAAAATTTTACTTTAAAATTGTAATATTGGGCATTCTAACCTTTTTAATAATTGGGTGATTTTTTTAACCACAATATTGGACATTCTTTATTCTGTGTAGATGCAAAATCTACTATGCGGTTGCCTTCCCTCCCTTTAAGATAATGTCTTCTTCATCACTATGTCTAAGTGGCAAAAATTAAAAATATGTATTAATTAATCCTTGCCTAGTCCTAGAGTAGAAGGACTGAGAATTAAACTTTGCAATATTGCTCTCTATCCCAAGTTTCCCTGCCTAAATCTCATTTTTTTTCTATAATTTCTATTTTGATGAGACATTTTTATCATTGTAATCAAGGTTCGTATTTACCATTTATTTATAGCTAAAAAAAATGAGACACCCTCTTACTTGCTACTAACACAGTTGGTATTCTTTCGAATATTGCATGGTTAAAGAGTTTTGAAATAGAATTTGGTTTGAGACATTTTTACATTTTGTATTCTGACCCAAAAGGATACAACTTTCAGGAGTACTATTAGAAAATCAATGAAACAGTGACTCACTATGGCTGACCCATTTTGTCACTGATTGGAGTCCAAAAACATTTCTTTTGAAGCAATATTCCAGAACATGTACAGTGAAACACAATTTTTTAGACCTTAGCCACTTCCCTTGATGCGGAGCTCGCATCCTTGGATTTTTCACCAGCCACAGGTGGGATGATGCGAGCCGGAACCACGGCTGACCGCGGTATCACTTGCGACTTGCGATCAGAGAGTAGCCGCGGGTGACTCTTCGCCAGCTACAGCCGCAGTTGGTTTAACAGAGCCCACGACTCGTTTGCGGAGTTTTACGGCTTTTACATTTTTTTAATGTTTTATTTACTTATCTAATTAAAACTCTTTAGGAATTTTCTCAATACGGGTTTATACTATGGTTGGACTATCAAAAGCTTCTTTAGCCTCATTTTTAAATGGCTTTTGACCTTTTTATTCTTGATTTTAATAAAATTTGAGAGTTTTTATTTGTTTCTAGAATCGATGATTCATTTTTAAAGGTTTTATTCGTGTAACGAATTTCTCACACTGCCTCAACTGTGAAAATTCTAGCAAAGCTTTAAAAGATTTTTAAAAATGGGAAAAAAACTTCTCTCACTTTAAAAGTTTGATCCTATCTCAAGTATTTTCCGATTTTAAATTGCTATGTTAGTTGACTAATTTTTTGCGATTTATGCATTATCTTTTTTTTTTTTTTAACTAGAACCAAGGTTGTTTAACTCCACCTAGAGAATTCATTGCTGATGAGTTTTTGAATTGTCCAATCTAGAGATGGCAAATGGGCGGGATGGGCAGGGCTTAATTAGAATTGTGAAATATAGATCATACCCAAACAGTCTCATATTTGTCATGGGATCAATATAGGCGGGACTAAAATGGGCTAGTCCCATTCATACCACCCAAATATCGAATGAATCCCAATTTATTATTGTTCTAAATTATCTTTTCCTTATTAATCAATTGTTATTTTTTTACTACCTATTTTTTTTTTTTAAGTTTAACCTGAATATTTCTTTTTTACATCATTTTTTTTAATTTATTAACCTCAATAAATTTCTAAATTTTTTGTTTTTATATTATTATTTTTTAGATCTTATTTGTTAATGCTCTTTAATCTTTCAATTACAGACTATAGTTTTCCAATTATTACATGTAAAATGGATAGATTGAAGATGTGCAGAGATTTAATTTATCTACCCTAAAAAAATCAATTCAGTATTATCTTATTAAAACTCCTAATACTAAAATCCATTACCAAAGTAATGAAGCAAATTAAAAATTAAAATAAATCAACATCTCATTCGTTCATAGAGATAACAAACTTTGATGAAACTTAGAATATAAAGACTAATTCCCCCGAGAATATGGTTGAAGTGAAATTAAGGCACTCAACATATATAAAATTCACATGAATTTTTTTCAGCGTAAAGATCAGTTTAAACAAACAAAATTGATGTCAAGAGGTAAAATTTAGCATAATGTTCATAGGAGAAATAGATGAATCAAAGAGGGCAAAATGAAGAAGCTAAGAATGCAAAAATAAATTTACAACTTGTCCATCATTGAAAAAAGGGTATTCTACTGTTATTCAAAAAATGTTAAAAACTAATAAAACAAATAAAGGACGAAAGATATTTTGTTAACACAGATTAAAATGAAAGATTCTTTTAAGAGAGAGTATGGAAGAGGTGGATCTGATCAAATACAAATTATTTCAAAGTTTGTTTATATTTGGGTATGGGAAATCATTTCCCAACCATACCCATATTTAATTGGGTGTTAATGGATATAATCCCAAAGAAGGCCAATCTCATATTATTAATACCCATCCTGCCCAAATTAGATATGGGCATGGGATTTAAATGGGTCTTAGAACTGATTGTCAGCATTAGTCTAGTCCGATCAGTTCAATCGAATGGTTCAACTGGGTTTATGTAGTTTTTTAAAACAATAATATTTTTTAAATATTTAATAACAAAAATGTAAAAAAATATCATATCACATTAAAATGTAATATTGTTCTATCAAGTTTAATTTATATGTTTAATTTGTACCAATTGTAAGGAAAATAAAAGCATAAATAAAAAAGTTAAGATATTGTCAAAATAAAAACCTGTTGGTCGACCAGTTCATTCATCTATTTTGATTCAGTTAACTAAATTTTAAACTAAGAAGACTGGTATTGGAAGCAAAGTATATAGGCTGGAAACAAAAAGACATATGAAGGCATAAGGAAAATTGAGCAAAAAATTGAGGAGGAAATCGTGGAAGTATGTGCAGTAGCAGCAGGCTGGAGGAATGTGATATGGAACAAAGAGAATCGGAGACTGGTGATAGAATGGGGACAGTTACTGTATGAAGCTGGTAGGTGTATTAAGGGGAAATACTTAGGTGTATCAAAAATTTTCTGATGAGGCTCGTGCACTTAGTCCACATAAATATTTTCCGTGTATTAAGTATGTACAAGAGGTTGACCTCTTGAACAAACTGTAAAAGTTACCATCATCAATAAAATATAAATTTTCTTGCGCATAAAAAAAAAAATGTCAAATAAGGATTTCCTGTTGAACGTCTCGTCAAATTTTAAAAAAACTGTCTAAAATACAAAAAGTGCTTGCAATTAGTCTAAGGGACGCAAAAATCCTTCTGAGAAGCCAGACGTCACATTATGTGTATTTTAGAATTAGAGCCAGGCACGCCGAGCACATAATAAGTTAGTGTTAGTTTGCAAGTTTAATGCATCGATGTGTTAATACAAACAGTAAAGATGTTTAATATTTGTTTTCAATACTTAATTTTTAATTATTTGCCATTTTCGAATTTCAGAAACGCAACATGCAGCTTTCAACTTTATGAAACGCAAGGCACATTTAGTGTACAGCAATAGCACACTACGTAATCTTTTAGTTTTTCTGTTGTGTAAGTTGTACGGTTGTTATGAATTGTGAGTTAAAAAAAAATCATTTTTTTTTAACTCATAACTAAGGGCATGAATGTCAACGTTCAACACTAAATATTCCTTTTTCCAACTGAATTTGCCGTGCCTTTTTTTTTTTTTTTTCGGGTTGAGTGATTCAATTTATTTGTCGTTTTTGATAGGTCAAAGCATAATGAATTAAATTTTTTTTATTCATGTCCCTTATTTTCTTTCTACATCATTGTAAATCCAAATTTATTTGAACAAAGGAGAAAATGATTGGACAACTAATACTACCTTCTAATTATTCTTAAAAGGTTGTTATCTCAAACCCAAAAAAAAAAAAAAGCCCTTAACTTTGAGACAGAATGAGTAATAAACAACCAACAACCTGGCCATTTGATTTACTAGATAAAAAACTTCTTCCTTAGTACCAAACACTGAAATTTTAGCCAATGCCTATCGCACATTACTTTCTCACCATTCCGCACATCAATTTGCTACAGTAACAATGTAGTCGGGTACATAACACATACATGGCACGAGTTACATTCCTGCCTGCATAATAGCCAAATCGTTATAGATAAAATTTCAAATCAATATTAAATTTTACAATCAACCTCTTCGGCTAGCTAAAATTAAAAAGCAAACAGTAAAAAGATACCTGGGTCCCATGCATTCATATTTATTTATGTATAAATATATGAGCATGGGCGTATATTATGGGAGGCCCAAATATTTTAAATTTTTTTATCTGCCAAATTTTACTAATCATTTTTAATTTAATATCTTCTTGCCGTTTAAATTTCTCTTAAATTTTCTTATTCCTCAATTTACTTTCTACATGTTCTCTAAAAATCTAAATTATGTACCTAGGTACTTGATAACATAATATAAGGTCTAACCAAACATAAAATCAAGTAATTTGAATAAATTAAAAGCTATATTTAATTTAATCAAGAAACAAAAGAAATAAGGATAATTCATTCATTCACTCAAAAAAAAAAGGACAATTCATTCTCTTCATCACTCTTCTTAAAACCCAATTTTTCTTGATTAGAGGAAGAATATATGAACTGATAGTTTTAATTGCTTCATAATAGAAACAACTCATGTAAAAATTGTATTTGTAAATCACACGTTGATACACACATATGGCCAGCAGACAAATATAATTAAAATAGTATCTCGAGTAAAAAAGTTAGAATTTTTAAATACAATAGATTTATTATTGTACATCAAATATCAATTAGAATAATGACTGGTATATATAATACTTTCTTGTACTTGTTTAAATTTCATCTCTAAAATAATTTACTATCATATATGTCAATGTTGCCCCCTCCAATCCAAACTCTTGTTTCGGTCCTGTATATGAGAGAAAAGGGAAGAGAGTATTGCACAACAAACTTTATCAGAGGAATTCTTAAATTAGATTCATATCGTGAATTGAGAGTGACATCCATCCGATAGCGAGCAATCCCGAGGTTTTATACTCTGAGTTGAGAAATCGTTAATGAGAATATTTTTTTCTTTAGAAAGTTCTTGAACTGCTCTGTATTACTTGGTGTTGATGCTAGCTAGCAAGAAAGCAGTGGTGGGAATTAACCATTCAATCCACTATGACCAATTTCCGGGGAAGTAGCACGTCGGCATTGGTTCATCAATAGATGCTATCAGTGCTTATAATCTGGTGTGTTGTTGGCAATTCTCCTGGAGCAGGACTGATGTGAAAGAATCGAAGAAAAAGCTGCGGTTTAACAATTTAGCAAGTATTATTACATAAGATAAAGTGCACATTAAAAAGTTGTCTTACCTGCCGAACCTTTTTTTTTTTTTTTTTTTTTCAATTGAACCTTTTAATAATGTTCTATTTTAGTTATTATGTTTTATCGAAATTAATTCAGGCAGATTAATGGAATAGTGCACTTGCATATGAGATAATGGATGAGAATCATCGCAATGATCAAAATAAGGCATATTTAAAATTTCAATGGGTGAATTGACTGAAAACTATCAGTTGGCATAAAGAAATTTTTTACCAGTTGCATGACCACTGCTGCATTGTGCCATGTTACGTAGTGGTGTGGTTACGTATGTTGAAAAATAAGAGGCAGCTTTTAATGTCAGAAGTACTTGTGCTTCAAATGGAATGGCAAAGGCTCAAATTCTAGCGGTAGTTATGAAAGTAACGTAGTTGAATTTATTTGCAAGAAAAACACAAAAAAAAAAAAAATGCATAGAGCTTTGGGGAGGGTGAGTGAGAAGGTGAGGAGGTGAAGAAAATTTTATTTTATAAATAAAATGCTATTTAGTTCCTTATTTACAAATAAGATCATCTGGACATATCAGAATGGAAGTGGCCAGCAAGCCGGTCTTATACAGCTACAACAAATAACCTTTTGAATTTAAAATTTTAATGAGATGTCAGAATGGAAGTGAATAGCAAGCCGGACATATCAGAATGGAAGTGACTATCATTTTGAATTTAAAATTTTAATGATAATATCATAAACCTTATGATTACACCATATTTAACCTTTCATTTCAGCTGTAAACACTTGGAATTGAAGCCCAAAAACAAAGAAAAATGCGGCTTTATTTAAAATTTTAAACGCGCATGAAATTTTTTATAGTTTTCAAAAAAAAAAAATGTAAAACTTCCATTTCTGCACAATTTATTATCACCCGACCAATGAATAGAACTAAATTTTCAATTTATTAACATTGAGATGACTCTTTTTCTGAAAAAAAATTGAATAATTGATTTAAAAACCAACATTCCCTCTTCTTTTTTTGAGAACATCGTACGATAATCCATAGATGGATGGGTTCCATTTCGTTATCTCTGAGACGGTGAATAATCATGGTTATCTTAGGGGTAAAGGAAACATATAGTGATGTAGTGAGAGCAATGGGAATAGAATCTATCACTATATATATTGTACTTTAATTCTTGGATTGACATTTTACTCTTGACCAATATTCCTTTTTAAATTTTGGCTATCTCCAATAAAATGCACTCCTTTTGTGTTTAATAAGTTCATTCCATTCGGAAATCATCCGATTCGAAATTGACATTCACGACATTGTCCAAAAAGCATCCAATTTGAAAGAACAACAGAAATTGTACGTTTTGATATTTTTCTCAGTCGTATCTACATATACTGCCTCTTTACATGTTTCAAAATTCGTTCAGTGACCCATTGTCAACCTTTGCATAATTTTTTTTCCTTTTTATTTTTTCAAATCTTATTTCATTTCAAAAAAAAAAAAAGCATTCTGATAAATACTCAAATACAACGTTACAATTAGAGATCAAAATTGGGGGACATGTACTGAAACTGCAGAAGACAAATACCGTATTTGGGTCAAAAGTAACGATATTTTAAAGACCCAAGTTTGTCAGTCAACACCCACTCAAAATTTGTATATCGGTGTCATCTTAATCCACAAAAACACTACACAGGAATTACTTGTATTCCGCACCAAAAAAAAAAAAGGGAATTTGTATATCAGTCCCCATTGCCTACCGTAGTTGGGCTACAAGTACTGATGGCTCCTATTGTGTCATAACGAAAGCCCACTAATTTTAACACCCAAGTTTGTCAGTCAATACCCACTATTTGCATATCAGCGTCATCTTAATCCGTGGATAGCTTCCCCAAGAATCACTTGAATGCCCAAAAGAAGAATGTTGAACAACGAAATAAGCACGTGTACAAAGTGAAATGGAAATTTAGAAGTAAAGAAAAAAATACATATATTCGAAACAAAAAGCAAACATTGGTTGGATGGCTTTTGTTAGCAACTTGTTTTTCGTAGTAGCAAATTGTGGGAGGCGGTCAAGGTTCATCGTCTGCCAATAGACGGTAGTCAAGTTTACTGAGGCTCCAAAACTTCCAATCCCTTTGTCATTGAGAATTGCCAAGCCCAGATGTGAATAGTAGTGTTCGAAGAAGCAAAAGAACCTGCGTTTTGTAAAAAATGACGGAAGGGCTACAAGCTACCACCGCGATGGGAATATAAGCCCAGTTAAAAATTTCTTTCTGCAGTGACAATCCAAATCCTGTAGTAAAAGATATCATCATTGTGGCTACAGCAAAAAATAGGAAAATTAGACCGTTATGCAAAGTTGTGGGAATTCGACCCAGAAAATCTTCTTCTATGTATCGTGATGTTTGAAGTGAAAGGAACATAAGTAGAGAAATGGCAGAAGATATCATGGACAATGCGTTTGATATGATAAATGCAATGAAAATTTTTTTCTTGGCCATAATTGGAATGCCCGTATCACTGTTGTTGCCACCAGGTACAGTTATCATAACAGCAAATGCAATCGTTGTGACCAATGCAGCTACAACCATGCACGAGTTTGATATATCCTTCATCCAATCCTTTGTAGCATTTAGCAAATCTTCATGCTGTTAAATGAATAATTCTCGAGGTGTTTACTCATGTTTGTTCTTTCCCGTCCTTGTCTCATAATAAACTAATGCTCTTACTGCCTATAGTTATGAGAAGGAATCTTGATTTATTCATTGTATAGCTAACACCAGCTAGTACAATTATTTTGTACTTAAATTGCCATCATATAAAGTAAAATCAGAGAAGGATTTTGTTGAAAAAAATAAAAAAGAAAAGTAAGATTTGGAAAAGTAGTAAGTGTTTGTTGAAACTTATCAGTTTCTCAACAAAAATTTGCTTTTTTTACTGTGTGAGTTATGGCAATAAGACTTAAAAGTACCTGAAACCACTGTACTTCTCGTTGCATCTGAAATGCGAGGCCCGGGACAGATCGGAGTCGAGATGAAGGTACCGATTTTGCTGCCAAATGGAGGGAATTGTTATCATCTTCATCTTTGAATTCAGCATACACCTTTTTATTGTCTCCGATCAAATTTATCATGTAATCAAATATTTCCACTCGGCGGTGCTCAATAGCCGCGTGCAACAATAATTGCTTGTTGTTGTCTGGGTACCAAATTAGATCAGGAAAATATTCTAAACAGATTTGCACAAGTTTAGGAACTCCATGCTTTATGGCCATATGGAAGATTGCAGTGCCATCCTTAGGGACGAAGAATTCCCGAACGTTTATGATACTTTTCTTTTGCAACTCCACACAAACGCAATTTACAAGTTCTACAGCCTCCATGTGCGTCATCCCCGGGGACAAATGAAAAGACAATTGAAGTATGTATTCACTAACTTTCCCCACTACACAATTGGGCTTTCCATTGAAAAGGGAATGTGATCTGTGTAAAGAATCCTTAGTCTTTTAACTTCAATTGGTATAACTTATGGTCATGTGTAGCACAACCATAACCATAAATGGATTAGTGGATTAGTTTCCCTTAATAAGTAATATATGCTTTAAATTAGATGGGTCCGTGAGTAGCATCATTGTTGGGATTTCATTTCCCCTCCGTGTCTTTATTCTTCATCCTATGAATAAGATCTAACTTAAAAAAAAAACAAAAAGCATATGGTCATGTGTATTCTCATCAATAGCAATATGTCAAATATGTCAATCAATCTTTTTTCGTCATAAATAAATATATTATATCAAATTTGAGGGATACATTTTTAAAAAAATTTTGATAACATTAGTGACTAAAAACTTTATATTCCAGTTGATGTAATATCTAAATTTTATAGGTAGCGACATTAGCAATTCACTTTTTATTATTAGCACTTCATTTTTAATCAATATTTTATTATAAAATACAAATAAGATAAAGTACCAGTAATAAAAAATGGAGCGTCAATATTGCCACCAAATTTTAGCCACTAAAATTACAATTCTCTCGTACCTTAATATACTTCATTGACTTAAATTGGCATGTATAATAATGTGTCCCATATAAATCGGATCCATGACTCCGCTATGGACATTGTAATTTAAACAACGATCACAACATACTTCTTACTGTAGTATTTATATTATAGTTCTTGTTTTAATCACAATATCTACAAGTAAAGCTATAAAAAATAATCCAATGTAAGAATTTTTGCAGTTTTACAGTCTTTAAATGTGCATAATTTAATTTTCTCTATATATATTCCATTTCATAAGATTTGTAATGAAAATTAAAAAATGAAATCTAGATAATTCAAAGAATGTGGGCTTTCTAAGTGCTTGAATACAAACCACTCTACATCACCGAACATATTTACCCAAATAGGTGGAAAAGGAATCAAAATCAGTTACTCCCCAAAAAAAAGACTTAGAGAAATAAATATAAATAAAGTAGACTAAAAAATTTCAAACCTTTAATGATGTTGCTTTGCTTTAAAATTTTTGTTAATATCGACTTTCTTAATCATATGAAAGCAAAAATGCTGTTGTCTTTCATTCAAATTATAACTTTAAAAAAATTGAAGTAATTGTAATTGCAATGAAGAGTAGGGATATTATTGTTCTTTAACATGAATTGTAAAATTAAGAGGACCACCATAAACAAATAGGGAAGTTGCAATATGAGTTTCCTAGTTCTTACCATTTGTTATGGCAGAGGCTCAGACTTTTCTCAAACAAGGAACAAGACATCAACGGCTTAATGAATTTCTACCACCGTTTAAACATTGGCATGACCTTGGAATTTTGAAAGCCAAAGAATAGGTGATTGTATTTTTGTCCTCAAAACAAGAATTGAACATGTTAAAAAGTTGAAAGAGAAAGAAACATGTGGGGCTCTACCATTTTATTAATCGAATTTCAAATAGACATATGTGAATTCTCTATACTTTTTATATAAAAAGTGCCAAGATGAAAAAGATAATTTTGGATCTCGATTTTCGATTTAAAAAAAAAGTATTATTGTCGAAGCTAACTAAAAATATGTGTAACATATGCCATAAGCTAACTAGTAACTCTTACATTGGTAAAGTTTATTTCCACCCCGAAATGCTGAAGGCCGCATTGCAAGCACATGAAGTATAGACGTTCCTTTATCATTTTTACTATGAGCAAGCTCTTTACGCTTTTCAAGGATTTGTAAAGTAATATCTGCACAAGAAATCAAATGATCATTACTATCTTTTTGTTTAGAAGAATTTAATTTGTGATATTTTGCAAAAAGTTTTTGTTATCTAATGGGTGGCGTTAAGTGGAACCCTGCATTATAGCAATCAATGAAAAATCTCACATCTTTTTGATGTAAGACTTTAGGGCGTTAAAAGATGTACCGTAGGCACCCAAAGCAGTGACTGCCACAATGACTTTGGAAGCTGAATCACCAGTGAAGGCACGACAAGGAGGTTCATCCTCAGTTACTTGTAGGAGATATAACAACATATCCTTGCTTTTTGCTTGATGTCGCCATTGGGCAGCATACAAGAGTGGAGTCTGACGATCCACATCCTCAAGTTGAGGCAAACGGTCGTTCTTATCCACCATTGCTCTGGCAGCCCTGACACTGGCAGTTATAAGCCGCGTGATGAAGAGCAGTGCGGCCAACTTTGTCTTTGATTTCAAGCTCTTGCGGAGTGAGGAGGTTCACTAACTGCACCACAAACTCCGACCGCCCACAACTAGCTGCCACATGAAGGGCAGTAAAGCCAAGGTGGGAAATTTCTTTTGTCTTTGCAGTTTCATCCTTTTTAATGATAGATTTAGCAGTTTCCCAATTCCCAAGCATTGCTGCTCCGTATAGTTTTTGGAGATCGGCTACTGTTAGAGTTTCTAGTACATCAATAGGAAGTAGTTAGTTCAATGTGGAATTTCTCACCATTGGAAGTTGTTAGTTAGATGTGGAATTTTATACCCTTGTGGATATCAATTTGAACCATAATAACAAATTTTTATAACGCAACATGACTCCTAAGATTTATATGAAGTGCAAAATTAACAAGTCAAATGAAAGAGACCAACTTCACTCTTATAAGTATTATGGCGTTGGCCATTAGCACCTAAAATTTGTTTTTGTTATGATTCAATATGTGCACTTTTATTTCCGACCACTTTGGTCCAATTAACAGGCGAAAGTTAAATGTTTAGCAGATGTACTAAAGTGAAAAAAAAAAAAAAACAGAAAACAAAAGAGAAGTACAGCTACTCAATTGTCATTCAACTAAGAGTTTGAAGTGCAAGTCAAAGGGACAATATTTACTCTTACGCACTAACTCAAACAGTTCCACTCCAGATAAATTATTGTCCGCTTCCAAAAATTTTGGAAAATTCTTTTTATACCGAATTTTTGTTAGAAGCAATCATAGGCAAGCATAGTCTAATTATTGTCTTCACCTCAAATTAATAAATTGGCAATTACGCCCATAATCGTTAAGGCAACTGCTTGTGCATATTAAGTTAAAATTACCAACATATGAAATAAGCAAAATAAAAGTTATATTGTGGATTATTTATGTGTCTAAAAATTTAACAAACTTTTAATATTAGAAGAATAATAAAGAATGCAAATGCAAATTATTAATTAGGAAGAAAGAAATAAATAAAAAGAATTAAAAGGAGTCAAAGTAGAGATTGCACCAAAGTCGTTAGTATCCCTAACATTGAGCTCAGAATAATTAGCTTGCTCTTTTTATTTTACTTGTGGGCATAATACGCTTCCAATGATTTATCTTCTTTTATTTGGTTTATGAAATTTCAGTAAAGTTTTTAACGTACAAACTTTCTATTTAACAAAAAGCTGACCTAAACAAATCTTGTATGCTGATCTAGTGATAATAAAATTGATAACATAATTGAACGACAAAAAAATTTTGGTTGATAAAAAAATGAATTTTGCAATAACTTATACCTAGAAGTTTTGAAAAGTTCACAAATATTATAGACTTCTATGTGGAGAAGTTGTCGGCAATACAGTGCAATTTCTAGAGCATCATCTGCTGTGTGAGTGTGACATAAATTGAAAATTCATCTTAATTAGTTCTTACAAGCAGTTGGAGAAAGCATCTGAGGATTGGACTGAGCAGCAATCTCGATGTCAGATTTCTCTGGCTGATTCTCATTTTCTTTATGAATTATGTTTTGATCAGCCATTTTCATTGTGATAATCAAGGTGCATATTTTAACGGTTATTTATAGCTTAAAAAAGAGGAGGAATCCTTCTAACTTCCTGCTAACATAATTATATAATTATATAATCTGCCAACATAACTTCCTGCTAACATATTTTAACGGTTAAGGAATTTGGAAGCTGAGTATAGTTGATGCAAAATTCCAAACATGTTCTTTCATAGCTGTCCTAGAAAAAGACAACTTTTCTTCTTACGATCTACTAAGGCCTAATCATAGAAAATGTTTCCACACAATCAAGTATATGCGACTAATTGAACATTATATATATAAAAAAAAACTATTACTATTAGCTTGATTAGAAAATGTTTCCACACAATCAAGCTAGTCAGTTACACTCTAAACTTACAGAAGGATCTCAAATATTATTAGATCCAAATGATTAATTGAGTGGACTATAGCCTCTAAAAGTAATTTCTTTTTTTTTCTTTTTATTGAGAAAAAATAGAAAATTTTTAATAATTGAAATCAGCAAATGCAAAAGGTTGAATGACGGACCTGTCATTCATGTTTCCATATTAATTAATGAGACATTCATCTAGTGATAAAGCACGTTTTGACAATTCATGAAGAGAGATGTGTGATAAACATAAGTCAATCCGTTCACAAGCTTGCTTTAATTATAAGTAACTGTTTTGGCCATTTTTTACAAGGAAGCTAAGATGTGTGACAAACATGGAATAAGATTTAGAGACATTTTTTAGTCATAAGGGAATGCATTCATTTGCATACTTTAATTATAAGTTGACCTTTTTTTACTAAGAAGCTAAGATGTTTTTACCTTTTTTTAACTAAAAAGCTAAGATGTGTATATTCTTGAAACAAGATTTAGAAACATATGTAATACGCTAGATTGAGATCTCTCCTACCTCTTATCTTTGAATGTATATTTTACACTTTGGCATTAAATGAGGTTTCTCTAACCCTTCCAATAATTCTCGCTCCTAAAATCTTGCCAAATTATTTTTTTTCATCATTTTAATCTTTCTATTATATTTTATTTATGATCTTCTATTTCTTCTTTTCAAATTGATTTTTCGTAAAGTTTTCCAAACCTAAATAGTTGATTTTAAGATTGTAGCAGAAAAAGGTTAGATTTTCTGTTGAATCTTTTGGAAGGCTGCTTCTTCAGGTATTCTTTGCACATATTTATTGATTCAATTATTATGTGGTTTTTAGACATGGGTATTTGTATTCTTGCTCAAAATTACAGTGATTCCTAAAACTAGTGAAATATATGCTCTGTTTGTATAGTTGTAATTTACTGAGAATTTTTTGCGATTCATGAATGGGGACAGATTTCTTCACTTCCCTTCTTTTTGCTTCCATATACTTCCCAGTACTTAAATATGTACAATTATCCTTGCTTTTTTTGCATTCTCTACCTTGGAGCTTTTTGATATTATTATTATTGCATGAATCTCTTTCCCTATTTCAGTTTCGTTTTTTTAAGAATTTTAAATTATATATTTGAATAGATTAAAAATAAACGTATATTTACAGGGTAGATGCATCGTATTTAAGGTTTTTTTTTTTCCTTTTGGTTCTGTGGTAAGACTATTTGTTTTTTGAGTTCAAGCTAGAAAATGGCACTAGATGTATCATTGAATAATAAATATAAATTTTTTTAGATAAAAAGATCCGTTAACGTATATTATATCTCTCTCACTTTGAAAAAGATTGAGTCTAAAATTATGATTAGTATAAATTTGTTATTGCTTTGTGTGTTCTCAAATCTACAAGTTAATACTAAGTAGGTGGACATATAAAAAATTTTAGAAAAGCTACACTTAGTATTGTCAGATTAAGATTATACTGTCTGGATTGAAAAAGTGAATTTTAGCCAAGAAATCCTATTAAAAGTTAAAGCTTTTACGTAAATCTATAGGACTTGTTTAGCTTTGCTATGTGGATTTGCAGTGAATTTAAATAAAAAAAAATAAACTCAAGTGTAGACGTGCATAGTTGAATAATCACAAAAGTGGAGTATTGGGTTATTATCATTCCTAAACAATACCAACTAATTGGTCAGAAGATAAGTTGCCCCCCTTATTAACTAAGTAATCAAACATGAGCAACCATACAAAGCCAACAAGAGAATGGAAAATAGCTACTCTTATTATTTTTTTCCCATTGTTTTGAACTTTGTGCAGAATTATGTATTGATTGCGAATAATCAAAATGTTGAATCATCAAGTCAAAAAAATAGGGTAGAATTGGTATATACTTACATTCAGCATTCTATATTGTATCCATTGCTACAAAATAGATTTTGTATCTTTTATATATGTGATTTGTACTTCGGTATTATGTTGATGGTGCAAGGGAGAAATTACCTATTTTTGGACCTTTTTAGCTATGGAACCTATTTGATGTAATTGATTAAAGAATAATTAAATAAAATTTATCACAGGGTATATTAATTTTCTATTTTTTCTGTTAAAATTTTTGCCAAGTTGTCTTTAGCATGGTCCTACTTTATAAAGACACTATATCTTGACTTTATTTCACTACTAGAAAATCTCCGTCACCGCTACATACTTTTTGGGAAATAAAAGTAAAATTAGTTAACTAGAAAATTAGAATAAAAATAGTATTTGCACAATATTAATGATTTAGAGCAAACTATAAATTGTTTGCTTCATTTTCCCTATTCTACTCTTAAATTTATTTACATCATAACAATTAACAAGTTGATTTTCAAATGCAGTCTTGTGCAATTCGAAGATGTTATGAGATGATGAATTATATTAAAGGATGCAGTTAATCCAGCCTTAACAATTTTGCTATCAAATTGGAGATAAAGTTTACAATCTCACTATTAGGATATTCAAATATTTGATTGTGTAAAATTTTTTTGTTTAAGTTTTCTTTTACAATTTTGATTTGAGATGTCCTAATGTTTTTTGTTATGCAGGAAAATTTATAAAATTTAAGTGGTAATATGATCAAAAAATTGCAAGCGTTGGCCAATAATACTATCATATACTATAATTAGGCCAATAATACTATTGCAAGTTTTAGGGACTATTTTGATTTAGTGTACTATCCTATTATGTGGATGGCGTAGTTGCCAATATTTCTAAGTTTTTTATTTTATTTAATTTTATTTTTGCTGTGGAACTTATCTGGTCTTATATCTATATGCAAATAGAGATAGAAGATCGATTGGCCAAAAAATGATAATAGAGTTGCAAGTATTTTTATCTATTTTTTATATCTAATAATAAAACTTTTGCCAAGTTTTTTTTTTTTTAACATGGCATTCTTGCATTTAGTATATTTTCTAAGATATTGCTCTACGACGATTGAGATGAATAAAACTATGGCCTTAATATTTTTCTAAGTATTTTTCATATACAAAACCAAAAAAAAAAAAAAATTTAATTCTAGGTGGGCAAGGCACAGCTAGAGATGGCAAATGGGCTGGATTTGGGCGGGAATTAATGGGACTATGAAATATGGGTCATACCCAAACAGTCACATATTTGTCATGGGATCAATATGGGCGAGACTAAAATGGGCTAGTCCCATTTGATACCGCCCAAATACCCAATAAATCCTATTTTATTATTTTTCTAAATTATCTTTCCCTTATTAATCAATTGTTATTTTTTTAGATTGCTTAGTTGTTTTTTTTTACTTAGTAATTAATCAATTATCTTTCCCATTTTATTTCTTAGTTTTTTATATCATTTATTTTTTTAATTTATTAACCTCAATAAATTTCTAACTTTTTTTGTTTTTATATTATTATTTTTAGATCTCATTTATTAATACTCTTTAATCTTTCAATTATAAACTGTAGTTTTTCAATTATTAGATTGAAGATGTGTAGAGATTTAATTTATCTACCCTTAAAAAAATCAATTTAGATACTATCTTATTAAAACTCTTGATACTAAAATCCATTACTAAAGTAATGAAGCAAATAAAAAATTAAAAAAAATCAACATCTCATTCGTTCATGGACATTGCAAACTTTGATGAAATCCAAAATATAAAGACTAATTTCCCTAAGAATAAGGTTGAAATGAAATTAATGTACTCAACATATAAAATTTACATGAATTCTTTTTAGTACAAAGATCAGTTTAACCACACAAAATTGATGTCAAGAGATAAAATTTAACATAATATTCATAGGACAAATAGATGAATCAAAGAGGGCAAAATGAATAAGCTAAGAATGCAAAAATAAATTTACAACTTGTTCATCTTTGAAAAAAAGGGTATTCTACTGTTATTGAAAAAAATTGTTAAAAACTAATAAAACAAATAAAGGATGAAAGATATTTTGTTAATGCAGTTTAAAATGAAGGATCCTTTCAAGAGAGAGTATGGAAGAAGTGGATATGGTCAAATACAAATTATTTCAAGATTTGTTTATATTTGGGTATGGAAATCCCAATCATTTCCTAACCATGCCCATATTTAAATAGGTTTTAATGGGTATAATCCCAAATAAGCCCAATTCTATATTATTGATACTCATCCCGCCCAAATAAAATATGGCTATGGAATCCTAATGGGTCTTGGGATTGATTGCCAGCATTAGGCATAGCTAGACTTTCCTAGTAAATAAATAAACAAACAAGGCTCCAAACCACACAAACTATCTTTCTATCTTATTAAAGACCATTTGAAAAGTTTTAGCCCAAGAGTTTTCAACTACTAATAAGTTTACAAATATAGTTCATTCCAAGAGTTAATAAATTGAACGCCATTAGCCTGTATCAAGTTTAGTTTGTCTAAGCATGTGTTTTATATGGCATTAATTAATAGTTGCCACATGAGTTTTGAAGTTTTGATAAAATACGAGTTATTAAGAACGACGTTGAAGCAATATCCGTTATAATGTATAGGACAGTTTTTCCCTATTTTCCTTAACTCTGCTGTCCATCATGTGCAAAAGCCACCGAAGAACATTTTAAATTCCAAATTACCAAGGATCTAAAGCACCATAGCAACAATTTTAAGATCATTAAGTCAGCAAAAACTAGATATTCAGCACAAAGCAGCATGTGTAAACAACTTACCTCTTCCCTACAAATTCTTGTATATTATTGGGCTTCAAAATATAAATCTCTTCCTACAATTTCTTGTCCATCTCAATGCAGTCCTCCAACCATTGAGATAGAACAACGTGCAACCTTTTTGACTAAGTACAAGATGTGTCTCAGCTGCCCATAAACTGGATCATCATAAAAGGTTGAAGAAGTCATTTTTTCCCTCAAAAACTAAACATGAATTTAAAGTATAGCAAACAATAACTGGACTCGTATTAACTATTTGAATATGCCAGAAATGCTATAAGATCTAGCAACTTGGGACAATAACATAGTTAACCAGAAAACAAAACGTAGCATTTTACTCGTGCTGCAACTACCATTTGCGAATAAAGACCAAGCCAAATAATACTTCGAAAGTACCCTCACCGAAAAAACGAAGGATATCAGCAACTCATTCTCGTCCAGTCAGCCTTACTCATCACCAACATAAAGTAGCAATAACTCCGCCCTCTCCTGGACACTTAGCACCAGCCACCACCATCACAACCACATCTCCTTCCTCGTAGTCCTGTGTATCTTTTATAAAGTTCAAATATTGAACAAATATTAACATATACTTTTGTGACACATTAAAACTCAAGACTCAATAGATGATGCAAAATAGTATTTCCAAGCCTAAAGAAGAACCCACCAAAAAAAAAAAGGGATTCACTGGAAGCATGAATCCTGCAATTTACAATCCTAAATAAAGAAATAAAAAAAGAACCATTGAAACATAAAAGTCAACGTGGAAGTGGGATTTAAGGAATTATTACACGAACAATTCTCGAACAATAAAAAAAAAGATTCACAATCTAATTCCAAAAAGATTGGTGAAAATCACATTTATTGAGAATAGATTTATAAAAGTTGCTAAAGAAATTGTAAGATATACTTATTTATAGTCTATATCAGTTTTCCAAAATAAAATAAAGAAAAAGAGTGTAAAGTTAAAAAAATGCAAAAAATCACTAAACTTCATTTCCAACAATAGACTTTTCGACATAAAGTGTGGGCATATTATACTGAAAGAAGTCTTTTAGTCAATTGGGCAGTATATAAGGTGTTGGCATGGTGTAACAAAGAAAGTCTTCTATCCAACAATTTCAGCCACCTAATTATTAGATCCTCCCACCAACTTTTTTCTTCCTATTCTCATGCTTCAATTGCTCCAAATATTCATCTGCCACTTGTTCCATATCAGTGTGATATATTTATTTAAATCCTTGAAATCATTGAAGGCTTTGTGAAGTGACAAAATAATAGTAATATAAACAAAATAAAAAACTTGATTCACTTGTACAATGAAATTGATCAAGAAATAATTGTTGAATGAAAAGTATGAAGTTGTAGCTTTGATAAAAGAGAGTCCTAAAGAGGATTTGAGAAGATGGCAGATCAATTTTGGTTCTATTGAGAGAGACTTATCAAGGTTAAATTAGATTAACATTTCTTATCCCACGTATGATCAATCTCAAGTAACTAATACCAACCCCCATTAGATGATGTTATCATTTTATCTTTGGGTAAGGGATTATTTTAATTAAGTGAGATGATTAATATCGACCCCCATGGGATTATATTATCATTTTATCTTTGGTTGAGGGATTATTGCAATTAAGTAGGATGATTAATACTATGTGAAAAAAGCAAAACATGATATGATGTGGGATTATTTTTCCAATTCAATGTCATTCCATGAATCAAATGTACCAATATCATCCCATCCATGATGTGGGATTAGTTATCCAATCTCTCTTCCCCCTCCACCCAACCCAAAACAAAACAAAGAAACTCAATGTCAATTACCATTTTAAAAATTTATAGTGGGTTACTCGCATCAAGCTTGTTGACAATAGAGGTCAAACAGTATCCAATGGATAGAGAATAAACTCCAACATCGTCCTAGCCGAAATGTTTGGATAGGAGTTTATTTCGCGTTTAATTTTACTCAACCCATACACAAGCTTTAGCCCAATAATACTTCCTATCTGATTTGAGTATTCACTATAGCCAAGTTTTGCTAGTTTTCTTCCACTTGCTTCGAATTTATTCAAGATGGCAAGAAAAAAGAGTACTGACATTGGCGTGGATCAACTTACTCCTGCAACTTCAAATACGAAAAGCCACAACTCGAAAGAGGAGTTTCCAACAAATCTTCTTAGGTCCGCCCATATAGTTGCCAAATTCCTTTTTGCATCGGACATATGTGTTGTGTGATATTGAGATTGAGAATATGGTGATTGTCATGTATTGTGATGAAGGTGTCTGATGAAATGCATCAGTGAAATTGTGTTTGGTTGTAGTAGTAATAATATACAAGCATGGATTGGGCAGAGCGCGTGGTTGGGCGCGCTTATTCATAATTTCTTGTGCAAGTGTGTAATTATGTTATAGGATCCCCGGCATTGAGTATTTACAATTTTTTATGGTTAATTAATTTGTTAGGATAATAATGCTGCGCTAAACAAATATTAGATGGTCATTGCTCGAAAAATTTGAAGAAAAAAGTTGTAACACCATAGGAAAATTATGAAAAGAATTGATAAAACAATTAAATTTTTTTTTAACAATTCGTTCAGCTCTTTGTCAAA
Source organism: Mitragyna speciosa (assembly GCA_024721245.1). Taxonomy (NCBI): domain Eukaryota; kingdom Viridiplantae; phylum Streptophyta; class Magnoliopsida; order Gentianales; family Rubiaceae; genus Mitragyna; species Mitragyna speciosa. The sequence goes on from CM045568.1 coordinate 1,594,416, forward strand.
AAACAAAGAACAGCGTTCATTTTAAGAAATTATAATAAACAATGATTTTCTCAACACCTCTTTTAATTTTTCTCTTTTTCTTTTTTTTTAATGGATGTAAGAAAGCAAAAGTAGTGTCAAACAAATAAATTAGTTGGGATTTCTTTGTTCCAATTTTTTATACCATTTTCTTTCAAAATAAATTAATTTCTACAATTCACAAAAAAATTAATTTGTACTAGAGAACATTCAAATTATGTTGTACAATAAATATTTAAAAAAATATTTTTCCAAAAGAAATTTTGGATTGCTTTCAGAATAATTTTTTTCTATCTTAAAATAAACTGGTCAAGATGATGATACACATACTATACTATAGTAATTAACATTAGGAATTATTGTCAATCCCTTTAGTACTTTTTTGGGGTTCACTAGAGATATGAAGACTTGCAAAGAGAGAGGAAAGGGAGAGGAATTAAAAATCGAACGAAGACTTCACAGTTATCTAATTAATACTTATCAACTGATTCTCTAACATTTGATTGGTCTCTCCAACTTTCACATAAACCTTGAATTCTCCTCGCCTCACCCTTTTTTATTCGGTAAGCCTAAGACCTATAACGACACCACGAACCTACTATGGGTTGCACGCATCAAATATGCTGCTGAAAATAGGAGGTTCGGAGAAAGAGCTGCTCTCAATTGTTTTAGGTCAAAACATTGGAGTATGAGTTTTATTATACCTATAAATTTGTATCAAATTCAAATTAGTAACTAATCCTATCATCGAAGTATCAAAAACCATCACTTCATCCCCGACTTCTAATACCAAAGCATGGCAATGCTTATCCATTGCAACCTTGAACTTAATATCAATTGCCTCAAACTTCACCTTAACTTCCTCTTGGATAACTTATGCATCCTTAGCCATGTTTCACGTAGCAACACTATGTCCATGAGCATTGGAAAGTTTCACCAAATCCATAGCATGTCTAGGAGGCTGCATATAATCAATTGAGAACTGAGACCTCCCATTAAAACTGTGAACTGCACTATTGAAAGCAAACTCTACTTAAGGAAGGGTATGAACCCATTGCTTATGATGTTCCCTACAAATGTAACGCACCAAATTCTCCAATGTATGAATGACAACCTTTGCTTGTCCATCTGTTTAAGGATGAGTTGTGCTACTGAAGTTCAAAGAAGTGTCGAACATCCTTCACAAATTCGACCAAAAAAGGCTCAAGAATTTAGTGTCTTGATCTAAAGTAATGGGATTGGCCACTCAATGCAAGCAAATATTTTACGGATGAACAAATGAGCAACATGTGAAGCATTTGAAGTCTTCTTGCATAGAATGAAGTGTATCATCTTAACAAACTTGCCCACCATCACGAATATAGTTTCCACTCACCGTTGAATTGGAGGTAGTCCAAGCACGAAATCTATAGACAAATCTTCCCATATACCATCTAGAACTACCAAAGGAGTGTATAAGCCAGTATTTTGAGACTGGCCTCTGCAACTTAACGAATATGACACATTTGCACAAGTCCACAAACACCGCGCTTGGAGCCAATAATAGTGATTTGTGAATTTGAGAAATGCAAGGCAGATTTCGTGTACAACTATTGTTCACTATCTAATTTTTTAATTTTTCATTTTTGTAACTTATGCACTTGTTATTAATTTTTTTATCATAATGAAGGCAAGAATGCCAACTTTCAACACTAAATACTCCTTTTTCAAAATGAATTAACGTGATAATTTTTTTTTGGGTTGAGTGTTTCAATGTATTTGTCATTTTTTATAGGTCAAAGCGTGATTAATATTTTTTCATATTCGTGTCTCTTATTATCTTTCTACATCATTTGTTTGCTATCATTCTAAATCCAAATTCATTTTAAGGGTAAAATATCCCATACCCTCATGTGGTTTTCGAATAAACCACATGACCTCGTTATAGTTCTAAAAGCTATATATTACGCCCCTGTCATTTATATTAAAGTGTCAAAATGACTAAAATTAGCTTTCATGATGGAATGTGAATAATATATTCAAATGACAATAGCTATGTGTCAAAATGACGAAAATTATCTTTCATGATGGAATGTGAATAATATATTCAAATGTGACCCCAGTAGCTAACTGTTTCATCTTTGTACATGCATGTATTTTTTTTCGAAAAAAATGCACTTTTACCCCCTTGTGGCTTTCGAAATGAACCACATAACTACTTTATGATTCTAATATATATACATCACCTCATGGTAATTTTTAGTTCTTATGCAGGGTAATTTGGAAATTTGACTCATAGTCCATTACGGAAAGTAATTTCACACATTAACAAAAACCGCAGGAGGATGATGTGCTTTTAAACCATAAGGGAGTCATTTAGTTTATCCAAAAACTACAGGGGGATAAAATGTAATTAACCCTTTTTTGAAAGAAAATAGAAAAATATCGGACAACTATTACTACCTTCTAGTTATTCTTAAAAAGTTGTAATCTCAACAACAACAACAACAACAACAACAACAACAACAACAACAACAACAACAATAATAATAATAATAATAATAATAATAATAAAGGCCATAACTTGGAGACAGAATGAGCAAAAAATATTCAACAAACTGGCCATTTAGTTTACGGCTTTCTCAATACGGCTTTCTCGATTTAACTACTACATAATATACTTCTTCCTTAGTAGCAAACAAGGAAAATGTTGGCCATTATCTGTCGCACATTATTTTCTAACAATTCCACACATTAATTTGCTACAGGAACAACGTAGTTGGGCAGAAATTACATTGCTGCCTGCATAATAGCCAATCATCATATACAAAATTTCAAATTTTTTTATTTCCCAAATTTTACTTGTCATTTTTAATTTCATAACTTCTTACCCTTTAAATTTCTCTTAATTTTCTTATTCCTCAATTTACTTTCTACAAGTTCTCTAATAACCTAAGTTATTTACCTGAGCACTGAATAACATAATATAAGTCTAATACAAGATAAAATCAAGTAATTTGAAGAAATTAAAAGATATATTGAGTTTAATCATAATAAACAAAAGAAATAAGGATAATTCATTCTCTTAATCACTCATAATTTTTCTTGATTATAGGAAGAATATATGAATGCATAGTTTATTATTGCTTCATAAAAGAAAAAACTCATGTAAAAATTTTATATGTAAAACACACATTGAAATAGTATCTCTACTCGCATAAAAACTTGAAATTATTAAATATAATACTTTATCATTATACATCAAATATCAATTAGAATAATGACTTATACATATGATACTTTCTTATACTTCTTTAAATTTCAACTCTAGAATCATATGTCAATATTGTTGCCCCCTCCAATCCAAAATCTTGGTTCGGTCCTGTATACGAGAAAAAAGGGAAGAGAGTATTGCACAACAAACTTTGTCAAAGGAATTCCTAGATGTTGTCAGTGCTTATAATATGGTACGAGTATTGTTAGCAATTCTCCTCAAGGAGGACTGATGTGAAAGAATCGAAGAAAATGCTGCGGTTTAGCAATTTAGCAGATGTTATTACATAAGATAAAGTGCACAATTAAAAAGTTATATCTTACCTGCCGAACTGTTTTTCAATTTTTTTTTTCGGTTAATTGAGCCTTTTAATAATGTTCTATTTTGGTTATTCTGTTATATCAAAATTAACTCAGTGTTGGGTGTCAAACCAACAAAAATAAAATTCCTACTCTAATAAAAATAAAATGAAGTGCAGTAATGAGTAGAGTCGTATCCACAGGGACTAGTTGATTTATTTATTTCAAATCACAAGAATAGGGGGTTTTAAGTAAATGATTAAACTAAAGAAATTCAATAGTGAAAAATTAAATTAACCAAAATCAAATAAAACCTAAACTCTAGTCAAAGGGTTAATATCCACTCTGGTTCAATGTAATTGATCCTCGATACATCGATAAATTCCTACGTTCACAAATAAATTGGTTATGGTTGTTGAGAAGCTCTAACAACCTGTCTTTCCTTACTATATCGATAATCAAGGTAAGACTGTTAATTACTTCCCTCATCCAATGATAATCTTAGATACGATCTTAGGATTCAATCATTCAATAGCTTTAAAACTAGAAAAGCTACCAATTCTAACTAGCCAATACCTAAAAGGCTTGGTTCAAATTAGATTATCTATCCCCGTCATATAATCCAAAAGTCTCTATTACAATTGAATTAATCACTCACCACTAATACTAAAACTATCAAACAATTATGAATTTGACATTTTAGATGGCTTTGGATTATCTAACAATTAAATAGTGGCTAGTTATTTAACTGTGCAAAACAATTACAAAAGAATGAACATAATCACCTTGGAATTAAACAAAGAATAGATAACTACTCATAAACGCAGAAAATAATTAAAAATAATTAGATCTCACACATTGGATGAACCAAAGCTTCAATTATCCTTCAACTAGAATGAAGTATCCAACTGCGTATTATGGCGTCAAATTTCCAAAAGAAAATTAACAAGAATTTTTGTTTCTAGACAGAGAGAGAAAAGACTACGAAAACTAAAAGTTCTAAAGCCCATAAGAAAAGCTACGTTCCAGCCCCCTTAGAGAAATTGCAGATGCCTTTCTTTCTTTTTAATCTTCACGTTTCTTTCTTTCCTTTCTTTTTGTTTCCTTTTCAAAATCCAACTTCCTTCCAAGATCAAACTTCTTCCCTTTTTGTTTGCTTCCTAATTTTCATCAATAAAGAATTCTTTCCAATGAGACTCATCACAATTAGGAAAGTGGGACCCTTTAATTGTAGCCTTTTACCAAATAACGCTTCACAATTTTTGCACCTCAACATAGTTAGAGCATGGTCACACTCTATCAAATCAAGTCTTCTGGAATTTTGGCAATATTAAAGCTTTTGCTCCTCAATTTCCTACAAACCAAGCCAAACACTAAAGAGTGAATAAATGAAAAAATTAAATACCTTCTTTGACCTAAATAGGAGAAATTAAATACAAAATATATGGCATTTTAGCTCTCTAACACTCAAGTAGATTATCAATGTGTAGGCCAAAAATGTGACATGGTCTCAACTAGTATGGGGTAGTGGACATGTTCCTTGATTCGCTTTTATACCCTACCTTACATGCAAGAGACTTACCACCAAGGAAAGAATGCGATCATGGGGCATCTTACTCGACACCACCTGCTGTGGTTTTTGCAACCAATCAAAGGAAAATGTGGACCATTTATTCTTTGAGTGTAGCACAACATTGACAGTCTGGAAGAAAGTCCTACAGTTTTGCATGTTGAACTAGAATGGATGTGCACAACATGGAAATCTAACAGTTTTGCAGATGAATTTAAAAGATTGATGTTTGTAGTCTCCATCTACCATATCTAGAGGGCAAGAAACTAGATGCTACACCAAGGCAACTCAATTAGTGCTGCTGATATAGTAGTAAATGTGCGAAGAACTATGTGTGAAGTTGTTCTCACCTAGAGGAAAATACCTATTACCAAGCAAAATTGGCAATTGATGTTGTAATGGGGTTATCTACCAAGATTTTTGCATATTAGATTTTGTATAAATTTTGGGGTACACCAAATTGTTCAAGCAGTTCCCTGCTGGATGTAGATATTTCATAGAATATCAATATAAATGAAAAGCCAAAGTCTTTTTTTCTCAAAAAAAAAAAAAAAAGACTCAGGCAGGTTAATAGAATAGTCCACTTTCATATGCAATCATGGATGAAAATCATCACAATGATCAAAATAGTGCAAATTTAAAATTTCAATAGGTGAATTGACTGAAAACTATGACTTGGCATAAAGAAAATTTTGACTAGCTTTGTAATAATAGAGCCTTTCATGGGCATATATGTAATTGTTACTCTTTGGGTCATTTAGTAGATTAGAAAACTTTGAAGGGCTTGGATGCAATTTTGTTGAATTGATTTAACCCAAAAACTTAGGGTTCTTTCTATCTTTCCTCTTCTCTTTTCAAATTTCTCCTATTCTAAGTCTCCTTCCATTTCTCTACATTTGGGTGAAGAAGGAATTGAAGAACCCAACTTTCACTCACCAAAAGAAGCAAGTAGAAGCCTTTTTGAATCTTCCACTCAAGGTAAATTCCCTCTTCCAAAGTCTAGTTTATTTCTTTAGTCTAGATTCTTTGATTTTGTGGGATGGTAGTTGTATTGGAGGAATTCTTGAGTTTTATGCCTTTGAGTGTTATACATGTGCTTTAGAGTGTGTGAGTATGTGAACTTTGGAATCCTTGGACCTTTGGTGAAAGATGGGTATAAGAACTTGGGGATTTTGGTGTGATTTGAATGTAATCCATGATATGTGTTATAGGTTGTGTTAAGATAGTGTTTTCTTGCCTTATTATGCCATATTTGGAGCTATTTTGGTATTAGATTGTGTTGGGTTGAGTTGAGAAAGTTTGATTATGGGTTTTGAGAGTTGCAGAGGTTGCAGGTCGTCTTGTTAGGCTCATCCGGTAGTGCCATCCGCGCCGCGGATGAAGCCGCGGTTCGTTGGGGCTACCTCTCTGGGCTCATCCGCGGTGCCATCCGCTCCGCAAATGAGACCGCCGATGGTGCCCCTTGTGGCTCTGACCCGAGCCGCGGCTGGTACCGCAGCTGAGCCGTGGCATGAGCCGCACCGTGGGTCACTACAGTTTTTGCCTCTCTTCCTCGTTTTGCGTGTTAGGCTAGATTTAAGCCTTCATTATGATTTCTTGATAGAATTAATTTATGATACGAGTCTTATTTGTGCATTATAGGTGACGAAGGCGTTTACCCTTATTCCGATTATTTGAACTAGTTCTTGGTTTGAGGTAAGTAGTACTTGATTCTCTTTGCTTTTGGAAATATACTCTGATAATGATAAATGATTTGAATGATAATTTCACTATATATGGGCTTATGTTTGGTTACATTGGATTTTCTCTGAAATGAATACATGTGGTCTATTTGATCATTTGAATGAACTTACGATTGAGGTCTTGTATGTGAAATGGATTTGTGACGGGACTAGTTCCTTAATTTTGGTGTTTGTAGAAAGTATTTTTGAACCGTACTAACCGGGTAATAGTTAGTCTTGAACCGGACTAACCGGTGATAGTTGGTTTTGAACCGCGTTAACCGGGTTATAGTTAACAACTGGAATTCTAGGGTCATGTGTCCACTAACTACTTGAGCTCTCCTCTTTTGAATCGCATTATGTGATGCTTTGAATCTGTATAGTTTATAAATTGATCACATGTTACAAATGATAATGACTTTGTTTTTTTTATTTGAAACCTTACTTATGTATGATTAACAAGCTAAGCCCCAAAGAGAACTTTTGCTACTTATTGGGTGATTTTTCACTCACCCCATTTGTTAAGCTCGCAGGTGATGAATTTGTAGAAGGTGATTGGGGAGACTTTTGGCCCTCATAGACATAGCTAGTTAGGCATGAATGAGGTTACTTTTGTAAAGCATTGATGTATAGCCATACTTTTGGTATAGAATAGGTTATACATGTTTCCCTGCTATTTTGTTATTGGGAAATAGAAATGCATTGGACAATGTATATTTTGGGTTATGAATGAATGATTTTTGGAGTACATTTGAGTATTTCTTGAGCCTTGTATTATGTTAATTGATCTTTTGTCTTGGTTTAGCCTTGTGTCCTAACTTAGCCTAAGGCATGGCGGGTGCCACATCTCGGGCACGGGGCATGACAAGCTTCATGACCACTAATGCATTGTGCCATATTGCGTAGTTGTGTGGTTACATATGTTGAAAAATAAGAGGCAATTTTTAATGTCAGAAGTACTTGTGCTTCAAATGGAATAGCAAAGGCTTAAATTCTAGTGATAGTTATGAGAGTAATATTGAAATGGATAGCATTGCATTCATGGCAAGTGTAGTAGTTTTGCATTTATTACTTTCACTTGTTGGAGTTGAATTTTTTTTTTTTTGTGGATGTAAAATTTGACATTTACACCAGCCAAAGAAATTAAGATTGTTAGCAAGTTTTATAAGAAAAGGTTGGCTTCGGTTGTATTGGCTACAAAAGTCTAAAATTGCAACTTGAGCGTGCCGAGTTTTTATCAAGGTTTTTGAAACCGGATCTGACCAGCCAATTCGACCGATTCAACCGCGAACCAGCCATGTGACCAGTCCGTTCTGTTCAAAAGTTGTTGAAAAATGTTGAACCGGTGTGAACCGAAAAAACCACTTAAACCATAAAGAACCGGACGGACCAGAACCCCCGACAATTTTTAGTTTTTTTCCAGATTATTAGTGATTAAAAAAACAAATTAAAAAAAGAAATCTTAACACAAAACCTAATTCACTTTTCACCCTAGCCATTCCTTTCTTTCCCTACCAACCTCCATCCACCAGAAGCTTCCAATCTTTCTTCAATCTTTCTCTGATGCAAATTTTCTTTTGTCTTTCCCCAATTTCTTTGATCTAATTCTTAATCCAAGCTAGCTTGTTCATCTTTCTTTGCTATCAACACAGCTTCTTCAACCTGTGTTCAAGAGAAGATTTGGGTTGTTTTCCTCTACAACAAGTAAATTCAATATTTTTTTTTTAGGATCATTGTCTGACCACCTTAATTAATTGGTTCTTAGAATCAACAAGTATTGTGAAGACAAATACATCATTTTTGTGATATAAAAATTTGTGCTCGATAACATATTATGAGTAGGAGAATTTCAATTTTGGCTCCTGATGGAGTCCCGATAAAGTCTGTTGAGTGTCAGTTGAATTCCATTTATCAAAATTTCTACAAATTTGGTCATAGATATGCTGAATTTATCTGAATTTAGTGCCCATATGTTAGATTTGATGCATGTAGCTCAATTTTATGTTCACGTGAACTACTAGTCGGTGAAAAGTTAAAATCTTTAGTTTCCTTTTGCAAGCAAACATATGGAATTGTGAATGCATGCTTTCACATGATTTGTTCCAATCATGTAACTGTGAAGTACATAGGATATATTGTAGTAAAAGAAATGTCTTCAAAAATGGAGAGAATTAAGTTTAGTACTTAGAAAACAAAAGATAATATATTTTGATTTCTGAGTACAGTTTGGCCCTTCCAATAGTCAAAGTAACTAAACCAATTTTCATGCCAAGATAATATATTTTGATTTCTAACTTGTGTTTGTTAAGGTGGGATTTTGATCAAACCATCTAAAATAGGTTCATCATATAGGAGCATTGATCGTGTCAATTTAGAAGAGATCCTTGCACAACCTGGGTTGCATCTGAGAATGACAAATAGAAATTCTTGATACATTCAAACGAAAAAGAGTTGGTAGCTTTTGATAGAAAGAAACAATTAAAGGTAGATTAGCCTTGATTTTCTTGCTTGTATTTAGATTTTTCAGCTTGGGAAAATGAATTTAGAATTAAGGAGCAAAGGAGGTTGCGTGAAGTTGCTCAACGCTTTAGGGCGTGATGCGATTTTGGAGGTTTTTCTCATGGGTTATTTGAGCACTTTGATGCTGTTTTGCTAACTCGTATAGAAAGGCTTGCTAAGAGTAATTAATCATCAAAAAGTTATAGTACTTACTAGCTTCTTTTTAATTCTATTTCTTGGTAATACAGATTAAAATTTTTCTATATCCTAAAATTTTCTTGGACTACTTTAAAATTCTCAATTCATTAATTAATTATGTTTAGTAGAACAAAATTTTGGAAAACAAATGTATTCAACAATCAACAGAAAGGATGGCACATGGATTGCACAGAAATATTTAAGTGATTGAGTTAGAAGAGATAAAAATAAAAGAATAGTATTTCAATTTTTTTAGTGGAAAAAAATAAGCTAATTAGAAGACTACATATTTTCTTGGGAAACAAGAAAAAAAAAACTATACTAGTTATGGGTTGTGTAAACTATCTACAAGTAACGAAATTTCACTCCATAAAGAACAAATTCCCACTAGTCAGTCTTCGAAATGAAAATCAATGGATTTTGACACATGCCACTTTTAAAGAATAGATTCTGTAATAGTAAAGAATAAAAATAAAACTTCCCCATTTTGCTTGGTTGTAATTTCCGTGTTAAACACTTGATGCATAGCCAAGCTAAACATGTCGTTTTCTTTTTGATGTTTCTTTTGTGATTTGTAAAATTGTTTTCATTTATTAGTTTTCTAACCTTATGTGATCATTTGTACCAGTTTTCTTGTACGAATTTGTTCTAAAATACTAAGTAATTTATCTTTTTGGTGGTAGATAGATTTTTATGAACATACATTCTATGTGGAATTAATATTGTCTAAATTTTTTATGTTTAGAATAATGGATACTGCTACTGGTAGCAATTCACAATCTTCGAATGCGGAAGCCATGAGTAGTGGAGCATCTATCCTGTCAAAGTCACAGGCAAAAAGTCAGATTTAGCATGGAATTACTGTTCTGAGGGCGTAAATAAGCAAGGAAGAAAAACTTTGACAGTGTGGATTTTGTTTCAAAGTTATTGCCGGTGGTGGTATTCACCGTATGAAACAGCATTTGGCTGGAGAACAGGGCAGTATTGTTCCATGTCCAAAAGTCGACCCAGCAGTGAGACTTATCAATGTTAACATCTATGAAAGAGAAGGAATAGAAATCTAAAGAAAAGAAGGGAGATTTTGGACAAGAAAATCCATTTGGCCGCACTATGCATGCATTTGACGGTGATGAATTACAAGAAATCCCTGCTCCTCCAGTCAATGAGATTGGTGCATCTAGCAAAGGAAAAGAAAAAGTCGTTGCTCCAACAGGTATACGTGCTTTTTTTAAAGGTGAGCGTGATACTTCTCAACCTACCATTAAGGCTTGTTTGCAAAGTAAAGAAAAATGGGAAAATACGGACATGGCTATTGCTCGTTGGTTTTATCGATGCTTGCATTCCCATAAATGCTATTAACTCTCCATTTTTTCAAAAAGCTATTGATCAAATAGCATCAATGGGTCATGGGTATAAAGGTCCATCATATCATTCTTTGAGAGTTAATTTGTTGCAAAATGCGAAGAGAGATGTAAAATTGGTTGTTGATTCATTTCGAAAGTACTTGGACAGAAACTGGTTGCACTATAATGGGTGATGGATGGAAAGACACTAGACTAGAGGCCATTGATAAATTTTTTGGTTTATTGTCCTAAGGGCATTTCTTTTATTAAATCTGTCGATGCATCTGATATTGTAGCAAATGCAGAAAACTTGTGTAATTTATTTGCTGAAATTGTTGAGATGGTTGGTCCAAATAATGTGGTGCATTTAGTTACTGATAATGCTAGTAACTATAAGGCTGCTGGGGCTTTGTTAAGTGAAAAATATTCGAGTATTTGTTGGTCACCATGTGCTGCACACTGTATCAATTTGATTTTGAAAGATATTGGTGAAATGAGTGATGTAAAAGCTCTAGTGTCCCTTGCTTCGACAGTGACTAGTTTTTATCTATAATCACAAATTCACTTTGAATTGGTTGAGAAAGACTGCGGGTGGAAAGAAATTATTCGTCCAGGTGAAACACGATTTGCAACTACCTTTATTGCATTAAAAAGTTTGCATGATCATAAGGATAGTTTGCAATCTTTGGTTACTAGTGGAGATTACAAAAAATGTTTGAGAATTGAAAAGGGAAAAGAGGTGAAGCAAATTGTTTTGGATGAAAGATTTTGGAATAATTGTTTGATTATAGTGAGAATAATGGGTCCACTTATCCGTTTATTGCGTATCTGTGACACTGATGAAAGGCCTTCGTTGGGTTATGTCTATGAAGGCATGTTTAGAGCAATAAATGGGATCAAGAAGCTGTTTAGAAACAAAGAAAGGCTGTACAAGCCTATACTTGATATCATCAATGATAGGTGGGATAGGATGTTGAGAAAAAATTTACATGCTGCAGCTTATTATCTGAATCCTGCTTTTCAGTATGATAGTGCTACATTTTCTACACATCCAGAGGTTATTAATGGTTTGCTAGACTACATTGAGACAAAAGTGGATTGGTGTAGCCCTGAAAAACTCTCACAAGAGGTTGGAATGTATCGAGAACGGCAAGGGAGTTTTGGACGAAAACTTGCTATTCTTACTAGCAAGTCGGATCGACCAGGTAACTTATATTTTTTCAAAAATTTATGAATTTATTCTTTATTTTGTCTAATATGTTAATGTGATCATGGCAGAAAATTGGTGGAAGCTATATGGTTGTGATGCTACAAATTTGCAAAAACTTGCGATTAGAATTTTAAGTCAAACAGCTTCTTCTTCTGGATGTGAACGCAATTGGAGTGTCTTTGAACGCATTCACACTAAAAAAAAGGAATAGATTGGAGCATCAAAGACTTAATGATCTTGTTTATGTGCACTACAATTTGCGTTTACAATATAGGTACAATTAATTTTTCTTTACATTTGATTTTTTATAATATACTACTAGATTTATAATCTAGTGTATTGTTTCACAGGAATGACCAACGAAAGAGATCTTATGATCCCATTGATTATGAATCAATTGACAAAACGGAATTTTGGGTCATAGAAGAAGAAAAAATGGAGAGCTTGATTATGATGAACTAGGAGAAGAACTTGAAGAGCTTCCTAATGATGATTTCCAATCTCAACAAGTTGAAGGTTAAGTTCTAAATTAAAATAAATGTTTTTTACTTATAATATGACGTGCTAAAAGTGTATACTTGAATTTTTAGTTTTCTTTTAAGTTTTGATTAGTCCATAATTATTTTATAATTTATTTATTTAGATGATGAAGGTGAAGTTGTGAAAGATATATATTCGGAAAATTTCAACATAGGCACCTTTTGGATGGTGATGAAGATGATAATTGGTAATTGAAACATTTTTACTGTGAGTAATAAATAGTAGCAATTAAATTTTTAGGTGTTTGGTTGTATTATTCACTTTTGAAGTTTTTTGTGTTTATTTGTTTTAGTCGGCTATTTTTTAAAAAATTTTGATGAAATTGGACTTATATATTTGCGTTGAACTTTTTGACTTTTTTTAGGTTAAATTGAAGAAGTTGTCAAGGCAGTGATATTCGCGGGTGTTGTTGGCTTGTGATGACAATGGAGGGATTTTGTTATTGAAGTTATGAACTTTGAGCATTAGTTATAAATTTGATGATGAAATGATGATAATCAGTACTTAGACTTCTTGGTACTTGTTTTATGAATCTTTTCAAGTATGTGAGAGAAACTAAGCATATAATTTAATCAGTATTTGAATTATGTTTACCAGTCTTATTTATCTTTGTAATGATTTTAGGAAAAAACTTGTGATGATATGCATGATTTTTCAAGTTTCAAATATTATTTTTAGGATTTTTTTTATACAATTGTTGGGGAAAAAAAAGCCTGGAACTGCCAGTCCGATCGTGAACCTTGCCTCTTCCGGGTCAATGGCCGGTCTGCTATTAAAAACCTTGGTTTTTCGGCATGCGACATTTAATGAGAAGAGGAAATTGGAGTGAATTATCAGGCAAACACGAGTATCAATGGGGGTGTGTTTCTTCAGTCATTTGCATCAAGAGCTCAACTAGTAACACAGATAAACAAAGAGCTCTGAGTGTTAGTGAGTTTTTAGTGTGTGATTTTGAGACTCAACTAAAGGAGTTTTCAAATTAATATTAAGTGTTGTGTGTTTCTCGTATTTTGAAAGTTATTCTCTAGTTGTTTAATAAATAATTGTTCCGCTTTTAATAAATAGTGTTATAAATTGTTTATTCGTCTTCCTAAATTATGGATTTAATCCAACAATCTGCCACCAGAGCTGGTCTATTTTACACACATTCTTTATTGAGTCCTTTATTTTGCAAGTATCAGTGGAGGTTCTCCAGAAGCACGGTGAAACACTGTGAATTTTAATACCACACAATTGTTGAGGTGTGAGCCATAAAAGTTTACTATGGCAAAGGTTGCTATCTCAGTTGGAAATATTGAGAAATTAATTATCAATTCCAACAACTATGGTTCCTGGAGTATTCGCATGAAATTCTACCTGCTCGAACAAGATTTGTGGATTATTATTGGCAGTAATAACACAACACCACCGGCGGAGGTTGAGCCACTTAAAAAATGGAAAGCTAATGCTGGTAAGGCTATGGATGCTTTAGCCATGGCTGTAGAAGATGATTTACTACAGCGAATTAACGATGCCAAGACGCCAAAGGAAGCATGGGACACACTCACAACACTCTTTGCAAAGACCAACGACGCAAAGCTCCAAAAGCTTGAGAATGAGTTACTATCAATTACTCAGCAAAATATGACAGTAGGTCAATATTTCTCCAAAGTAAAATCAATTTGTGATGAAATGTCCAAATTGGATCCTAATAATGCAATTACGAAGACAAGAATATGGAGAATTATTGTCCATGATTTAAGACCAGAATACAAGGGTCTTATTACCACCACTAGCGGTTTTGCTAGAGAGCCAACTTTAACTAAGTTGGAAAGTATACTTGCCAATGAGGAGGCTTTGGACAATTCTATGTCTAAAGTATCTACAAAAGATGAGAAAAAATCTCTCTTCGCTAAAAAGAGAGGATCCCAGTCTAGTAAGAAGAACTCAACAAATGACCAAAATAGGTCAACAACAAGTAAGGTTTGTGGCGAACAAAGCAGTGGAAAAGTACCAATCAAGGGGCAGCTGGCCAAAATCAAAGAGCAGATGGCTAAGGTAAAAGACGTTAATGGTCACGAGGCAACCAAAGATGGCGCAATGATGATTGTTACAATTGTGGCAAGAAGGGATATCACGCCTTGCAGATCACAACCAGTTGAAAGTAATGCTGCAACATCCTCACAAAAAATGAATGGGGATGATAAAGAATACTTTGCATTGAACAGTATCAACTCTCTAGCAAAATCAGATTCTACTCACTTGGTCTACAGAACTATTGTGAACACATTCCCATTGTGGTAGACTATTGTGAAGTATTTCATCAATTTTTTTATATCTAACTTTGGTTTCTACAATTCCAAAAACCTCAACCTTCATTTCTCTAGCTAGTTTCTTTATTTCATACTATTTTATGGGGTCATTTAGACCCCTAATATTCCAACAAACAATCTTTATCTAGTTTGTTTTGGAGCCCTCTTCCTATTACCACGCCCCACTTTGGCTCCCTTGGTTTCTGGAGTTTTTTGCTCTTCACTACCAAAGTCAGCAAGTAAATTATAGCTATTCTCAATGTGTAATTCTCTTACCACATTAGTAGCAGCTATATCAGTCCCTCCTTGTTTACAACATGTCTCCATTCTAGCTTGTGCCTCTTCAATTCTGTTAAATTCTCTGTTTGTGCAAGTATCCTTTTTTTGTTCATTGTTGTTGTTTCTCTCTTTTCCAGTTTCTTCAACTTCATCAGACTTTTTCTCTACAACTGGTAAAAGTTCTTCTGCATCATTCTTCCCTTCATGCTCCTCTGGTCCAGCTGTTTTTTCTTTAGGCACCCACTGTTTCACTATTTTTGGTAACAGAGGACATTTTTGTTGGTTATGTCCAAATTTGTGACAATGTGAACAGATTGGCGGTACCCATTCATACACCACTTCTTGGTTTTCTTGAGTGCCATATTCATTCGTAAAGGAGATATTGTCAGGCCTCTTAGCTCCAACTTTCAATTCCACACATATTCTAGCATAAGCCACTCAACTTTGTTCTGCAGTTTGTTTGTCCGTAAACAGGGGTCTACCAATGCAGCGAGTCAATTTACTCAAACCTGCTCCAGTATAATAATGCAGCTTCAAATTAGGGAGTCTAACCCAAACAGGTATTGCCTCCATGTCCTCCTTCTGCAAATTCATACCGAGGCTCCATGGTTTCAAGAAAAGCATTTTACTGGCCATTGGCCAAGGAGATTGATCCAACACACAAGTTTTATCCTCTTCATTTGCAAATTTGAACAGGAACAGCCCATTTTTCAAAGATATTACCTCTACATTACCAAACTCTCTCCAACGTTGTTCCACAAATTTTTTAACTACAGCATATAGAGGGTAATACCCTAAGGTAAATCCCACCACAGTATGCTTCCATTTTTCGATGCCATCTGCTACATCTTCCATTGTCAATCGGAATTGTTCTTGTTCTGGTGGTATAAATTGCAACTCCATTCCACCATGTGTTTTTGCTTTTGCTCCTAGCATTTGGGCCCAAGTTTTACCGTGTACCCCTAAACTTTGCTCACTAAGCTGATGATTGCTTAGCAATGGGGAAAAGTCTGAACTTCTCTTTCCAGGCATTTCCACAATCAGTTGGTCTCTACTGCTTAAATTCCTCCATTTGGCTCTTTCCTCTTGCATTTTGCTGGATTTAGCCCCTTCACAGGTCAACCCATCCATCAGATACCAGTAGAGGAATTACCAAAATCTGCAGATGTTTGATAACGTCAGAATGCAGCGAATCAAGAAGGGCTACGGCGGTAGCAAATTGTCCATTTCTGAGCAATTTTTTTTTAATTTCCACAGAGAGAGAGAGAGTCGTTTTTTAAACAAATGTGTCAGCAAAAGTATTCTTGAGACAATTTCACGTTTACCAACGGCATCATCATCGGCTGGCTTCTAACCCAACGGGGTCCAACTTTCATGAGTACTATCAGAAAATCAATGAAAGACTGACTCAGTATGGTTGACCATTTTGTCAACGATTGGAATTTAAAAACATTTCTTTTGAGGCAATATTCCTAGACCTTGGCCACTTCTTTTTTAGTTGGAATCTTCAGTGTCACTTTTCTCAGTGCCAATTGAGTGCCATTCACAAGAAAATGTCACATTACATTCACACTCTAATAATTATCTGACTTATCTAAGTGTGAATGCAAAGTGGTAATTTCTTATGGACGGTACTTAATTGACACTGAAAAAAAAAAAAGCACTGAAGATCTCAACTGCTTCCTTTTGCTCCTACTCGTACACTCGAGAACAAAAACCATGAAGACCATAGTAGTAGGTGAGAACGACAACTGTGAAGATTAGTAGATGATCGGCGTCCAGAATGGTGGCATGTTTGGCGCCGATCATCCTAATAAACTGCGAACAGAGGAAGACCGACGCCGGTCGAGGCCTTCTTTTTATTTTTACAGTTTAAGCCTTTTAATTAGGGGTTTTTGTTAAAAAAACCAAATTCGTGGAGGAAAGTGAAGGTCGAAAAGTATGACGGATTTGAATGTAAATAGATTAAGTGGAAGACTATATA
Organism: Mitragyna speciosa; assembly: GCA_024721245.1. Lineage (NCBI taxonomy): Eukaryota > Viridiplantae > Streptophyta > Magnoliopsida > Gentianales > Rubiaceae > Mitragyna > Mitragyna speciosa. The sequence continues at coordinate 1,611,621 of CM045568.1, forward strand.
AAGCCTAGGATTTACTTTCATTCACTCACTCCATCATTTTCTCTCTCTTCCACAAGGATGCTCATTTAATCACTCTATTCACTCTCTAATCAAGGCGGAATTTTGACAACTCAAAAGCAATGCAGGAGTAGGAAATTTGAAGGCTCTACAATGTGAATTTTCTTAACGATTGTAATTAGGGCTAATAGTTAAATGATTAGTTTGATTTTATGATTGTTGAGTCTATAATGAATTCGGGTTATGTTTGTAGGTGGTTTTAATGCTTAGAAATGATTATAGATATTCAATTGTTTATGGCTTTAATTGTTAATTGAAATGTGAGAGGAGTGATTATGGTTTATGGTGGATGATTAAGCATAGCATTTTGTTTCCCAATTAATTACTTAATTATCCCCACACATGTTTTTTCAGTTGATTCTTTTTAACTTAAAATATATTTACTAATTTTTTATTTTTAAAATTGAAATAAATATTAGGCTTTTTTATAATTTTAATTAGTATGTTTTATAATTTCCAAATCAAAATCAGTTTAACACATGATTAGAAAATTTTTTCTTTTTGCCATTAAAATGTTTAAAATATTATTTTTAACTTTTATGCAAATGTGTAAATGCCAAACTTCCTGTTTTCATTATTAATTTTTCCACATTCTTAATTATAATGCTAATGATTATTAAAATTTTAAATTAATTAAAGAGTGTAATTAATTTAATTTTAAAATAAATATTAAGAATTTTAAAATTAAAAATATTAAAGTCTTTTATAGGCTTAGAAGCCCAAACAAACAAATTAATATGTTTTATTCTATTCTGATACCTAAATATGATTATACCAAATGTTAAAAAATGAATGGAATTCCATTTTAACTTAAGTTACCAAACAATGAACTGAAAATTTTTTCCACTCCATTCAGGGTAGAAAGGCATTCAGGGTGAAAAAGGCTTTCCATTCTATCCCATTCCTGCATACCAAACGTGTCTTGTCTACACCACTGTGTGTTAGCGGCATAAATTGGAATTTTGTATTGATGAATTCGTACCAGCTCTTGGAGTAAGCATCCGAGGATCAAACTCAGCTTCACTCTTTATCTCAGATTTCTCTGACTCATGCTCTTTTTCTCTACAATTTATGCTTTGATCAGCCAGTTTTATTATGATAATCAATATGCGCACTTAACATTTATTTATAGCTTAAAAAAAAGGAAGAATCCTTCTAACTTCCTACAAACATGGTTAAGTAATCTCGTGAGTGTTGCTTGGTTAAGGAATTTTGAAACTGAATGTTGCTGATGCAAAATTCCAAAATGCTCTTTCACAAATATCCAAGAATATATAAGTCACAAACTTTTCTCCTTATAACCTATCGAGGCCTGACGGTAGAGAATATTTCATAATGATTAAACGCATGCAGTAATTGAGCATTACAAAAAAAAAAAAAAAAATACTAGTACATTTAGTTGACAATATTTTGGCACAAAATATTGAAAGCCGGACCAAGTCAATCACACCAAATGTACAGAATTAAGGATCTCGATAATTTCGGATATCCTTCATTGCAAACGTTAGCATTATGTTTTTATGTTTTATTTTTATTTGCTGTTAAAATATTCATTTATCATCCTGGAGGTTTGGTTCGTATGTTCCTCCGTGTATTTTAATTATTAATAATAAAATTGGGGTTGACATTCCTGTCAGTATACAGGGTTTCCAAGGAAAAAAAGGGAATCTCGAATAATGTTATTAGATCAAATAGAGAATTATCACGAGTAACGTTATTAGATACCGTATTGAATAAAAATGTTTACACAATAAGTGAATGAAAGATTAATCCTTTGTTTAATTGAGTGGACTATAGCCTTTGATACTAATTTCCTTCCTTTCTTCAGCGCAGTAAGACTTTAGGTCGTTAAAAGATTACCGTAGGCACCCAAAGCAGTGATTGCCACAATGAGCTTGGCAGCTGAATCACCCGTGAAGGCTTGACAAGGAGGTTCGTCCTTAGTTACTTGGAGGAGATATTACAACATTCCCTTTACTTGTGATTGATGTCGCCATTGAGCAGCATATAAGAGTGGAGTCTGGAAATCTATATCCCCAAGTTGAGCCAAACGTGGGTTCTTTTCCACCATTGCTCTGGCAGCCCTGACACTGGCTTCTAAGGCTATGTGAAGAAGAGTAGTGCGTCCAAGTTGGTCACGGATCTGATGCTTTTCCTTAGTGAGGAGCTTCACTAACTACACCACAAACTCCGACCGCCCACAACTAGCTGCCACATGAAGGGCAGTAAAGCCAAGGTGGGATACTTTTTTTGTCTTTGCAGTTTCATCATTGTCAATGATAGATTTAGCAGTTTCCCATTCCCCAAGAATCGCTGCTTCGTATAGTTATTGGAGATCGGCTTCTAGTATATCAATTGGAGTCGTTTAGTTCAATGTGGAATTTCTCACCATTGGAAGTTGTAAGTATTTTTTTTTTAGTAAGAAGGAAGTTGTTAGTTCAATGTGGAATTTTTCACCCTTGTGGATATCAATTTGAATTATAATAACAATGTTTTATAACGCAACATGACTTCTAAGATTTATATTCAGTGCTAAATTAACAAGTCAAATGAAAGAGACTTACTTCACTCTTATAAGTATTGTGGTGTTGGCCATTAGCACCTAAAATTTATTTTTGTTATGATTCAATATATGGACTTTTATTTCCAACCACTTTGGTCCAATTAACAGGTGAAAGTTAAATGTTAACTTAAGTGGCAAAATTGAGAAGTAGAGCTTATGTACCAAAGTGAAAAAAAAAGAAGAAGAAATCAAAAGAGAAGTACAGGTACTAAAGTGTCATTCAACTAAAAGTTTGAAGTGCACGTCAAAGTGACAATATTTACTCTTACGTACTAAAACATTTTCACACCAGATAAATTATTGTCCAAGTAAATATGTGCCCGCTTACAAAAATTTTGGAAAATTCTTTTGATACGGAATTTTTGTTATAAGCAATCATAGTCAAGCATAGTCTAATTATTGCCTTCACCTCAAATTAATTAATTGGCAATAACGCCCATAATTGCTTGGCCAACGATCTGTGCATAGTAAGTTAAAATTGCCAACATATGAAGTAGGAAAAATAAAAGCAATATTGTGGAAATATTTATGTGCCTAAAAATTTAACAAACTTGTAATATTAGAAGAACAATAAAGAATGCAAATGCAAATTATTAATTAGGAAGAAAGAAATAAAGAAAAAGAATTAAAAGGAGTCAAAGTAGAGATTGCACCGAAGTCGTTAGTATCCCTAACATTGTGCTCAGAATAATTAGCTTGCTCTTTTTATTTTATTAGTAGGCCTAATATGCTTCCAATGATTTATCTTCTTTTATTTGGTTTATGAATTTTCAGTAAAGTTTTTAACGTACAAACTTTCTATTAAACAAATGCTGACCTAAATAAATCCTGTATGCTGATCCTTCTGTAGTTTGTTTTCTGTTTAAGGCTTTGTGTTTATTTATCTCATATATGATGCTGTAAAAAGAAGCTAACTTAATTTTAGGTTACTATTTGTTGTTTTTGTACCATGTCTCAAATTGAGGGACCGTGTAGCACAGTTGTTCGTTGATTTTTATCAATTAGGACAAGGTGTTTTAGTTGATTGGTTATAGGTGGACTAACATTTTTTTTTGGGTTAATGCCATTTCTACTTCCTGCTCGCAAATTCAGAAGCATTTTCTACTGTAATTATTTGTAGGCATAGTCAGTAGAAAATTGTGTAATGATTTCGTAAATAGAACATAAAAAAAAAAATTACAAGATGTTTATTTTTTCTGCCAAAAAAAAAATTTTTATAGAACATAAAATGAAAAGAGGATATTTTGCTTTATATATTATCTTACTTATGCCCATCTTCTTTCTCTCTCTCTCTCTCTCTCTCTCGCTATATTTTTTTCCCAATTTAGCAATCTATTTTTTTTTAACAAAAAATGAACCATGGATTTTGTGGTGTATAATCTCTAACTTCTTCCCCTTGCAGATTACTCTTTTTTTTCGCATTTAGTAATCTGATTTGTCTATGTTTTGCAGATCTTCACACCCTTCTCCCCCGTTCTCGACCTTACAATTTGTGTGATGTGTTTTTTATTTGTATTTATATTTTTTTTCCTAATTGTAATCTGATTTGTATTTGTATTTTTGTTGTTTGTTCGCATTTAGTAATCCATTTTCTCCACTTTCTTTCCCCTTCTTCTATTTTTTACTGGCACAAGTTGATGTTGGCCCTTGTGTTTTGTGCTATTTGTATGGTGTAATCAAATTGTTCATTTTTTAAAGTTACCATTTTTTTCCTTTTCTATTCTTTTCTTCATCAATCGTGCATTTAGTCTAACAACTTTAGGCATGATATGGTGGTGATTTTCATGTCGTTAGACTATAAATTAAAAAAAAAAGAAGAAGAAGAATCCACCTAGCCATGATATGGTGGTGATTTTCATGTTGTTAGACTATAAACTTAAAAAAAAAAAAAAAGAATCCGCCCATTATTGGTATGCTTTTCATTGCCCAAATGAAAAGATTGTAAGTATATTACAATCTTGCAAGAAAATATTTGCAACCATTCCAATCCATGGCTTAATGGTCGAGACTGGCCTTGATCAATTCCCATTTACACTCAGCAAGCTTATTGCATATTCAATTCAAGCTATGAACTATGCAAGCTCCATTTTCTAACATATACAAAAACCAAACCTTTGCATGTTTAATGCCATACTTAGAGGTTAATCAATCAGTGATGATAAAAAAAGACACTTTTCAATTACTTGAGGGCCCATAGAATTTTGCTTGATGAATTTACTTTTGTCTCAGTTCTGAAATCTTGTTGCAAAAAGTTTGCTACTTGAACTGGTCATAGTGTTCCTTTATTTGTTTTGAAATCTTGGGTTTCAACTGTTTTTGGATGTAAAAAATACCCTGTTGCATTTTTACAGTGTCTGTGAAAGATTGAGAAAGGCCTACCAACTGTTTGATGAAATTTTAGGAGGCAGACACTTGGTATCATGAAAATTTTTTATGGGATGCCATCTTTTTGTATTAGTGTATCTCAATATATGTGGTTTTAGACTTGTTTAAGTAGTTATATGCCAGTGGCCGTACTGCTAGTAAGACCACACTATTTTGAGTGTTGTCTCTGCTGCTGTGAATTGGATTGTGTTTTGACAGGTGAATACTTGTATGGATAGTGCATAAAGGTTGGCCTTTGTTTGGATTTAAACATGGTCAGCGGTATGATTTTCATGTATGGTCAAATGGGCTGCATTGATTCTAGGAAGAGGGTGTTTGATGGAGTTGATGCAAGAGATGTTGTTTCGTGGAAATTTCTCGTAGATGCATATATATGCTAAAAGTGCCTTCTAGAAGAAGCATTCGATTTAGTGGGTTCAATGAAGCTGGAAGGATTGACACCCAATCAACTGTGTGTTTATATAACGAAGACCACTATTGGAAAGGTTATGCCCTTGGAAGACTACTGTGCCTCTATAATGAAGAACATTTTTCTTTTCTTTTTTTTATTGTTTTGTCAAAAACTATAACGAAGAACTACTTTGTTATTTTGCAAGACTACTTGGCTTCAAGTTTTTGTGTGTGTTTATACAACACAAACCAGCATTGGAATTGTTTTGGCATGTAGGTTTCTGTTTAGCTTCAAGAATAATGTCAGATGTTGTTGTTTCCATTTAGCTTGGTATGCATGATTGTTTCTATTAATTTTAAGATTGATGCCAGATTTTGTTATTTTCAGTTAGCTTCGTCATTTGCTAATTATATAATTATCCTATAATTACTTATTTTCTTAAGGGCTTAGATTTATCATATATTTGGGGTAGGCCAAGGCTGTGCCTTGCACAGCCTGACCCCCCTAGTAGTTGATACAAAATTCCAAACATGTTCTTTCATAGCTGTCCTAGGAAAAGCCACAGACTTTTCTTCTTACAATCTACTAAGGCCTAATGGTAGAAAATATTTCCTCACAATTAAATATATGCGACTAATTGAACATTGTAAAAAACTATTACTATTAGCTTGATTATATGTAGGCACCAAAATAAAGGAATCCCAGATCAAGCTAGTCAGTTACACTCTAAATGTAAAGGAGGATCTGAAATATTATTAGATCCAAATGTTTAATTGAGTGGACTATAGCCTCTAAAAGTAATTTCTTTTTTTTTTCTTTTTATTGAGAAAAATAGAAAATTTTAATAATTGAAATCAGCCAAGTCAAAAGGTTGAATGACGGACTTCTCACATGTTTGCATATTAATTAATGAGACATCAAGTGGTAAACCACGCTTTGACAATTCATGAAGAGAGATGTGTGATAAACACGGAATAAGATTTAGAAGCCAATGTAGTACGCTGGATTGAGAGATAATCATAAGTTAATCCATTCACATGCTTGCTTTAATTATAAGTAAATGTTTTGACCATTTTTTACAAGGATGCTAAGATATGTGACAAACATGGAATAAGATTTAGAGACTTTTTTGAGTCATAAGGGAATGCATTCACTCGCATACTTTAATTATAAGTAAATGTTTTGACCTTTTTTTACTAAGAAGCTAAGATGTTTTTACCTTTTTTAACTAAGAAGCTAAGATGTGCGATATTCTTGAAACAAGATTTAGAAACATATGTAATACGCTAGATTGAGATCTCTCCTACCTCTTATCTTTGAATGTATATTTTACACTTTGGCATTAAATGAGGTTTCTCTTACTCTTCCAATAATTCTCTCTCCCAAAATCTTGCCAAAATATCTTTTTTTTTCATCATTTTAATCTTTCTATTATATTTTATTTATGATCTTCTATTTCTTCTTTTCAACTTGATTTTTCTTAAAGTTTTCCAAACCTAAATAGTTGATTTTAAGATTGTAGCAGAAAAAAGCTTAGATTTTCTGTTGAATCTTTTGGAAGGCTGCTTCTTCAGGTATTCTTTGCGCATATTTATTCATTCATTTATTAGTGGTTTTTAGATATGGGTATTTGTATTCTTGCTCAAAATTACAGTGATTCCTAAATCTGGTGAAGTATATGCTCTGTTTGTATAGTTGTAATTTACTGAGAATTTTTTGCGATTCATGAATGGGGACAGATTTCTCCACTTCCCTTCTTTTTGCGTCCCTATACTTCCCAGTACTTTAATATGTACAATTGTCCTTGCTTTTTTTGCATTCTCTACCTCGGAGTTTTTTGTTATTATTATTATCGCTTGAATCTCTTTCCCTATTTCAGTTTTGCTTTTTAAGAATTTTAAATTATATATTTAAATAGATGTATATTTACGGGGTAGATGCATCATATTTATGGTTTTTTTTTTCCTTTTGGTTCTGTGGTAGGACTGTTTGTTTTTTGAGTTCAAGCTAGAAAATGGCACTAGATGCATCATTGAATGATACATATGAAGTTTTTTAGATAAATAGATCCATTAACGTATATGTCTCTCTCAATTTGAAAAAGATTGAGCCTAAAATTATGATTAGTATCAATTTGTTATTGCTTTGCGTGTTCTCAAATCTACTAAGTAGGTGGACATATAAAAAAATCTTGGAAAAGCTACACTTAGTATTGTCAAATTAAGATTATACTGTGTGGATTGAAAGAGTGAATTCTAGCCAAGAAATCCTATTAAAAATTAAAGCTTTTACATAAATTTGTAGGACTTGTTTAGCTCTGCTTTGTGGATTTGCAATGAATTTAAAGAAAAAAATAAACTAAAGTACAGACGTGCATAGTTGAATAATCACAGAAGTGAAGTATTGGAGTTATTATCATTCCTAAACAATACTAACTAATTGGTCAGAAGATAAGTTGCCCATAAATCAAACATGAGTAGCCATACCATGCACACAAAAGAATGGAAAATAGCTACTCATATTATTTTTTTCCCATTGTTTGGAACTTTGTGCACAATTATCTATTGATTGCGAATAATCAAAATGTTGAATCAGTAAGTCGAAAAAATAGGGCAGAATTAGTATATACTTACATCAGCATTCTATATTGTATCCATTGCTACAAAATAGATTTTGCATTTTTTATGTATGTGATTTGAACTTTGGTATTATGTTGATGGTGCAAGGGAAAAATTACAAATTTTTGGACCTTTTTGCTGTGGAACCTATTTGGTGTTATTGATTAGATAATTATTAGAGAATAATTTGATAAAATTTATCACAAGGTAGATTAATTTTCTATTTTTTCTGATAAAATTTTTGCCAAGTTGTCTTTAGCATGGTCCTACTTCATAAAGACAATATATCTTGAGTTTATTTCACTACTAGAAAATCTCCGTCACTGCTACATACTTTTTGGGGAAATAAAAGTAAAATTAGTTAACTAGAAAATTAGAATAAAATACTATTTGTACTATATTAATGATTTAGAGCAAAATATAAGTTGTTTGCTTCATTTTCCCTTTTCTATTCTTAAATTTATTTATATCATAACATTAACAGGTTGATTTTCCAATGCTGTCTTGCACAATTAGAAGATGTTATGAGATGATGAATTATATTAAAGGATGCAATTAATCCAACTTTAACAATTTTGGCGATCAAATTGGAGATAGAGTTTACAATCTCAGTATTAGGATTTTCAAACATTTGATTGTGTAAAATTTTTTTGTTTAAGTTTTCTTTTACGATTTTGATTTGAGATGTCTTAATGTGTTTTGTTATACAGGAAAATTTATAAAATCTAAGTGGTAATATGATCGAAAAATTGCAAGCCTTGGCCAATAATACTATTATATACTATAATTAGGCCAATAATACCATTGCACGTTTTAGGGAACTATTTTGATTTACTGTACTTTCCTATTATGTGGATGGTGCAGTTGCCAATATTTCTAAGTTTTTTATTTTATTTTATTTTATTTTTGCTGTGGAGCTTATCTGGTCTTATATCTATATGCGAATAGAGATAGAAGATTGATTGGCCACAAAATTATTATAATAGAAATTTGTTGCGAATATTTTTATCTATTTTTTCTATCTAAATAATAAAACTTTTGCCAATTTTTTTTTCTCAACATGGCATTCTTGCTTTGAGTATATTTTCTAAGATAGTGCTTTACGAAAAATGAGATGAATAAAAATACGGCCTTAATATTTTTCTAAGTATTTTTCATGTACAAAACCAAAAAAAAACAAAATTTTGATTCTAGGTGGGCAAGGCACACCTAGACTTTCCTAGTAAATAAACAAACAAACAATGCTCCAAACCACACAAACTATCTTCCTAGTAAATAAATAAACAAACAAGGCTCCAAACCACGCAAACTATCTTTCTTACTATCTTATTAAAGACCATTTGAAAAGTTTTAGCCCAAGAGTTTTCAACTACTAATAAGTTTACAAATATAGTTCATTCCAAAAGTTAATAAATTGAATGCCATTAGCCCCTTAACAAATATAGTTTAGTTTGTCAAAGCATGTGTTTTATATGGCATTAATTAATAGTTGCCACATGACTTTTGAAGTTTTGATGAAATACGAGTTATTAACAAGGCGACATTATATTAAGAACGAAGTTGAAGCAATATCTGTTATAATATATAGGACAGTTTTTCCTTATTTTCCATAACTATGCAGTCCATCATGTGCAAATGCCGTCGAAGAACATTTTACATTCCAAATTACCAAGGATCAAGAGCACCAAAGCGGCAATTTTAAGATCATTAGGTCAACAAAAACTAGATATGTAGCACAAAGCAGCGTGTGTGAACAACTTACCTCTCCCCTACAAATTCTTGTATATTGTTGGGCTACAAAAATTGTCCATCTCAATGCAGTCCTCCAACCACTGAGATAGAACAACATGCAACCTTTGACTAAGTACAAGATGTGTCTCGGCTGTTGATAAATTGGATAAAAGGTTGAAGAAATCATTTCTTTTCTCAAAAACTAAATATGAATTTAAAGTATAGTAGGCAATAACCAACGTCTTATTAACCATTTGAATATGCCAGAACTGTTATAAGAATGGGACAATAACATAATAGGGAAAACTTATCAAGCATAGAGCATTTGTTTTTCTTTTGCAAGGAGTCAGCTTTGATATGGGAGAGAGCAACTATTAATAGGGATGGGCTGAAGGATGAAAGGTGTGATTTTTGGAATTGGTGGAATGTGTTATTAGGCTCCATGACAAAGAAGGAAAGGAAGCAACATATTGAGGTTACTTGTTATTTGTTGTGGCATATATGGAAGTCAAGGAACAAGTGGCAATTTTAGCAAGACAGATCCCAGGAGTATCAGGTTGTCCAAAGAGCAGTTATGGAGTAGTGTGAATTTGATCAGCTTTGTTCACAACAGGAGGAGCAGTGCATTAATGTAAGAAGGAACATAATGCAAGGAGAAAATGCAAGCCAAGCTTCAATCAGTCACACTCTCGGTAGCTTTTGCTATCAACCATTGTAAGAAAAGAACTGACTATGGTATCATTGTGAGAAATGGGGAGGGAAGACTCAAGGCTGTGTGGGCATTAGGAGATGAAAAGGATTGTGCTAAACCTTTGGCTGAGACTGAGGCAATTCGGTATGCACTAATTAGAGCTAATATGGAAAGATGGAGAAATGTCTGCATCGAGGACAGCTTTTCACCCATTATTGAGAAGATAAGAATGGATAACACTAATGATGTCCATGCAGCTGTTGTATTAGATGATATCAAAGCTCTACAGTTTATGTTTGGTACTTGTTCTTTTCATTTTGTGAGTAAAGATCAAATTTATATTACTACTAGATTAGCAAAGTTTGCTATTGATCTTCAATTAGATGTTGAATGAAAAGATTGCTTTCCTGCACAGATTCTTCAAAATTCATGAATTGTAAAGGGTAGTTGCCCTAAGCTGTTGATACTACCATTGCGAATAAAGACCAAACCAAATAATACTTTGAAAGTACCCTCACCAAACAGACCGATCAACCTTACTCATCACCAACAAAAAGTACCAACACCCCTGCCCTGTGTTAGCTACTTAGCACCAGCCACCACCATCACAACCACATTTCCTTCTTCCTAGTCCTGCGTATCTTTTTATAAAGTTCAAATACTGAACAAATATTAACATTTACTTCTATGACACATTAAAACTCAAGACTCAATAGATGATGCAAAATAGTATTTACAAGCCTAAATAAGAACCCACAAGAAAAAAAAAAGGGATTCATTGAAAGCATAAATCGTGCAATTTACAACCCTAAATAAAAAAAAAGAACCATTGAGACATAAAAGTCGATGTGAAAGTGGGGTTTAACAAATTGTTACGTGATTAATTCTTAAAGAATAAAGGGAAAGATTCACAATATAATTCCAAAAAGATTTGGTGAAAATCACATTTATTGAGAATAAATGGATAAAAGTTGCTAAAGAAACCGCAGGATATACCTATCTATAGGCTACGTCAGTTTCCCAAAATAAAATAAAGAAAAAGGGTGTAAAAATTAAAAAAGAATGTAGAAAATCACTAAACTTCGTTTTCGACAATAGATTTCTCAACATAAGGCATGAGCATATTGTATTAAAAAAAGTTTTCTAGTCAACTGGGCAAAAGTCGATATAAGGTGTAGGCATCAAGTAACAAAGAAAGTTTTCTGACCAACAATTTCAACTACCTAATTATTTGATCTTACCACCAACTATCTTCTTCCTCTTCTCATGCTCCAATTGCTCCAAATATTCATCTCCCACTTGTTCCACATCAGCGTGATATTTTTTTAAATCCTTGAAATCATTGAAAGCTTTGTGAAGTGATAAAATAATAGAAATATGAACAAAATAAAAAACGTGATTCAATTATACAATAAAATTGGTCAAGAAATAATTGTTGATTGAAAAGTATGAAGTCGTAGCTTCGATAGAAGAGAGTCCTAGAGAGGATTTGAGAAGATGACAGATCAATTTTGGTTCTGATGAGAGAGACTTATTAGGGTTAAATTAGATTAAAATTTCTTATCCCACATATGCTTAATCTCAACTAACTAATACAAACCCCATTGGATGATGTTGTCATTTTATCTTTGGGTAAAGGATTATTTTAATTAAGTGAAATGATTAATACAATGTGAAAAAACTAACCAAACAATACCAACTACCATGGGATTATATTATCATTTTATCTTTGGTTGAGGGATTATTTTAGTAAGTAGGATGATTAATACTATGTGAAAAAAAAAAAACAAAACATGAGATGATGTAAGATTATTTATCCAATTCAAAGGCATTCCATGAATCAAATGTACCAATGTCATCCCATTCATAATGTGGGATTAGTTATCCAATCCCTTTTTTTTTTCCCTTCAATAAAGAAACTCAATGTCGATTACTACGTGACTATTCCAATGTGGGTCCAATTTGTTTGAAGCCTATTCCAGAATGCCCATAATTTGGCTACGTGACTAGAAGGTTGCCCAATGTTGATGCCAAAGCCGAACACCACAATCCTTGTTCATGTCAAATCAAACAACGTCTGTCTTTGAAGCCGGTGTTACCTCTTACTAACACATTAGCGTTTAATTTTACTAACCCAATAATACTTCTTGTCTGATTTGAGTATTCATTATAACCAAGTTTTGCTAGTTTTCTTCCACTTGCTTCAAATTTATTCAAGATGGCAAGAAAAAGGAATACTGATATTGGCGTGGATCAACTAATTCATGCAAGTTCAAGTACGACAAACCACAACTCGAAAGGAGAGTTTCCAATAAATCTTCTTATGTCCGCCCAGATAGTTATTGCCAAATTCCTTTTTGCATCGGACATATTTGTTATGTCATGTTGAAATTGAGAATATTGGTGATTGTGATGTATTGTGATGAAGGTGTTCGATGAAATGCATTAGTGAAACCGTGCTAGGTTGTAGTACTAATAATATAGAGATAATTTCACATGCCTCTCCTAAAGTTTGCTATAATTGAACTCATCTCCCCTCAAGTTTTCAAAATTACACTTACACCCCCTATGTTTATATTTGTTATAACTAAACAAGTTCATTTTGATAAAGTAACCCAAGAAACACCAACCAAACACTTTAAAATATCTTTAATTTCTTTTAAATTGGTCACTTTTTTCTTGTTAATATTGTAAAATTTTGATTGATAAAATAAATTCATTTAGATTAGTCAGATAACTGAATTTTGGAGAAGTGGTATTTGGAAGAGGGTGAAAATTTGATGTAAGAATATAAGTCATTTTCACATTTTTATGACTAATTAATTAATTTTTTAAGATTTAATTTTTTTAAAAGTAAGGTATTTGGTTGGTGGTTTTGGATTATATTATCAAATTGGACTTGTTTGTCATAAAAATATAAACATAAGGAGTGTATGTTTAATTTTCAAAACATCAGGGGCTGTGAGTGCAATTATGACAAACTTTACGGAAGATATGTGAAATTATCCCAGTAGTATACAAGCATGGTTTAGGCTCGGCACAGGGTTGGGCGCGCTTATTCATAATCTCTTATACAAGTGTGCAATTATGTTATAGGAACCCCGGCATCGAGTATTTACAATTTTTTATGGTTAATTTATTTGTTAGGATAATGATGCTGCGCTAAACAAATATTAGATGGTCATTGCTCGAAAAATTTGAAGAAAAAAGTTGTAACACCATAGGTAAGTGATGAAAAGAATTGATAAAACAATTAAAAATATTTTCAACAATTCATGCAGCCCTTTGTCCAAAAACAAAAACAAAGTTCATTTTAAGAAATTATTTTAAACAATAATTTTCTCAACACCTCCTTTAATTTTTTTCTCTTTTTATTTTTTTTAATGGATGTAAGAAAGGAAAGGTAGTGTCAAAAAAAAAATAGTTGAGATTTCTTCACTTCAATTTTTTATACCATTTTCTTTCAAAATAAATTAATTTGTACTGTTCACAAAAAATTAATGTAAAAAACTTTTGTGTACAATAGAACATTTAAATTATGTTGTACAATAAACATTTTAAACAAATATTTTTCCAAAAGAAATTTTGGATTGCTTTGAAAATACATTTTTTCTATCTTAAAATAAACTGGCCCATGATGATACTGCGAATCTACTATGGGTTGCACCCATCAAATATGCTGCTGAAAAGAGAAGGTTCGGAGAAAAAACTGCTTTCAATATTTCTAGGTCAAAACATCTGAATATGAGTTTTCTTATGCCTATAAATTTGTATGAAATTCGAATTAGTAAATAATCCTATCATGGAAGTATTGAAAAACTCATACAAGCAAAAAAATAAAAAATATCAAATATGTTTATGCTAACTTAGAGGTTTTATATTTGTAACTCGTATGATATATATATCCTTAATTTTGTTATTAGATAAGAGTTGAAACGCTTAATTAGGATAATATCTAAAAAACATAATGACATTTTAAGTGGGTCTGTATATTTGTTAAATGTATTACAATGAGCGCGAACGTACCTCGACATGAAGCGAGGCATTTACATAAGTCATTAGCATTCAAAGAGCCGGAAAGAGTTATAATTTAATTGTAAAGGGTAATCTTCCTATCTCTTCTTCTCATGTTGAGATTGCAACAATCTGTTTTTTTTGCAATGCTCCTTGACTTGTTCTGTCCCAAGACGATAAGCTGCACTGCCTTTGTGAAAGAAAATGATAGAGCACGGTCCGAACAAGTTATACCGAGCTACAAGTTCAGGCATTTCTTTCCTTTCCACCTTGTATATTTCTGCAAAATTATTAATGGTTACAACATCTTCGTTTATCCATCCATCTATCTACAAAGACATAACAAGGAGATATTAGGGCTAGGGAAATAAATGCATATTTATTTCTTAGGGTTTGATTTTCCTTTTTTGGTACTCAAAATTTTGAAAATTTTCTTCCTGGCCACAAAATAATTAACTTAATCCATACGTGTGTGTGTGTGTGTGTGTTTGTATCGCTAAAAAATAATGGCTCGTTTCATTTATTTTCTTAGAAATAATTTTTCTGCACGTAATATTGTAACAATTTTTGTAATGTGATGTAGTGAGATAAAAAAGAGTAATTGAAATAACAAAAGGTAGTTGAAAATTGTGTTTAAAACATATTTGACAAATATTATTAAAAAAAATGATCTATCCAAAAGGAACTAATTTTTGAAGGCTTTTTTAAATATATAAATCTCATATGCCTACCACTTATGAACAAAAAAAAAAATAACTACAACAACTTACATATCAAAAATATACATAAGGAATAGAACATAACTTCTGAAAACGGATAAAAGGGTAAAAAAAAAAAAATTAAGATGTTAAGCAGACAACCAATTATAAAGGGTACAACACACACAAGTTTGCAATCGCTTGTATGAAATCACTTGAATGTACATATAGATACTTGAAGAAGCTCCTCCTATGCCGTTCACGTTGTGAAATCATTTGTACGTACATATCGATTTTGAAAATCATTAACGTTGTACCAAAAGCAATACCAAAAATTTACGGTTATTCCAATTTATGGTGGCCACTAAAAGTGTCATTTGGACTTGCGAGGTAAGTAGTGGGAGAAAATATTCACATGGACCGAGTCTACAGGTAGAGCCCATGGACCTTGTAGTTCAGAATCATCCACATCAGCCACGAGATGAGCCTCTGATGGGCCATGGTGTGAGCCATGTGTGAGCTATGATTGATGTAGATGATTTTTTACCACAGGATTCACGGCTCCACCCATGGACTTGGTTCATGTAAGTATTTCTAATAGTGGGGAATCTTATCTTTTGTGACTACCACAAGTTTGTAACATCTAGCATTTAATTAAGATCTAGGATTTCAATTTAAAGGAAATCTCATCAAGGTAAAGTGTAATCAACAACCTAAAATACAGTTCATACAATTTTGAATTTAAAATTTTAATAATATTCAATCTTACCATATATAAATAGGGACCACAACCTTTGGTTTTACTGTATTGTTATGACTTTTTTGAAAGTTCAAAAATACGCTTTTCAGCAAGGATATAATTGTATAATCTTCTTATAAAATATTACCAACAGCATTTTTACAAATCTTTTAGATAATTTAAAACGCTATTTTCTATGAAAAGAAAATGAATTTTAAAATTATTTTCACTAAACGAAAATAATTTCATGTTAAAAAAATTATGTTATCAGACACACGCATAGAATGTGCCAAAATCACTTGTTTTAATCATAATGTATATAACCTTGCTTCTCAGGGATATGCCTTTGGGATTAATGGGAAAAACAAAAAAAAAAAAAAAAAGAAAACTGATGCTTTATTTTAATTTTAGACATACTAAATTTTTTCTTTTGTAGTTTCCAGAAAAATGTAAAACTTCGATTTCTGCACAACTAGGACAGTTGAAACTGTTTTCTCATCGTAAGGCTACTGAATCCAATTTGTTAACATTGAAACGATCCTTTTTTTAATAATTAATTAATAAATTCCCTCTTGTTTTTTGAGAACATCGTATTCGTTATCTCAAGAATAAAGGAAACACAGTGTTGTAGATAATTGAAATAGAATCTATCGCTATTGTTTGAACATATGGGTACTTTATTTTTGGAATAACATTTTACTCATTGACCCATGTTCCTTTTTAACTTTTAGCCTATCTCCAATATAATATTAGGGGTGGGCATGGACCGATTAACCGGTCCACACACTTAATATTTAAACCAGAACTGCTTGTACTGGTTTGCCTAATTTATAAAGTGTATTCGACTCTCATTAATTATTTAACCACTTATCGGTTACTCGGATAAAGAGGGTCGGGTACCGTGAGTAACCGGAACTGTATAGAATTAAATTAATTTGACAAAATAGATTAAAATATTATAACTTAAACCTTTGCTCAAATTAAAAAAATACTTTTACAATTTCAATTACTTTGAAAAACATGTAACAAAATTACAAATTGAAACTCTTGCATCCGCTCTTTTTAAAAGTAAAAAAGGTTGCTCTTTTAAGAGTAAAAATTTATGTATCTCAGTTATATGAAAATAATTTTTTAGTTAGCATCAAAAAATTACATTAAAACAAAAATCAAATACGATATTTAAGTTTTAAAATGATCTTAAACTTGAAAATGAAATGAATTAATATTCCTGAATTCCTCTATAACATTACAATATTAGCCTTTAAGAAGTAGATATGGACCGGTTCGGTTAACTGCAGTTTTTGAAAATTGATACCTGGAATCAGAACCGCTTTTACAAATGAGGTTCGGTTAACCTAACCGCTTTTAAAATTCGATTCGATTACCCTAAGTTTTCGGTTCGGAATGGACCGGTTATTACGGTTTTTTGATTTTTCGGTTATTTTTGCCCACCCCATCCAATATAATGTACTTCTTTTCTATTTGATAAGTTCCTTCCATCCGGAAAGCATCTGATTCAAAATTGACATTGTCCAAAAGGCGTCCAATTTGAAAGAAAAATAGAAACTTCTTTGATCTTTCTCCTAATCGTCTAATATTGCCTCTTATTTATTCTCCTAGAGTTTATATGTTTCAAATTCGTGTAGTGAACTATTGTTAACCTTTGCATATGGTCTTTTTCTTTCCCAAAAAAAAAAAAAATACTCTGGCTTGGTCTTCTTATATCAAATACGATGTTACAATTAGAGATCAAGATTGAGCGGCTTCTACTAAAATTGCAGAAAACACTACTAATGATGCAGCTTCGTATTCTAATTGAGACCAACGAATGTATTCCAATAAATTGTGTTGTCTTATTAATGTTGAACAAGATATAAGCACGCGGACAGGAAAAACTAACAAAATGAAATTAAAATTTAAAAGTAAAAGAATATACACATTCAAAATGAAACGCAAACACTTCTTCAATGGTTTTTATTACACTTTGATTTAGTTGTAGCAAATTGTGGGAGGAGGTCAAGGTATGTCATTTGCCAACAGCCGGTAGCCAATTTTATTGAGGCTCCAACTAAAACTCGTGAACCCTTTGTAAATGTGAATGGTGTCGCTATTAGTAAAATCAAATGAAGCTACGACCTGGTCAAAATGATGGCAGGGAAATGTTGGGCAAAATAGAAAAGAAATAAGAATAATCAAGCACACAATAAAAGCAATAGACACAAGATTTACGTGGTTCAGTCATAAGACCTATATCCACGGTCAGACGAAGAGAAAAAATTCCACTATGAGCAAGAACAATGGAGTACAAAGCAAAGCTTT
This sequence comes from Mitragyna speciosa, assembly GCA_024721245.1. Classification (NCBI taxonomy): domain Eukaryota; kingdom Viridiplantae; phylum Streptophyta; class Magnoliopsida; order Gentianales; family Rubiaceae; genus Mitragyna; species Mitragyna speciosa. Next base: position 1,629,827 of record CM045568.1, read on the forward strand.
CTCAAAACTCCCCTCACAACTCATAATAGGCACTCTCTACAATCAACATCTCTCTTTCTTCCTCTCCTTTTTCCTCTCCTTTTTAATACAAAATAACTAAACAAAACCCTTTTACATAATTTAATGGGCTGGCCTCCAAATAATGAGGAAAGTCCATCAAATCTTGCCCTTCGAATTATTTAGAGGGTATCACCATACCGGCCATCAAGCAACAAGCTTCAAACTTTCCCTTGGAAGAACTTTCGTCAGCATATCAGAGCCATTTTCATCTGTGTGAATCTTCCCCAGTTCTAACAACTTAGAACTCAAAACAGCTTTAATCCAGTGATATTTGACATCAATATGCTTTGATCTTGTATGAAATTGAGAGTTCTTACTAAGGTAGATGGCACTTTGAATGTCACAAAATAATTGATATTTCTCTTGAACAAAGCCAAGCTCCTGAATGAATTTTTCATCCATATCAACTCTTTGCATTCAGTGATTGCAATAAATTCTGCCTCTGTGGTAGAAAGAGCAACACACTTTTGCAACTTAGACTGTCAAGACACAGCTCCCCCTACATAGGTGATAATATAACCTGAAGTGAACCTACGAGTATCAACGTCCCCAGCCATATCAGAATCTATATAGCCAACCAAAATCGAGTCATCACATCTAAGCCAAAGTTTCATATCTGAACTGCCTCTAAAATACCTCATAATCCACTTAACAACTTTCCAATGTTGTCTTCCAGGATTTGAAATAAAACGACTTACCACACTAACTGCATAAGCTATGTCTGGCCTCGTACACACCATGGCATATATCAAACTTTCCACTACAGAAGAATAAGGAACTTTCTCCATTTCTTTCTTTGATGCATTAGTAGTAGGACACTGTTGAACACTCAACTTGAAATGAGTAGCAAGAGGAATACTTACTGACTTAGCATTATTCATGCTAAACCTTTGAAGCACCTTGCCAATGTACTTCTCTTTAGACAAGTAAAGTCTCCTAGATTCTCTATCTCGAGAGATCTCCATGCCCAAAATCTGTTTGGCTGGACCCAAATCTTTCATAGCAAAAGATTTACTTAGTTGTCTTTTCAACTCATTGATCTTCAAAAAATTCCTGTCAACAATCAACATGTCATCAACATAATGCAACAAAATAATGAAGTCATCATTAGAGAATTTTTGCACAAAAACATAGTGATCTGAAGTAGTCTTCTTGAAATCTTACTTCCTCATAAAAGACTCAAACTTCTTATACCACTGCCTAGGCACTTGTTTTAAGCCATACAGACTTTTCTTTAGCTTGCAGACATAATTTTCTTTCCCTTTCACTTCAAAACTCTCCGATTGCTCAATATAGATTTCCTCTACTAACTCACCATGAAGAAAAGCAGTTTTAACATCCATCTACTCAATCTCTAAATTAAAGCTAGCTGCCAAACCAAGAACTACCCGAATAGAAGACATTTTGACTACAGGAGTAAAAATTTCATCAAAATCGACTCCTTTTCTCTGACTGTATCCCTTAACAACCAGTCTAGCTTTATACTTCGGGTGTGAATAGAATTCATCTTTCTTGATGCGAAAGACCCATCTATTCTTCAAAGCCTTCTTGTCTTTAGGAAGTGCCACCAACTCAAAAGTGTTGTTTTCATGCAAAGAGTTCATCTCATCATGCATAACATCAAGTCATTCTTTTTTGTGCTCATCTTCCAAGGCTTCTACAAAACACTCAGGTTCTCTCCCATCAATTAGCATCACATACTCATGAGGAGAATATCAAGTAGAAGATTTTCTAACTCTAGTAGACCTTTTAGGAGGATCAATAGGTAGATTCTCAAATAATGGGGGCTAATCATAGGATCAATCTGTACAGAAACATCTACATCAACTGCATCATGCTAATTAATCTGTACCTCATCAATATTTTGGTCATTCTAAGCATCCTCTACAGCCTGTTGAGGAACAGTGGTCAAAGGTACTGGATCAAAAACAACGAATCAGCTACAAACTCTGTCACGAGTTTTTTAGTTTTCTCAACATCTTCAATAGTCTGATCCTCTACAAAAATCACTTCCTTGCTTCTGATAAGCTTCTCTTCGATTGGGTCATACAACCTGTAACCAAACTCATCCTATCCATAGCTCAAAACACACACTATCTAGTCTTCACATCAAGTTTTGACCTCTCATCTTTATGAACATGCACAAAAGCTTTGCAGCCAAAGACACGCAAATAATCATATGAGACATCTTTACCCGTTCAAATCTTGTTAGGAACATCAAACTACAAAGGAACACATGGTGTGAGATTAATCAAATGAATAACAGTATTTAAAACCTCACCCCAAAAAGATTTTGGTAATTTGGCACGAGCCAACAAAGATCTAACTCTCTTAACCAATGTTCTATTCATCCTCTCAGCTGAACCATTTAATTGTGGTGTTTTTGGTGAAGTCTTCTGATGTCGAATGCCCTGCTGCTTATAATACTCCATCAAATGGCCCAATATATTCTTCTCCATTATCAGTTCAAATACATTTCAGCTTTTTACTAGTCTCTTTCTCAACTGAAGCTTGAAACTGCTTGAAGACATCTAATACTTGATTTTTGGACTTTAATGTACAAGCCCAAACCTTCTTAGAGTTATCATCAATAAATGTCACAAAATATAAGGAACCACCACGTGTCACTGTCTTCATGGAACCTCACAAATCAGAATGAATCAAATCTAGCACATCTGATTTTCTAGAAGGAGGATGACTCTTAAAGCTGACTCTATTATGCTTTCTTGCTAAACAATGATCACATCTCTTCAAATCTGTACTCTTTAGTCCAGATAACAGGTCTTTCTTTACTAGCAATTTCATCCCCTTTTCACTCATATGACCAAGCCTCTTGTGCCACAAATCAGTTGCACCAGAATCATCTGCAACATTAATAAACTCTTTGGAACACTTGACTTGTATCAAATACAATTTGTAATACTTTTTGCCTCTTGCCACAATTAGATTCCCTTTAGTGAGCTTCTATTATCCATTGAAGAAAGAGTTACAAAAGCCATCATCATCAAGCTTCCCAACTAAAATTTCATTGAATCGGATATCAAGAACATATTTCACATTTTTGAGAACTAACCTTGTGCCATTACCTATCTTCAAGAAAATATTTCCTACACCAGCTATCTCAACATAACCATCATTACCCATACTCACAGTGCCGAAGTAATCAAGTGTCAAAGATGTGAACAGGTCCTTAAGAGAAATGGCATAAATAATAGCACCACTGTCAACTACCCAACTGATTTCAGGAAACACAAGATCATTTACAGTATCACACACAAGAAGAAAATCTTCAACTGCAACAGTAATTCTCTCTTTAGCATCATTTTTCGTATCACTGCCTATGTCATTTTTCTTCCTCTTGTTTTCTTTTTTCAATTTACAGCAATACTTCTTGATATACCCTATCTTTGCCACAATGATAACACTTCACATTTGCAAACTTTCCTCTAGACTTACTTCTACTCTTGTCCCGCTTGTCCTGTTCTCTGGTCTAATTTTTGCTTCTAGATTCAACAACAAAAATGTTTGACTGTGAGGTAGTAGTCCTCTGTGTGCGCCTTCTATTTTTTTCATTAAGTATACTACCCTTGGCATAATCTCAAGAAATCACACTACTAGGAGCTGTATTGCAAATTGTTGTTCGAAAAATTTCCCATGAATCTGGTAGAGACCCATCAAACCTCTAATCTCATCATCGAAATTAATACCCAAGCCAGTCAACCTATTTATGACACCTTGAAACTCATTTAAGTGATCAGTCATAGGAGTACCATCTTTGTATCTCATAGACATCAACTGTTTAATCATAAACATCTTATGATAGCCACTCTTTTCTGCATACAATTCTTCAATTTTGTTCCATAAAGTACGATCATGAACTTCATCACATACATGATTTCGCACATTATCATCAATCCATTGATGAATAAAAGAACAAACTTTGATATGCATAATTTCTTAATCTTTGTCACTCAAATCATTAGGCTTTTTAGTCATAAAAACTGGTTCAAACAACTTCTTAAAATAAAACAAATCTCTCATTTTACTTTTTCAATCATGATAATTTGCACCATCCAAACAAATCATTTTTGAAGTATTCACATCCATTACAAATGACATACAAGAACTCAGAATCAGCAAAAATACTTAGCAAATTGAAAAATGAACTTCAAAAATGGATTCAGGGCGTCGAAAAATGGTGGGAAAGGGTGACAGTGAAAAAAGTCAACAGTCAATGCCGATCAAAGGTCGGTTAACGACGGTCAACAGTCAATGATCAATCAACAAGCGGCCCAATCAATGGTCAACCCAGTCAATGGTCAGTCAACTAATCCAATGGTCCTTGACAATAGGGTGCAAGATTACACAATGCACCCACCCACACCAAATCAAAACTAACTCTTCCAATCCAACGGTCAATAGTAAATATTTCAAAACCAGATCAACGGCTGAAATCAAAGGCTCAAATCAGCTTACCACACTTGATCATCTCCTCTCCAAAACAAAATCCACTCTCACCCAAAATAGAGACGTTAAGTGTGCTCCACTCCGGTGGAATCTGACGACAAATTTTGGTGAGCAAGTAGATCTCGAAGAGCTCTATCCAACGGTAGTGAAATTTTTCAGTGAAGATGGCCGAAAAGGCACGAACGACGAGATCAATAGATCTATCTTTCGTCAAAAAGTGAAACAAATTTTGACGACCAACTCTGATGACACTTTGCAGATAGATAAATCGGGAGACGTAGATTCCGATGATATCAACACCTCCCTCTAACTCTCTCAAAAACTCCACAAACTAAAAGAGGATACCCTCTTCTTGACAAGCTCTCATACCAGTTTGTTAGGCAAAACAGAAACGAAATAAGAATAATCAAGCACACAATAAAAGCAATAGACACAAGATTTATGTAGTTCGGTCGTAAGACCTATATCCACAAGCAGACCAAGAGAGAAAATTTCACTATGAGCAAGAATAATGAAGTATAAAGCAAAGCTTTCTAAAAACTCCCCTCACAACTCACAATAGACACTCTCTACAATCAACTTCTTTTTTTTTTCCTCTCCTTTTTAATACAAAAGAACTAAACAAAACCTTTTTATATAATTTAATGGGCCAGACTCCAAATAATGAAGAAAGCCCATCAAGAAACAAGCTACAATCATGATGGGAATATAAACCCAGTTGACCCCATTCTGAAGTGACAATCCAATTCCTGTACAAAAAGATATCATCATTGCGGCTACAGCAATACATAGGAAAATCAGACCTTTGGGCAAAAATTTGAGAAGTGAATCCAGAAAATCTTCTTCTCTATATCGTGACATATGAACTGAAAGGAACATAAGTAGAGAACTGGTGGAGGATATCATGGATAATGTATTTGATAAGGAAAATGCAATGAAAATTTTTTCTTGCAGAGAATTGGGAAGCCCGTGTAACTATCATAGCCACCAAATACGGTTGTCATAACAGCAAATGCAACTGTTGCGACAAGCGCGACTACAACCTTGCATGAGTTTGATATATCCTTCATCCAAATTTTTACATTTTTTAGCAAATTCGCATGTTCTTTGATAAATAATTCTCGAGGTGTTTGCTCATATTTGTTCTTTCCCATCATTAACTTGCTATAAACTAATGCTTCCACGGCCTACAGTTATGAGGATGAATCTACATTTATTGATTTCATTTCTAATACTAGCTAGTACAATTAGTTGTAATGAAATTACAGTCATAAAAAGAAAAATTAGAATAGGATAATCAGAAATTTATGATTATATACTGTAGTGACCAAGAATTATAAAACCAAAAAGGGTAAGTTTTTGGAGAATATTTGTAAGTGTTTGTAAAAATCTACTAATTATTTATGAAAATTTTACCTGTTTTATTTAGAATTACGGGAACAAAGATTCGCTGTATTTTTGTACCTTAAACCACTAAAATTCTTGTAGAACTTAAAATGTGAAGCTGAGGAAAAGTTGAAATTGAAGTGAACGTGCCAATTTTGTTGCCATATGGAAGGTATTATTACCATCTTCATCAGCAACTAATTTAGCATACGCATTTGTATTTTCTCCGATCAAATCTGTATTGCGATTACATATGTCCAGCTGGCAGTGCTCATTTGCTACATTCAACAATAATCGCTTGTTGAGGTTTGGGTACCAAATTAGATCTAAAAATACTTTAAACATATTTGTAGAAGTTCTAAAACTCCATGCTTTATCTATGGCCAAATGTGAGATTTCAGCTGCACCATCAATAAGGATGAAGAAATCCTGAATGAATGTGATAGTTTTCTTTTGTAACTCCTCACAAACGAATTGTACAAGTCTTACAGCATGCAAGTTACACTGCTTTACTTCGAATACCTTTCTCTTCCCTGCAGACAAATGAAAAGACAATAGAAGTACGTATTCACTAACTTTCCTCACTACACTATATATTTCTACTTCTAAATAATAAAGCCATGAAAAGAATTGGTTCTATCACCCCCAAATTCAATCACAAGTCATTCTTTACCTCATGTGTAGTTCCAGTCCAATGTTAACCACAAATTTAATTTGTAAACTTTTTTCTAAACAATTGGATTTTCAGTTTAAAAGGGAATGTAATCTATGTAAAGAATCCTAAAGTCATGTGATTTTTATTGATTGTAGGAAAGTTAAACCAAGCTTAAAAGGTTTTGGCTATACTTATTTAGTTAGGACCATGTGTCAATTTGATTAGTTAATATAATAGGGTTTGTGTGGTGTTGTGCATGTGATTACATCTATAGTATTAGTTTTGGTTTTGCCGTCAGATTAGAAACATACATATAGTTATGTTTTGTTTTGTTTTGGTGGCAGCCTTCCATGTTTGGTTTTTGTGAAGTTTTTTTGCGTTCTCTTTCGTTTTCAATAAGAAGAAATTTTCTCCCTTAATTTTCCTTGAGTTTCTTGTCTAAATTCTTGTGGATTTTATTCGTCTATTTGATTTGGATTTATCAGAGTGGTATTAAATCCATGTCATCAACAAATATTACTTGTTTAGTTCTGAAATTGAAGAACAGAGAAGAGTATAGTTTTTGGAGGAAACAAATGTTAACCCATCTAAAGTCATATGGTTAAATCAATATGTAGAAGATTGGATTGGTGAAGATGCTGATGCACAGGAGACAAAGAGGGATAACATGGTGTTGTCATAAATTCATTAGGGAATTGATATATCAATTTTTGAGAAAATTGCTGCTACAAATACAGCAAAGAAGGCTTGGGATATTTTGGAGAAAACATACAAAGGCATAGATCGGGTTCAACAAAGCAATTTGATGATATGAAAGAGGAAGTTTGAACTTGCAAAGATGAAAAAAATATGAATCAATTGAATCATATTTTTCCCGTTTGTCAGAGATCAAGAACGAGATGGTACTCAATAATCATCAACTTTCTAATGGGGTATTTATTGAGAAAGTTCTTAACACTTTACCCATGAAGTTTGATCATGTGGTCATAGTAATTCAAGAGACTAAGGATTTGTCATAATTGAAAATTGAAGAATTGCAAGGCTTATTAATTCTACATGAGCAAAGAATTAATGGGAAGATGGAGCACACTCCAAATACTATGGTGAAAGCCGTGCAAACACAGTTAAATTTGAAGGCAAATGATGAACCTAAGGAGCAAGGAAAATTTCAACAGAGAAATCAGGACGATAGCAATAGAGGTCGTGGCTATAACAACAGAGGTAGAGGCCATGCTAACAATAGAGGTGGAGGCAGATGCACTTCTCAACATGGTGGTAGAGTAACAATTTTAATTTTAGAGATGACCCTGGTAGAGGTAGAGGTAGAGGTGATGATTATAATTATGATAATAGATATAATTTTAACCAAAATAATGATGGTCAGAGAATTCAGTGTTATAACTGTGAAAATTTGGATATAGAAGATTTGATATAGATCTAACGGTAATTTTCAGGCTAATGTTTTTTAAAATCAGGCTCAGAATAATAATAAAAATTCAAAAGCTTTATTATTGACTTGCAATAATGATAGAGTTGTTGATAAAAATAAATAGTTCTTGGACATTGGATGTAGTAACTCTATGTGTGGAAAGAAAGAATTATTTTCTGAGCTTGATGAGTCTGTCAAAAGTGAAGTTAAATTTGGGAATAACAATGTGGTAAGGAAAAATCCCCATTAGCCTGAAAAATAGATCTACCAATTTTATTTCTAATGTGTTTTATGTGCCTGGGTTGAATCATAATTTGTTGAATATGGGACAGTTGTCAGAGAAGAATTATGATGTTCGTATTAAACAATGTGTTTGTACGATTTTTAATGAGAGAGTTGGTATGATTGCTAAGGTGACAATGACTCCAAACAGTTTATTTCCATTAAATTTGAATAGTAGAGATATTTCTTGCTTGAATACTGTGATTGATGGTGATAATTGGTTGTGACATATGTGGTTTGGTCATTTAAATTTTGACAGTTTGAGATTTTTGGCTAGCAAAAGGAGGGTTCGTGGGTTACCTGGTATCAGTTGTCCTGGAAGAGTTTGTGATATGTATGTTTTAGGTAAGAAGCACAGGGAAGTTTTTTAGACAGGTAAATTATAGAGAGCAAGAAGACCATTAGAGATCACTCATTCAGACCAGTGTACTGTGGAGGTTCTTTTTAATGGCAGTTGCAGGTATTTTATTTCATTTATTGATGATTTTAGTAGGAAAGCCAGGATTTATTTTTTGAAGGAAAAATTTGATGCTTGTAAGACATTTAAAAAATTTAAACTTTTTGTTGAGAAGCAAAGTGGCTTTCAAATAAAAATTTTGAGAACAGATAGGGATTAAGAATATATTGCCTATGATGATTTTTTTAAGAAAAATGGGATTCACCATCAGTTGATAGTCAGGTACACTCCACAATAAAATGAGGTGGTAGAAAGAAAAAATAGAACAATTATGGACATGGTGAGGTGTATGTTGAAGTTGAAAAATATGCCAAAATCTTTTTGGGCGGAGACAGTTGTTTGTGCTATTTATTTGTTAAATAGGTGCCTCTCGAGAAGCCTTACTGATAGAATCTCTAAAGAAGCTTGGAGTGGTAGGAAACCATTTGTTGGCCATCTTAAAGTATTTAAATGTATTACTTATTCACATGTTCCTAATCAGTTGAGGAAGAAACTTGATGATAAAGGAGAAAAATATGTATTTATTGGTTACAATAAAGTATCTCGGCCTTATAAATTATATAATCCTATTTCACGAAAAATAATTGCTACCAGGTATGTAACTTTTGATGAGATAGGCGTTTGGGATTGGAGTAAGGAGAATCTCAAGGATACATATTTTACTTTAAATTTTCACAGCAAGGATGAAGATGCCAATTTTCAGTAAGTGCCTGTTACTCAGAGCTCACAAACTAAATTAATGGGTCATCCATAGTGCCATAAACAGCTGCCTGCTCGTTTGCAGGATTATGTTGTTACTCCTAATAATGTTGCTTCTGATGAAGAAATTGTTAATTTTACTTTGTTTGCAAATTGTGACTCTATAGTTTATGAAGAGACTATCTGAGATGATCGTTGGGTAAAAGCAATGAATAAAAAAATTTTTGCCATTGAGAAAAATAATACATGAGAGCTTATTACTCTTCCTGCTGATAAGAAGACCATTGGAGTGAAGTGGGTCTACAAAAAAAAGTACAAGCCCAATGGAGAAGTGAAGAGATTCAAAGCAAGGTTAGTTGTTAAGGGGTACAAACAGAAACCAGGGATTGATTATTTTGAGGCATTTGCACCTGTTGCTAGACTTGATACTGTTCATTTGAAAATTTCTTTTGTTGCTCAAAATAAATGAAAAATTTATCAAATGGATGTTAAGTCTGCCTTTTTGAATGGAGTGTTTGAAGAGGAGGTTTATGCTGAACAGCCTGCAGGTCATATCAAAAGAAACCAAGACGATAAGATGTATAAGTTGAAGAAGGCTTTGTATGATTTGAAACAAGCCCCAAGGGCTTGGTATACACGAATTGACTCTCATTTTATTTCTCGTGGATTTCAAAGGTGTCCATATGAGCATACTTTGTATGTTAAATCTTGTGCTCGTTGTAATGTTTTGATTGTATACTTGTACGTAGATGATTTAATTTTTATAGACAATAATCTTGAGATAATTGTTGAATTCAGGAAAGCCATGATAAAGCAGTTTGAGATGACAGATATGGGACTGATGTCTAATTTTCTTGGTATTAAGGTTTTTCAATCGGACCATGGTATTTTTATTTCTCAAAGGAAATATGCAGGTGATGTTTTGAAGAAAGTCAAGATGGATGGTGATAAGTCAATTGTTACACTTGTTGAAGAAAAATTGAAGTTGACTAAGGAGGGTATTGGTGGATATGTAGATTCTACTTACTTTAAGAGTTTAATAGAGAGTTTGAGATATTTGACCTCTATGAGGCCATGTATCAATTTTAGTGCTGGTTTGATTAGCAGGTTTATGGAAACTTTACGACAGCGAAGAAGATCCTGAGGTACATTAAAGGTACTCAGTGAGATGGTATTTTTTATTCTTATAGTGATCTTGTTGAGCTTTTTGGTTATACAGATAGTGATTGGGCAGGTGATACAGTTAAAAGAGAGAGTACATCAAGCTATGCCTTTTTTACTGACTCAGAGATATTTTTATGGAGTTCTAAAAAGCAATAGGTGATAGCTTTGTGCACTGCAAATGCTGAGTATATTATTGCATCTAACAGTGCCACTCAGCTATTGTGGTTAAGGAGAATACTTAGTGTTCTACAACACAAGCAAAATAGTCCTACGAAGATTTATTGTAATAGTAAGTCAGCAATTATGCTGTCCAAAAATCCAGTTCTTCATAGGTGTAGCAAGCATATTGACATCAAGTATCATTTCATACGTGAGTTGGTTCGTGACAAGGAGATTGAGATTGACTACTACAGAACTGAGGAGCAAGTAGCGGATATATTTACGAAGGTTTTGAAAACGGACACATTCTTGAAGTTAAAGAAGATTTTAGGCATGTCTACGTTTGAAGATCTTGGTTTAAGGGAGGTTTTGTAGGAAAGTTAAACCAAGCTTAAAAGGTTTTGGTTATATTTATTTAGTTAGGACGATGTGTCGTAATTTGATTAGTTAATATAACAGGGTATATGTGGTGTTGCGCATGTGATTACATCTATAGTATTAGTTTTGGTTTTGACGTCAGATTAGAAACATACATATGGCTAGGTTTTGTTTTGTTTTGGTGGCAGCCTCCCACGTTTTTTTTTTGAAAAACTTTTTGCGGCCTTTTACGTTCTTTTCAATAAGAAATTTTCTTCCTCAATTTTACTTGTTTTTCTTGTCCAAATTCCTGTGGGTTAAATTCATCTATTTGATTGGGTCCATCATCGATGACGATATGTCAAAATTGATCAATTGATCATTCTTCGTCAAAATTAAAAATGTTAGCCATCAATTTTTTTTTGTTAAAACATTCAACAAATAATTTGATTAAACTTTGGAAACATTCTTGACTAATTTTTTTTTTTTTTAACTTTAGAGTCCAATTGACATAATACTTAAATTTTATGGGTAGTGACATTGGCACTTTATTATTACTATTATTATTTTTTGTTACAGGCACTTTACTTTTAATTCATAGTTTATTATAAATTTATAAATGAGGTGGAATGCCTTTAATATAGTTTACCACCCAATTTTAGGAACTATAATTGCAATACTCTTGTACCTTTAATATACCCAACAAAATTAAACGCTGGTATATAAGATGGCATGTCATATATATATATATATATATGGTAGGTTATACATACATGTAGGATTTGTAGACTGTCTGGTTTTTTTGGGAAAAAAATTCTTATATAAAATGGGTTATTGAGTGCACTTGTGGATCTCACAATCTAAACAAGTACCGCAACATATATACTTTTTTGAACTCAATATAATATTTGTAACAAAACTAGAAAATGAAAATCTAGATAATTCAAAGAATATAGGCTTTCTAAGTGCTTGAGTACTAAACAGTATACATCACCAAAGCTAATTAGCAACCAAAATAGGAGGAAAAAGAACTAAAAATCAGTTACTATTTCATTATTTTCTCCCAAAAGCAAATTAGAGTAATAGATATAGATAACGTAGACTTAAAGCTTTCAAACCTTTAATGAAGTTGACTGGTTTTTAGAAAATGTTATGTTCATTTATTGTTACCTTCTTTAATGAGTATATGTATATATGTATATATATATATATATATATCTTTGCAATCATTGTCATATGCAACTCCAAATCGGATGATTACGAAATGTCTAGTTGCATAATTAATACATTGATCTTGTTATAAAATTAGCAGTATTATAGTACTACTAAGGTAGAAATAAAGTAACTTACAACTAGTTATAAAAGTGAAGACAATGTAATGATAAAACTAAAGTAGAATGGAGCAATATTTTTTCTTCCTTTCTTCTTCTACTTTTCATTGCACATAAGCCACTATTTATAGGCTTGAGGTTCACCCTTCCATATTAAAGGTCATAGGGACCCAAATATAGGTTACATGAGTTACATGAACTAATGAAAGATCATGAGGTAGTGGGAGTTATAAGGGATAATGTAGAAGATCATGGGGTAGTGTGAGTTACAAAGAATAATGAGGAAGATCATAGGATGAATATGGGTGGACATCCACTAAATATTTCATAACACTCCCCCTTAGATGTCCATCTTTTAGAAAAATGCCTCATTAAAACCTTATTAGGAAAAATCTAGTGGGACAAAAACCTAGTGAAGGAAAAAGAGTACATTCTTCTGAATACAACACTGTCTCAAAAAAAAATCTTGGTTAAGGAAAAAAAATACAGCGTGTAATTACTCCCCCTCTTAAGCACATCATTTGACATCTTTCAGTCATTGCATTCCAATTTTGTGAATCAGCTTTTCAAATGTTGAAGTCGGTAGTAATTTAGTGAATATATCTGCCAAATTATCACTCGAACGAATCTGCTGAACACAAATTTCACCATTCTTTTGAAGATCATAAGTGAAAAAGAACTTTGATGAAATGTGCTTCGTTCTATCACCTTTAATGTATCCTTCTTTCAATTGAGTAATACATGCAGCATTATCTTTGAACAAAGTAGTAGGAACTTCTTTGTTTAAGGGCAAACCGCATGCTCCCCGAATATGATGCATCACAGATTTTAACCAAAAACACTCTCAACTTGTTTCACGAATTGCCAATATTTCAGCATGATTAGAAGAAGTGGCAGCTATAGTTTGTTTCATAGAATGCCATGAAATAGCTGTGTCACCACATGTGAATATATACCCAGTTTGTAATCGAGCGTTATGAGAATCGGATAAATATCCAACATCTGCATAGCCTATTAGATAAGCTTTGAGTGAATTGAAATAATAAAGATCCATGTCCTTTGTACCCTGAGGATAGCGAAATATATGTTTAACACCATTCCAATGCCTTTGGATAGGTGAAGAATTATTTCTTGCAAGTAGATTCACAGCAAATGATATATCAGGACATGTATATTTGCAAGATACATTAATGCCCTAATAACACTAAGATACGGTACTTCTGGACCAAGTATCTCTTCATTATTTTCACGAGGTCGGAAAGGATCTTTATGCACATCAAGTGATCTTACGATCATAGGTGTGCTCAAAGGGCATGCTTTTTTCATATAAAATCGTTTAAGCACTTTTTCTGTATAAGCCGACTGATGCAAAAAGATACAATTTTCTAAATACTTAATTTGTAATTTAAGACAAAATTTTGTCTTTCCAAGATCTTTCATTTCAAATTCTTGTTTCAAGTAATTAGCAGCATTTTCAAGCTCTTTAAGAGTTCCAATAATATTTAAATCATCAGCATAAACTGTAATAATTACAAATTCGGATCCATATTTCTTAATAAAAACGCATGGACAAATAAGGTCATTCATATAGCCTTGTTTCATCAAATATTCAGCAAGACGATTGTACCATATGTGTCCAGCATGTTTCAACTCATATAAAGATTTACACAATTTAATTGAATAAAATTTTCGAGAACTAGAATCATGACCTTTTGGTAGTATAAATCCTTTAGGGATTTCCATGTAAATACCATTATCAAGTGAGCCATACAAATAGGCTGTTACAACATCCATGAGACACATTTCAAGTCATTTATTTGCGGCCAGATTAAGCAAATAATGAAAAATTGTTGCATCCACCATGAGAGAATATGTCTCCTCATAATCTATGCCAAATCTTTAGGAAAAATCTTGTGCGACAAGTTGTGCCTTGTACCGCACAATTTCATTTTTCTCATTTCGTTTTCACACAAATACCCATTTATGACCTACTGGTTGCACTTCTTCAGGTGTGCGTATTATTGGTCTAAAAACTTTACGTTTTGTCGGTGAATTTAACTCTGCTTAAATTGCATCCTTCCATTTTGGCCAATCATTTCTACGTCTGCATTCGTCTATAGACTTTGGTTCATGATCTTCATTTTCATTCATGACAGTAATTGCTGCAACATAGGCAAATTTATCGTCCACATTAGTTATACATCGGTTCCATCTTTCTCCAGTCATGACATAATTGATTGAGATCTCATGATTATCAAAATTTTCAGCTACCTGAACTTCTTCTGAAAGTTTATTATTTTTCATGTTAGAAAACTCTTCAAAAGTTTTCTTTTTTGGAAAATTTTCAAAATTCTCAATTTTCTCGATTTTGTCATCTTGATTATTTGCCCCTTTTCTTTTTTGAGAATTTTTATCTTTAGAACCAGTCGGTCTACCATGTTTTGCAGGTGACTTTAATTCATTACTAGTGGTAGAAGGTCCTTTAGGGACATCGATTCGAATTGGAGTATTAGCATTCGGTACATGTGACTTAGTCACACGTTTTGAATAAGTAAAAACATCTGGCAATTGATTTGCTAAACTTTGTAAATGAATTATCTTTTGAACTTCCAGTTCACATTGTCTTGTACGAGGATCAAAATGAGATAATGATAATTCATTCCAACTAATTTCTTTGACCAACTATTTATTTTCTCTCCCTAATGTTGGGAAAACTGATTCATCAAAATGACAACCAGCAAAACGAGCCGTAAATAAATTTCCAATTGTTGGCTCAAGATATTTTATTATAGATGAAAATTTATATCCAATATATATTCCCAGCCTCCTTTGAGGACCTATCTTTGTGCATTGTGGTGGACCAATTGGAACATAAACTGCACATCCAAAAATCTTAAAATGGGCAATATTTGGTTCTCGATCAAAAATTATTTGTTGGGGAGAAAATTCATGATAATTCATTGGCCTTATGTGAATTAATGCTGCAACATACAAAATAACATGTCCCCAAGTACATATTGGGAGTTTAGTTTTCAGAAGCAATGGCCTTGCAATTAACTAAAGGTGCTTAATAAATGATTCTGCCAAATATTTTGTGTATGAACATAAGCTATCGGATGTTCAACACTTATCCCAATAGACATACAATAATTATTAAATGATTGGGATGTAAATTTACCAATATTATCAAGACGTATCGTCTTTATAGGATAATCTGAAAAATGCACTTGTAACTGAATTAATTGTGTAAGTAATTTCGCAAATGCCAAATTGCGAGTTGATAATAAGCATACATGTGACCATCTAGTTGATGCATCAATTAATAGCATAAAATATCGAAATGGTCCACAAGGTGGGTGAATTGGCCCACAAATATCACCATATGCGTTCTCAAAATGTAGGAGATTCGGTATGAATTTTTACTGGTGACAGTTTTATAATTAATTTGCTTTGAGAACAAGTAACACATGAGAATTAATTTGATCGAAAAATCTTTTGGCTCTTCAAAGAATAACCACATGAATTCTCTAATATTTTTCACATCATTATAAAATCAGGATGGCCTAACCAGTCATGCCAAATAATAAAATTATCATGATCAATAAACTTTTGGTTTACTATTGTATATATTTTAGTTGTATTAATATATGTATAATACAACCCAAACGAATAAGAAAGTAATTTTTCTAATACAATTTTCTTTCCAAAACCAGTATACAAGTATTCATTATGACTTTCATTCCTAGTCTCAATATGATACCCATTTCGGCAAATATCTTTAAAACTTAACAAATTTCTTTGAGATGTTGGAGAAAATAATACATCATCAATGCAAAATTTTGTTCCTTTTGGTAAAATTATTGTTGCTCTTCCAGAGCCTTCAATCAACTTTGTAGTAACATATAGTACTAACATGAGTTTTTTCCATTATTAAACAAGAAAAATATTTCTTGTCTTTAAATATGGAGTGTGTTGTTACACTGTCTGCTAGAAATAGTTCTTTGTTATTGATTTTTGAAATGTACATTTTGTTCAAAGAAAACAAAAATTCAAATGACATGCATTATATATTTATTTAGTTATTTATTTTAAGTTCGATATTTATGGAATATAAGGATCATGAAAGCAAACATTGATAATAAATATTTTTATTTGAAAACAACAAATAAAAATTCATTACACTAAGTAGACAATTAAGAGATCTATTCTTGGACATTTCCATCACTAAATAAATGACTAGTTTCATCTTCAGAGTGATTGACAAAGAAATCAGCAACATCTAAAGAGGTAAAATCAATAAAACCATTGTCAACAAGACTATGGTCAAGGCCATTATTATAAATAAAATTTGTCTCTATCTTTTTCTCTTTATTTTTCAATGATTCTTGATGGAGATTAACAAGATGTTTTGGAGTACGATAGGTATGAGACCAGTGGCCTTTCATACCACAACGGTAGCACTTGTTGTCTACTTTTTGTTTATTTTGGTTTTCATTTTTCTCGTCACTACTCTCCCACTTTTGGTGGTGAGTTGTACCTTTCATGTGACCACTACGATTATTGTAACGGTTTCTACCACGTCCACGACCTCAGCCATGGCCTCGGTCTCAATTTCGTCCATTACTGAAATGTATAGTGGCCACATTTGCTTCAGGTAATGGGGCAACACCAGTTGGACATATCTCATGATTTTTCAACAAAATCTCATTATTTTGTTCAGCAACAAGAAGACAAGAAATCAGTTCAGAATATTTCTTAAAACCCTTTTCACGATATTGTTACTGCAAGAGCACATTAAATGCGTGAAAAGTGGAGAACGTTTTCTCCAACAAATTTTCATCAGTTACTTTTTCTCCACAAAATTTTAATTGAGAACTGATTCGAAATATTGCTGAATTATATTCACTTACAGTTTTAGAATCTTGCAAATGCAAGTGCATCCAATCATAACGAGCTTTTGGAAGAATAACCGTCTTTTAGTGGTCGTACTTCTCTTTCAAATTTGTCCACAAGACAATTGGATATTTTACAGTTAAATACTCCGCTTTTTACCCTTCATCAAGGTGGTGACGGAGAAAAATCATGGCTTTGACCTTTTCTTGATTAGTGGCATTATTTCCTTCTTTGATAGTTTCTCCAGGGCCACTGGCATCCAAATGGATTTCAGCATCCAACAACCATGACAAGTAATTCTTTCTAGTGATATCAAGAGCAACAAACTCAAGTTTTGCAAGATTAGCCATAACAACAATTGAAATCAAGAAAATAAATAAAAACTTACCACACTTCCTTCAAAGAACGCGTTGAAAGTTGGCTAGAGTTTCGTGCTAATAATGTGTTATAAAATTAGTAGTATTATAGTACTACTAAGGTAGAAATAAAGTAACTTACAACTAGTTATAAAAGTGAAGACAATGTAATGATAAAACCAAAGTAGAATGGAGCAATATTTTCTCTTCTTTTCTTCTTCTACTTTTCATTGCACATAAGCCACTATTTATAGGCTTGAGTTTCACCCCTCTATATTAAAGGTCATAAGGACCCAAATGTAGGTTACATGAGTTACATGAACTAATGAAAGATTATTGGATAGTGGGAGTTATAAGAGATAATGTAGAAGATCATAAGATAGTGGGAGTTACCAAGAATAATGAGGAAGATCATAGGATGAATATGGGTGGACATCCACTAAATATTTCATAATAGATCTACTTTAAAGGCTCTATTGATATAATACCCAAAGTTCAGAGTAGTGACATTTGCTCAAAAGGCATACAATTTGAAAGAAAACAGCTTTGGTCTTTGGTTATTCTGCGTCATATTTATTCTTTTAGAGTTTACATGTGTCAACATTCATGCAGTGACCTATCGCGTCAACCTTTGCATATTGTCCTTCATGTCTTTTTTCTTTTTAATTTTAATTCTTGAGCATGGTCTTCTTGCATCTTTTTCCATTTCGAAGAAAGCATTCTAATAATGCTTAAATACAGCGTCACAATTACAGATCAAGATTGTGTGACTTGTACTAATACTACAGAAGACAATGTCACATTAATTCTAATTGGCAAATTCCCAGTTACATATTTGGGCTAAAAGTACTAATGGCTGCTATTATGCCACAAGGGTATGAAAAATATTTAGATGGATTAGGTTCACAGGTAACAGTCAGATTTGAGCCATCAAATTTGGTAGACCCCTTAAACCTTGGTGGCTCAAATTTGACCGTTAAGTCCACAGGTCCACAAATCCCACGAGTTCACCTAAATATTTTCCAAACGATATTTCAACTAAAGCCCACTATTTAAACACCCAAGTTTGTCAGTCAATACCCACTATTTGTGTATTAATGTCATCTTAGTCCACAGATGGATTACCTAGGAGTCACATGTATTCCCACAAAAAAGAATGATGCAGTAGCTTCTTATTCTAACTTATCCCAATGGGTGTATTGAATTAAACTTTGTTGTCTTATTAATTGAATAAGTAATAAGCATGTATACAAGAAAAACTCGCAAAGTGAAGTTAAAATTTAGAAGTAAAAAGAGAAATGCAAAGAATTCTTCAATGGTTTTTATTAAAATTTGTTTTAGTAGTAGCAAATTGTGGGAGAAGGTCAAGGTACATGGACGGGCGTCAACCGCACAAAAATTAATATTAAAAACGCATTCAATAAAAGATAATTTTCGAGTATAGCGATGAGTAGGATCGTCTCCTCAGGGATTGGTCAATTTACTTATTTCAATGTCACCAATATAAAAAGGGAATTTTGGAATAACTAAAATTAACTAAGCAAACTAGAATAAACGAAATTGCAGAAAATAAATTAAAAGAAATCAAGTGAGAAAGCTCTAGCCAAAGGAATGATACTGGAATTGGTTTATGCGACTGATCATTGATGCAAAGATGAATTCTAGCAATTATTGATAAATTGGTTATAGCTGTTGATACAATCTAACATCCAACTCTTCCTTACTGTTTCGGTAATTAAGGTACAACCGTTAATTACTTCCCTAAGTGAGAGACAATCTAGGTACAACCATAGAATTTAATCTCACAATTGCAATACCAATTAGAAAAGCCCAACTCTAATTAACAAACACCTATAAGGTTCCATTTAAATTATATTGTATATCCCTCAAACTAGTTGTCATGAGTATCAAGCTAGTTAAACAATTACAGATTCAATTATTTTGAATGATAGAGGACTATATGATAGAACTAAATATTCAGGCCGTTAATATTTAATTCAATACAATAATCCTAAGCACTAAAACCAAAAGATATACAAATACCAATAATCGAAAGAAACAATAAAGATAAATTAGATCTTACAATTTGTAGAACCAAATCCTTCAATATTCCTTTAACCAGAAAAGTGTTTTAGTTTCTTCTCATGGAGAAGAAACTAAGCAGAGAAAAGTAAAACAATGAAGAGTAAAAGAAAGAAGTCGCTCCTCTCCAAGAGGAGAGAACGAGAGAGAGAGAGAGAGAGTCTCAGATTGAGAGATCGTTCCTCTCTTTATTCTCACAAATTCCTACTTTTTCTATCCTAATTAGAATCCTATCACAAAAGGAAGTGTTTCCTTTTAGATAGAAGTCTAATTGACTAATAATATTTTCCTATAAAGTTAATTGATTCTAATTGACAAAAGATAATAATTGATTCCTAAAAATCTGCTAAGCTTCCAAAATCTCAGCACAAAAGATGTAGCTTGAGTCACGAATAGGAAGTTTCTGCTTCTACTTCCGCTGCTTAGTTTCTCAACTACAGACGTGTCCACGCCTTACGAACAAAACTCTTCTGAAATTTTCCTTTTCTGCTCCAAATCGCAACAAATACACCAAAGTACCTAAAAACGACACAAAATATAAAATTACAGTAGAATCTAACTCATAAACACAATAAAACACTAAAATATCACGGAATAAAACACAATTAACACTGACTAAATACACACTATCAAATACCCTCACACCTAAACAATGCTTGTCCTCAAGCATTCCTCAAACAAGATAAACAAGCATTTCTTAGCGAAAATTCCAAATACTAGCATGAATAGCATATTTCTCCCAACACTTTTTCAAAACTCGAAATGTACAAGATTCAACAACTTCCTCCCGAATTTCACTCTATGCACTCAAAAGTATTTCAAGGGACCATTTACTCTCATATCAACACCATAGAATGACATTACCATATGCTTGCTAATATATCACATTTCCACCACTTGAATAGAAATTTAATGCAAAAATCTAAGGGTCTTTGAACATGGTTGTAATGGGGCTAAGGTCAAAGGGCAGATAAAAAGGAAATTTTAGGTGTAAATGAGTGTCAAAGAGAATGCCTAATTTTACAGCACGAATTCAACTATCATTTTTCACGTACTTCATTGCCTCATGTAACACATAACTCGAGCAAACTGGACAAGTACAAACACATCTAGGCTTTTGCCTATCATCACAAAACAACACATATATACATCACACTTCACAAATATTTTTTCTTTCACTTTTTCATTTTTTTTCTTTTTCTAATTTTTCTTTTTTTTTTCAACACGAAAAGAAGTAACATCAAGATACTTGTACTAGTCAATATTTGCGTTCTTCAAACAACCATTGCAACGAGGCTTGTAATTCTCATGCAATAAAATCAAGACACTTCTTTGACACAAGGTTGAAAGAGAAAGTTAAAACAAGGAGGTTTTAGTTAAATTTTAGTGACTAGTGAAAGAAGAAAAGGCTAAGGTTCAAAAGGTTTCACTAATGGTATCATGTAAAGGTGGGTATTTTAGAGAGTTAAAAGGGGTTAAACCTAATTGCCCTTGTCATTTTAATGCACCAAATTTCATAAAAATGTGATCTTGACATGCATAACAAAGCAAGTTGTAGAATGTCACATCCATATGTGATAACCACTCATCAAAACAAAATAGAGCAAATTTTATGAATGGAATGCTCATAAGGCTCAAAAACTCACAAGTGGTTAACTTTGTGTCAAATCTTGCACATTAAGATTTCAATCCATTGTTGAGAAATCAATGCACTACTCATACTAGCCATGAAAATCATACTAATCATGCTTGTCTCTTATTGTGAAATGAGAAAGACAAGATTCACACAAAAAAGAAAAAAATTCTACCACAACTAAAGAAAAACAAAAATGACACATAAACTAACTAGACACATTAACACCAAACATAAAGCAAATGCATAAATCCTCCCCCACACCTAAACTCTACATTGTCCCCAATGTAGGAAAATAATAGCATAAGTGAGACAAAGGGAACTTCCCTGAAACAGCAAGTAAGCACTGGGGGATTAGGCGAACTGAGCAGAAATTGTGGACTTCTTCCTAGAGAAAGCTTTGGACTGCCTCTTCATCACATTGGTGTTACTATAAGCAATACGTAAACAATCATGAATGTTCCTTCTTCAAACAATCAACCGGATGTAAGCAATAACCGACTTGAGTACGAGACAAATAGTAAGTAAAGAGAGAGAGGGAGGGTGATGGGTTAGAGAGGGTGGTTCGAATGGGGTTATGGTTGCAAGAAGGGGGGCTGGTGATGGAGATGAAGCAGAGAGAGAAGGGAAAAGGCGGTGGAGAAATCGGTGAGAAAGAGCGAGGGTAAAGAGAAAGAGAAAAGAAAGAGAAATAAGGAAATAAAGAAAGAGAGAAGGAAAGAAAGAGAAAAGGAAAATCAGAAAATAGCAAAAATAGGAAAATACGACATATAAGGAAAAAAATAGAAATTCTTCCTCGTTCTCTTTTTCTCGTAGAACCAATTCACAAAAGACTGCTAGATTTAAAAGATGGGCACGTTTTATCCCAAAATATCTTCTGACGTGTAAATTTGAATCTTCCTTGACTAAAATTTGTAATGCGTGGGCACATCTTGCAAGATTAAGTCTTCTGACTTTTTCCACGTTCTAGCTTCTTGAGAATTGATGGTTAGACGTGACCATGCTATACCAAATGAAGTCTTTTGCTTTTTTCATCAAATTTTCGTTGCGAGCCAACTATAAGGCGTGGGCACGTCTTCAAAGAAAAAGTCTTCTGATTCCTCCAACCGTGATCCTTTAGAAGCATCAGTTATAAGACGTGGGCACGCCGTATAAAACAAACTCCCCTGTCAAAATCGAAACAATTAGACTTTAACACTTGAAATTAAAACAACCTAAGACAACTAAAATAACATAAATTAAACTAAATAATTTGGGTTGCCTCGCAATAGCACCTTTCTTTAACGTCTTTGGCTAGACATAGCTTTTCTATCCACCAAGATCAAATGGATACTCAAGCTCTTGGAACTGCAACAGTCTATGTTCTCCCCATCCATCCATCATTATGTCAAAATTCTTCCTAGTTTTATAGAGAGCCTTCAAAAATAGAGTTGTTGCCTACAAAACAAATGGTAAAGGTTTCTCATTAGAAATTGGCAAAATAAAACAAAACACTTTACCTGAATGATGAAATTCGGATTGAACATTAAGCTCTTCAACACATTCATCCAACTCTTGATTCAAGGTCAGGTTATCAGTCTCTTCCTCCTGCAGTTTCGACACTTCATCATCAACATTTTCCTCTTCATCTTTCAGTGATTTTGGAGGCATCTCGTCTGTAGCCTCCTCTCTACTATCATAAATTGTTAAATTTTCAATCATGACTGCCTCTTCTTCTTCTTTTGATGGTATGTGAGACATCGTTTTGGACATCTCAATCTCCTCATCAGTCCCTAAACTGATGGTGTTTGCATCCTCCTCCATTTCTTCAATTGTTTAGAGAGAGGATTGTTCCCATCTATCTGCCAAACGATTGACTGTAGCTGTTATCTGTCTTACTTGATTAGTCAAAGTTTGAAATTGGACTTCTATATTTTGCCACCATTGGAGTTGATCTTTTGCTGGAGTTTGAGTAGACTTTCGTCTATAGATTTGTTCATATCCTCCAGAGACATACCATAATTAGAATTTGTGACCATTTGTAAAGTAGAAGAATATGGAATATTGTATTGTTGGAGGCTTTGGTGCTGATCCCACGTTGACTGATACACATAGGGATTCTCATAGCTAAAATTTGTATGATCCTTCTATTTTGGATTGTACATGTTTGCATAATGATCATACATGACAGAATAAGAACCATAATCGCTCTGTGGTTGCCTCGAAAATCCACCTACATCCAATTGATGAATTATATTCGTTAGCTCAGCATTTGATTTTTCAAAAGAAGAATCACTTACCTCATTAACGATCCTAGAGGGATAATCAAATGTTGTATCAAATTGCCAGAAGTTCGCTGCCATGTTCAAGAGTTAAGAAGATGAAAATAGACAAAAAGAAATAAATAAATCAAGACGCCAATCCCCAACAACGGTGCCAAAATTTTGGACGGGCGGCAATCGCACAAAAATTAATATTAAAAACCCACTCAATAAAAGATAATTTTCGAGTATAACGACGAGTAGGGTTGTCTCCTCAAGGATTGGTCGATTTACTTATTTCAATGTCACCAATATAAAAAGGGGGTTTTGGAATAACTAAAATTAACTAAGCAAACTAGAATAAATGAAATTGCAGAAAATAAATTAAAAGAAATCAAGTGAGAAAGCTCTAGCCAAAGGAATGATACTGGAATTGGTTTATTCGACTGATCATTGATGCAAAGATGAATTCTAGCAATTACTGATAAATTGGTTATAGCTGTTGATACAATCTAACAGCCAACTCTTCCTTACTATTTTGGTAATTAAGGTAAAACCGTTAATTACTTCCCTAATTGAGAGACAACCTAGGTACAACCATAGAATTTAATCTCAGAATTGCAATACGAATTAGAAAAGCCCAATTCTAATCAACAAACACCTACAAGGGCCCATTTAAATTATATTGTACATCCCTCAAACTAGTTGTCACAAGTATCAAACTAGTTAAACAATTACAGATTCAACTATTTTGAATGATAGAGGACTATATGATAAAACTAAATATTCGGCTATTAATATTTAATTCAACACAATAATCCTAAGTGCTAAAACCAAAAGATATACAAATACCAATAATCGAAAGAAACAATAAAGATAAATTAGATCTCACAGTTTGTAGAACCAATCCTTCAATATTCCTTTAACCAGAAAAGTGTCTTAGTTTCTTCTCATGGAGAAGAAACTAAACAGAAAAAAGTAAAACAATGAAGAGTAAAAAGAAAGAAGTCGCTCCTCTCTAAGAGGAGAGAACGAGAGAGAGAGAGAGAGTCTCAGATTGAGAGGTCGTTCCTCTCTTTATTCTCACAAATTCCTACTTTTTTTATCCTAGTTAGAATCCTATCACAAAACGAAGTGTTTCCTTTTAGATAGAAGTCTAATTGACTAATAATATTTTCCTATAAAGCTAATCGAGTCTAATTGACAAAAGATAATAACTGATTCCTAAAAATCTGCTAAGCTTCCAAAATCTCGCACAAAAGATGCAGCTTGAGTCACAACAAGAAGTTTCTGCTTCTAATCCCGCTGCTTAGTTTCTCAGCTATAGCGTGCCAATGCCTTACGAACAAAACTCTTCTGAAATTTTCCTTTTATGCTCCAAATAGCAACAAATACACCAAAGTACCTAAAAACGACACAAAATATAAAATTATATAGAATCTACTCATAAACACAATAAAACACTAAAATATCACGGAATAACACACAATTAACACTAACTAAATATGCACTATCAGTACATCATTTGCCAATTGACGGTAGCCATTTTTATTTGGGGTCCAAAACTTCCAAAACCTTTGTCTTTGACAAATGCGAAGCCCAGATGTGAATAGTAGTGTTTGAAGAAGCAACAGAACTAGCAAATTGTAAAAAATGATGGCAGGGCAACAAACTACAACCGTGACAGGAACACAAGCCCAACTAATCCTTTTCTATAGTGACAATCCAATTGCTGTACCAAAAGATATCATCATTGTGGCTACAGCAGTAAATATGAAACTTAGACCATAGAGCAAAATTTTGGGAATTCGATTTAGGAAATCTTCGTCTGTCTATCGCGAAGTTGGAACCCAAAGAAATATAAGTAAAGAAATGGTGGAGAATATCATGGACAATGCGTTTGACATGGAAAATGCAATGAAAAGTGATTTCTTAGAGAGAATTGGGATGCCTGTGCTACTGTCATTGCCACCAGATACAATTATTACGGAGGCAAATGCAATCGTTGCGACCAACACAGCTACGGTTACGCATGAGTTATCTTTCATTCTTTCCTTTACATCTTTTAGCAAATCTGCATGCCCGTTACTGAATAATTCTAGAGGTGTTTCCCCAAGTTTGTTCCATCTCATCCTTGACTCGTAATTAACTAGTGCTTCCACGTCTACAGTTATATGGGTGAATCTAGAGCTATTCATTTCATTTCTATTACTAGCCAGCACGATTAGTTTGTTGTTAAATTGCCATCATAAAAAGAAAAAACGAGAAAGGATGTTCCGAAACTTGTGATCATACACTGTGGTTATGTAGAGTTATTTAAAAAAAAAAGGTAAGATTTAGGAGAAGAGTGATAAGTATTTGTTGAAATTTACTACTCCTCTATGAAAACTTACCTTTTTTTTTACTGAGAATTAGTAACAAAGAGACACTGTATCATTGTACCTCAAACCTAAGGGTGCATATAGGTCTAACATCCGACCCGCATGTGGTATTTTCTAACTCGACCTGTTATATGCAGGTTAGGTAAAGTTGTGACTTATATCTGCATCCGCATATAGAGATATCTGACAGGTCGGATATTCGCATTTTTCGGGTTGAATATCCACATTTTTTCGGGTCGTACCTGCATATTGTTAAATTTGCTTCAAATCCTAGATAATTTAATAATAATTAAAATGCTATTTCTAACAAATATAAACTTAAATAACATATATTAAATCATATGTTACAAACCATGAATTCATCGCAAGCACTAGAGAAAATTTCAATTGTTTGAGACAAAGAAACACCGTACACACAAGTCTTATAACATAAACACCACCCATGTTTTTGAGACAAAGAATGAAAAAAACACACAAGACAACTATCATAATTAGAGTTTATAATACCGTATCTTCAATTCTTTACATTTTAATATTGACAATGCGGTACTCTTCACTACCTAGATTTCTACAAAATAAGAATAAAAGATATTGATATTAATATTAATGAAAACTAACAATAACTACATAGTAATATCACATAATAATATCTAATAACATATTACATCATAATAATAATATCACATCGTAATATTACATAATAATATCACATATTAATATTAGGGAACCTTATAAAATTACATCATTACCCCTACATGCGGGTCAAGTCAAATACCCGTTGAGTTTTTAAAATCCTAAGCCATATCCAATCCGCTTAATAGAGTCACTCGCATATGACCATATCCAGTAAAACCCGCTGGGTCGGATCCCAGCATTTTTTGGATTGGGTCCAGTTCGGATCAGCTGGGTTTTCAGGTCACCAGGTCAACCTATGCACCCCTACTCGAACCATTGTATTTCTCGTTGCATCTGAAATACGGGGCCTGGGACAGATTGGAGTTGAGGTGGATGTGCCAATTTTGCTGCAAAATGGAGGGAATTATTATCATCTTCATCCACTAATTCAGCAATCGTTGTTGAATTTTTTCCCATCAAATTTATAATGTAATTAAATATCTCCACCCGGCGATGCTCAATGGCTACCTGCAACAATAATCACCTCTTGTTGTTTGCGTACCAAATTAGATCAGGAAAATATTTTAAACAGATTTCTACAAGTTCAAAAACTCCATGCTCTATAGCCGAATGCAAGATTGCAATATCAGATTTAGGGATGAAGAGATCCAGAATGACTACGATACTTTCCTTTTGTAACACCTCACAAACGAACTCTACAAGACTTACAGCATCCTTGTGCCTCCGCTTTATTTCGGATCGCTTCCTTATCCCTGCGAACAAATGAAAAGACAATTGAAGCATGCATTCACTTTTTTCACCACTGTAGAATTCTGCTTCTGAATAAAGCCATGAAAAGAATTGGTTCTATGTCATTCTTTACCTCATTTTAGTTCCGGGCCAATATTGACCCCAATTTAATTTGTAATTTTTTTCTAAAATAATTGGATTTTTCGTTGACTAGGGAATGTAATCTATGTAACGAATCCTTGGTCTATTAACTTCAACTGGTATAAATAATGGTCTTCTCATCAGTAGCAATATGTAAAAATCTATAAATTGATCTCTTTTCACTAAAATTAAAAATATTATATATCAAATTTGTTTTTGCTTAAAAATTTAAGGATACTTTGATAAAAGTTTGAAAACATTCGGGACCAAGTTTGTTTTCATTTAAACTTTAGTGTCCAGTTGATATCATACCAAAATTTTAGAGGCAGCGATATTAGCCCTTCAATTTTGGTTATTGGTGCTCCATTTTTTATTCGTAATTTTTTCTAAATTTGACAAATGAGATATAGTGCTAGTAATTAAAAGTAGAGTGTCAATATCACCACTAAATTTTAGGGACTAAAATTACAATTCCCTCGTACATTGATATACCCTTTGGTTTGGACGTACATTGATATACCTAACAGACTTAAATGTGGTATGTAAAATAATGTGTCCCATGTATAGTATAAGTTATATAAACATGCAGGGGTCTATAGCCTATCTGCTTTTTGAAAAAATTATTATATAAATCGGATCCATAACTTCACATGTGGACTTTATGATTTAAATAAGGGTCACAATAGACTTTTGCTCATTCAATTCATATAATTCTTATTTAGATCATAATATCCAATAGTAAAGCTGCGAATTGGGTTAATCTAAGAAGTTTTTAGATTTTAGAGTATTTAAATACGTTGTAACAACACAAAGTTGTCACAGAAACCCAAAAAGTCAGTCACTGCAAGCTACAGTGACAACTTTTCCTATTGTCACAGGGTTGTCACAAATGTTATGTTACTAAAGGGTCACTGTGATGACGTTAAGAATGTCGTCACAAAAACACAGTCATCAGTGACGAGGCAAAAGTCATCACAAAAGCACACTCATCAGTGACAAGGCAAAAATCGTCATAAATTGTTAACGCTTTGTGATGACTTTCCTTATCACAAATTCGCCTATAATTTTGTCAGAAATATAAGAAAAGTCATCACAAATATTGATCAATAGTGATGACTTATTCTTGCCATTGTAATACTGTTCATTAGTGACAAGAATTTTTGTCACTAATGAAATTTGCACTTGGTAACAACATTAATAATGTTGTCACAGAAGCATGGCATCAGTGATGACATTAGTAGTGTTGTCACAGAAGCATAACATCAATGAAATTTAAACTTAGTGACAATATTAGTGGTGTTGCCATAGAAGCATAGCATTAGCGATGACATTAGTGGTGCTTTCACAAAAGCATGGCATCATTAAATTTGCATTTAGTGACAACATTAGTAGTGTTATCATAGAACCATGGCATCAATAATAAAAATTCTTCTCACTGACGAGCTTCTTGTTAGTACGAGTATCATTTTGTGACGACTTTTCTTGTCACTTATTCGCCTAGACTTTTGTTATATATATGCAAAAGTGATCACAAATATCAATTTAACAGCAACATAAAAAAATTACAGCTCGACTAATACCACAACGAATACTAACATGAACTTATATACGTGTGTATATATATGTAAATCCATCAAAACATACATCAACCATAATATTTATAAAACTGACATCAATTGAAGTACCAGTGTCATTATCTATACTAAATCCAAAAGAATGTACTATAATTAAGGTAAAAAAACAAAATATAAAGCAACAACATCTTCAAATTGAAGCCATCTTCAAGTTCACATCCAAAAGCAAACTTTTTCTGAATTCCTCATGACCATTTATCAACATTGTACTGCAATTTAAACATAATACGAAGGGTAAGAAAGTAAACAAAAGAAGCCACACCGAAAAAAAAGGGGAAAAATGAATAGGAAGAACATATACAACAAGATAGCCACAAAATACATATCGCAAAAAAAGGAAAAATAGGAGCAAAATAAATTAGTTAGGAATAAAAATAGCAAAACTTGTTGGAAAGGCAGCACATGCATGGCACAAAGAACATTTCCATGGGTTAGTAAATGACAAACCTGAAATTATAAGTGCTATAGAAAGCTTTTTGAACACAAGAAGCAAGTCAAGCTTGCAAACTAGTTAAACACAACTTATTAACAAATTTACAGTTAAACACATCGACAAATACCACGAGACAAAATAGTTAAAAAATATTGTATCAGAACTGGCCTCCAGGAACATTGTAGTCCAGCTTCTACAAGAGAAATTATGATAAAAACAAAGAAATGCCAATACTCAAAAAAGCATATTTTATGAATATAGCAAAGCAAGATACATAAAAATTGATTCTTGTTATATTTTGATATTTAACTGAAAGGAAAAGGAAAAGGAAGAACGGAGGGACAGTTCATAAATAATTCTCAACAATTCCCAAGAAGGAATTATTATGGAGCTTCAGAAAAAGAAGTCAATTTGTAAAGGAATCATGGTAAAGCTAAGCATAATGAAAGAGGAGTAGCATAAAGCGAAGTGACAGTAACAAAAATTAGTAAAGTATCTTGCCATGCAATAATCTTTACGTGGATCATTAGAATAAAACATTGACAATAAAAAATGTATGCTATGCAGTTTCTATTGCACAAACATATTAAAGTGATACTTGGTCGATTGGTCACCCATCTTCAAAGTTCTTTTTTGCCCCAATTAAATATTGGATGGTTTGTGAGAACTGTCTAGGTAGGATAATTTCATATCTAGACATTAAAAATAAAAAAGCCACAATTGCATGATAGTTTCAACACGAGAAGAATTCAATGTTCTGCAATTTTGTAAGCCCAGAAGCATATCCAAATAAAAGCTAAGCCATTTGACAAAGATAAATACATTTTTGCCTAGTCAAGTATCGGTTATCGCAAACATTTAGTGTACCCATTTTCCTCATTGAACACATGATTGATTGAAGTTCTCTCCTACTTCCAATGTTAGTTTCTGGACTTGGTCAAGTTAATAAAAGATAGGAATATATTAGGAAGATTATACAATTTTCTGCACAACTCTCTTATACACTCTCTTCAAATTGTATTTGCCTCCCTGATTTTGACTTTCATCATTCAAAATGACCAACAAAGTAGAATCCACAATAAGAAAATGGGACTAGTACTGATTATAATCAAACTTACTCACTCTTTTCATGGCAAGAATGTTATTAGATAGATGTAGAGCAGTTCCAAAAAGCTGACAAGTAGTCTTCACCAGTAGCAACTGCTACAACCTAGTACAACTTAAAGCAGCTATTGTCATCATTCACGTCCAGAACATTATCTGAAGACCAAAAAAAGGGAAAAAATCAGCCTTTAAGTTAGACATGATTCTCATTCATTAATTTTTACAAATAATGTAAGTGCAATAAAACCTCCTGGGAATATTATTACTTTTCTGTACCCTCTTTTGTTTAAAGTAATACTTCTTGTACTTGAACTTTGGTCTCTAATATTAGTGACACCCACACCCACGCAATCCTAACCTTAATACTATTTTTAGTTTAAATGAAAAAAGAAACTAAATCCAGTTTTCTATACAAGGAAGTCTAGCAAAGGAGAGTTGTTGAACTTATGGTACAATTGTGTAGAATATTACCAGCCTAAAAGACGGCAAGAGCGACAAATTGTTCAAGCATCTAAGTAAGCTAGTGCTAGAGCTTGCACTGGTACAGATCTGCAAGGGTGTTGTACCAATCAGAGAGCCCGAGTGGGCATTCTAAAGAGTCTCTAGGTACTACAGTGCTGCCATGGCTAACTACTACCAAACGAAACGATGCCATTGAAGAAGGAAGATAAGAGAGAGGAAGGCGAGTTTTTGCTTATTGTTCCTTTGCAACCTAGCTCTCCCTAACTAATCACTTAATTAGTTAGCTAAACATCAACAAGACTCTAGTTACCAAATTAATTCAAGTCAAATCAACAAATAAAAGCTTATCACCAGATTAATTCCAATCAAATCCACAAATAAACAGCTTATATAGGGTAGAGAAAACCAGAGACCCTAGAAATTGTTTACCCTGTTTGAGCGTCTTGAGAAGTGTGAACGGGGAGATATAGACTTGCTCCGAGGCAAGAGTTGGAGAGTCCGATGGAGGGTGGCCTAAGGAGCCATTGCTGCAGGCAAACATTCTTTACAATCTTTCCATTCCCAACATCGGTTTTGGGCTAGCTTTCTAAGGATTTGACGAATGAGGATTTTGTGCTTGATTTCTTTGGACACAAGATTAGTCCTATAAGGTGAAAGGAGCTTAGATCGAAGAAATCAATGAAGAAAAGGTTAGAAAAGGGCTTGAGTTTACTTTTTGAGAAGAGCTGCGGAGGAATCGAGGAAGAGAGAAGGAGAAGGAGGGAATTAACACATTTGGACCTTGGGAAAGGAGGGAAGGAGGGAATTAAGATTTTGATGAAATTTTGGTAAGGCAGAAGGAGGGAAATAAAGATTTTGTGATTCATTATTTAAAAAAAAGTAATATTGAATATAATAGTTCAAAATTTTGTAACTAAAATAGAGAATTTTTTTATGACACAAAAAATTAATTTAATTTAAAATGTTTATATTTTAAAAGTTTAACTAGCACAAAAAATGATTTGATTGAAAATCAAAGTAGATCGTGAGAATTAGATAAGGTCAATTAAATAGAATTATAGATTAATGTAATCCTAAAACTCGATAGTACTGTTGCATCAACTAATATAATTTAATAAATTTTGATAATCTGGTAATTTTTCTCTTTGTAAGTATCAATAATTTTTTTTTCAAGAAATTCTATTTTACTTAAAAATAAAGCTACCCACTACCATAAATTTAGTAGACAATTAAAGACTAACTTTGCATATCTAATTAAGCTTATATTTATAATTAGTAGTTAGTTATTATTGAGGCCAACACTAATATAATTAAATACTTTGGTAATTCATTAAAAAATACATATCTGTCGTGATAAATGTTCTACCTATCCTTACATGTTTAAATATTATGATAAGTGTTCTAGTTTAACATTTAACAATTTTTCAATTAAAAATATAAAATAACTTTATATTGTTAATTTTTTTCTATTTATGACATTCAACAATCAATGCCTTAATAAAGTCATAAAACGATTGTAATGACTGTCATCAGAGGATGCCATAATTAGTGTTTTTTTCATGTAGTGGGAATGCAGAAGCTGAATGTCAGATTGGAGTGGAGAAGATAAGCTCTTTAAGAGTGGAGGAGGCAGACAGAGAGAGGGAGAGGAAGTTGATCTAAAACTTCGCCAAGTGTTATGTGTGATTTGTTTGAGTTTTTGCCCAAATGACATCATTCTCTGAAAATCCTTTTACATACGAGTTACAGTTTGACAATATTGTTCATTAACGATAAACAATGTGACTGTTATAATTAACAACAACTTTTCAGTCATGCAAATGTTAGGATTACACTTTATTTCGTATTAAATTCTGATGTTAATTACGGTCATTTTTAGATTATACTAAATTGTTAATTTTTTACGTGCTGTCAAGAGAACTAAGCAGGAAATCTATGAAATCTTTTTACGATTATAGCAAACTATTATCTAAGTTTAGAAAAATTATAAAATATGTATACATAATTTGTTACATTACCATCCATTTTTCCCCAAAAAAAAAGGGGTCTAAAGTGCAAAGCGTAGGGTGCTTAGTAGAATTATTGAAATTGGTTTATCACATATGGGATTAAATTGCAAATGATAGGGTGCCATAATAGAGTTAATGAAATTGGTTTATTACATAAAGAGTTGCAAAAGAGAGAGTGCCATAGTAGAATTAATAAAATTAGCTTATCGCATTTGGGGCTAAATTGTAAAATTTAGGGTGGCGTAGTAGAATTAATGAATATGTCCTTTAGACAATGATGACTAATTGTTGTCACGAGCTTAGACTTTCAGTGACAACGTTAGAAGTTGTCATTGTATGCCTCATTTTAGTGACAATAATTTCCTAAGTTGTCATAAAGCAAATTCTTCGCACATGCATGCCACCCATTCTGTGACAACTAATTCTAGGTTGTCGCTAATGACGAGTCTACGTGAGGTCATTTGTGACGACATCAAAAGTCGTTACTGAATTGTGTCAACTGTAACAAGTTTTTTTGTTGTCACTGAGTTGCATTTTGACAATAAAGTAATCCATATTTCGAAGTATTAATTCAGATTACAATTTTAAGAGAGAAAAGAGAATAGATAGAAAAGAGAAAGTTTATGATTGAAAAGCTTTTGAGAGGTAGGCATTTTTTAAAAAAGATTCTTGGCAAACAGTTTTGTTAATCGAATAATCAAAATAGTTTCCTAATACATGCATGAAATGCAAAATCCTTTTAGGACAAGTATCGATTCATTAACAATCACCAATATGGCTACTATAATTATTTAGTCATTCAAATGTAAGGATTAAATTTAATTTTGTATTAATTCTATTTTTGTGACGCCCCCAAACAAGTCCCTCTCCAGAACCCTGATCCAGACGCCTGCCTGGCTCGCACCAAGACTCTGGTACAAATAGTCATATACTAAAAATGTAATCCAACACTAAACGTTACATATATTCTAAAAAATAATTACTGTAGACACCAAATTTTGACACATCATTTATTTTTCAAACATTAGGGGGCATTTTTATATTTTTGGGGTCAAATTTTAATTTTTCAATAATCTCGGGGGCAAAATAGTAATTTTTATCTGTAAATATTTTTTATTAGCTTTGGGGGTTTTAAATTCATATTTTTACTTTTATATGTATTTTTTAATTTTTTGTGATTTTTTCGGATTTAATTAGTATTGTTTTTATATTTTACCAGTATAAGGGCAAAATGATAATTCCACTTCGCGAATACCATTTTAGCTCATTTCAGGTCCCAAATTTATTTTTCTAATTCTTTAAGCATGTTTCTAAATTTTTTTGATTTTTTCGGAGACGTTTGCTATTTTTCTATAAATACTGCATTCAAGGGCAAAATTGTCATTTTATAGTTTAATTTATTTTTTTGTCAATTTTTGAATCATAAATGCATTTCTTAGAGTTTTAAACTTATTTTTAATTTTTGATAATTTTTCGACGGTAACTGTTTTTTTCATACGTTTTGACAGTACAAGGACGAAATTGTCATTTCACATTCCAAATTCATTTTCACCAATTTGTGGGTCCCAAATTCATTTTTAGGTTTTTAAGCATGTTTCTAATTTTTTTTAACTTTTTTCAGGGTGAATTTTTATTAACAAATTTGTTATTTACATTTTTCTTAATTTTTTTATTTTTGAGAAAGAATATAGATTTCTGATTTTTTTAAGGGTAAAGTTGTAATTTTGGTAGTTAAAGGCGTTATGGTCTTTTAGTCATTTCTTGGAAGATAAGTCTTTTGTGCACTATAAATAACCCCACTTGGGATTAAAAAAAAAAAAGAAGAGAGGGAGAAAAAAATAGAAAGCCTAAGTAAAGTTTTTAGTTTTTTTAGTTTTTTGACTTTATTCTCTTACACCTAGAACACTAAGAGCACACACTAGTGTATCTTTAAGTTTTCATCTACAATACCTAAAACACATACTAGTGTATTTTCAAATTTTTACCTAGAACACCTAGAACACACACTAGTGTATCTTCAAGTTCTCACCTAGAACACCTAGAACACACACTACTCACTCTCTCTCACACACTACACATACCACTCACACTTTCTCACACACTACACACACTTCCACTTCCTATTTATTTTCTCTCTCACACACTACATACACTGGCACCCATTCACACACCTCTAGCTCACACAACACACACTCCAAACACACAAACATACCACGCACGGTCCACTCACAAATTCTCATGATTACATTCAGTCACCAAAATTCACACGCACTACACACATCAACACACAGATTCACCTTCTCCACACACACACAATCCAAACACATAGCTCACCCACAATACATTCACACACAGATTCAGCACACACAGATACACATAGCTTCACACACACATAAACACACAGATACACATAGCTTCACACACACATACCTCCAGTCACAAACACACACACAAGCAACGCATGAATTCACTACTTCACATACGCACACACAGAAATTCATGCACAAACAAACTCACAATACACACACAAACACACACACAGTCATACTCTCAGATACACACAATAACTCAAATCCACCACAAACAGCCAAAGACAATCCCTCCCTTTGCAGTTTCCAACTGCCTAGAATCTCCACCATTCTTTCACAAAAACAATCAACCACGCCACCCAAAAATAACAATTTAAGTTCATCACCACCAGACGCACCACCAGTTTTCCCCATCACCAATTCAAAGCCTCCAAGACCACCATGGTCCAGTCACCAACATCCAAAACAGTTGATGAGAACAACCACCCATCAGCCCCAACTCCACTACTCCACCATAGCTTCCACCCAAAATCGATTACAAAAACATCAGAGAATCACCCAAAATCAATTACTGTAAATTTCCCCTGCTATCTGCAACTTCACCACCCATCACAGATTCACAGACCAAAACCTCACAACCCAGTTTCAAATTCTACAAAATTAGGTCACAAACAGACCCCCAAAGCCTCCAGCCACAATCACGCAATAAGGAAAGAAAAACCAGCAACTCCACCATAGCTCCCCAACCACCATTGACAACCTGCAAAAGAAGAAAACTGAATACAATAGCCCAAATACAATGCCTCACTTTCCAACCCATTAGCTACCCAATAACAATCCAAACTCAGTCCATAACTCCCATCAAAATCACCTTCACAAACCACCAATTCAGCCACTATTCCCCTCGGTAACTACCCAATCCATGGTCAAAACTACAACCATGACCACTTCCACCTGCAATCGATCACCACTAGCGAGGAATTACTACAGCGACCTCCGCCAAAAAAGCTGCAAACCACCCTTGCCGGACTGCCCTTCTCTTGTGTAAAGTAAAACAATCTCAGCCCATTTTCATGAGTTTATATGTTCGTTCAATCTATGATTTTTTGAGTGATATAGATAATTTTTTATGTTTTCTTTTATGGGTTTGAGGAATTTGTGGTTGAATTTGTGATTTAGGGAAGTTTCATTTTGAGAAGAGTTTTAGAGATTTGAGATTGAAGAAACTGATCATGGATTTTAGGGAAGGGGGATTTGGATAGAAAAGGAAAATGAATTAGGGGTGGGTTGCTTGTTTCGAATTAGACGTTTAAGGCTTGGATCTAGGAAGTTTCTTTGTTTTGATGTCATTTGGAATTTAAGGTTTTAGCATTTGAGAATTTGGTTTTTGATATGAAGTTGAAAGTGACGAGTTGGTGGACTGGATTTGCTTTCTGGAATGGCAAGTTTCTCTTTAAAAGCAAATTTCGGATATCGGGTGAAAAAGACGATGAATTGGGTTGTGGTCAACAGTCATCGTTCTATTTAGTTGCTTTTGTTTATTAGCTAGTTTATTCATTAGTTTAGTTTATTCATTTAGTTGTTAGCTCCTTTTAGTTTAGTAGTTTTGTTAGTTTATCTATTTACTTGATTACTGATTTATTTAGTTAAACTTAGTGTTTGATTGAGCCATTAGTTTAATTAATTAAGCTCATTTAGTAAATTATTTTTATTCTTTATTTCAGTTTTTTTTTTGGGTTATTTTATAATGAAGTAAATGCTTATGATTTAGTCCTAGTTTTTTTTTTTTAAGTATCACCAATTGGCCCAAAAAATTATCTTTAGGCCACGCAACTAAGTCCCAATTCTTTGGAGATTGATCCTCTAGGCTTCATTTTCTTTCAATTTGGCCCTATGGCTTTCACATTTTCGCTCCCTAGCTATTGGAAATTTATTTTTTGGACCTTAGCATTGCTGGAATTTAAGATTTTGTCCCCTACTTTGCTGGAATTTTTTTATCTTAGCTTCCCCAACTTGCTTTAACTTATAATTTTACCCCTTAAGCATTATAGAAATTTATTTTTAGTCCAATTGCTAGACTTTACTTTCTTAGCCCAATTTGTCAATACTTATATGTTTTAGTATTTATTTCTTTATATCGAGGTACCTTAACTCGTTTGTTAATTTCTGTCAGTATTTGTACCAAGTCTTCAAAAACGTATTTTTTTTACCTTTTAATTGCTTCTTTGTATGCTCCAATGTACTCTAATGTGATATTTTATACATTTTTTTATGCGTTTCTTATTTTATGCACGTTTTGAGTATTTATTTATTTTTGTGTTATTTAATTTCGAATTTTATTATTTTTTCAAAAAAATGTAATATTTTTGTATTTAGCTAGCCAATGTAATAGTTAGATAATATTTTTTTAATTTTTAGTAAAAACTTTGTATTTAGATAGCAAGTGTAATAGATAGGTCATCTTTAATTTTTCCCTTCAAATTTGTAACTTAAACCCCCCGGTGTAATAGTTAGGGCTTATTTGTTTTTACGTGCTTATGTGTTTATTTGTTTTTATTGCTTTCCTTAGGATTTTTGCATCTAGATATTATGTTTATGTGTTATGTGCTACTACATGCTTTAATATGTCTTTATATGTTTATTTGCTTTCACATGTTTATTTATTTACATGCTTTATCAACTTTATTATTCCGTCACCACACTAGTCCAACGCTAGTTGTGGCTTACCGTTTCCCCACTAGTCCAAAGCTAGTGGGAATCCCTAGAAAGGGCTAGTCCAATGGTAGACCCTTAAGGCATTTTAGTGTTTGGTGCATTCGTGTGCATTTTACATCACACTTCACACACTTTTAGTTTTCTTTCCATTTGGCATGATTTATTATTATTATTATTATTTTGACACATTTTTAAAATGCGTGACATCTAGGTTGCATCACACTTAGAAATTAGAACATTCGTGTGATTTGAGTAGAAATAGTCGTCCACTCACATGGGAAGCGGTGGTGTACAGGCCGTTCTCCCCTCCGTGAGTAGAAACATCCAGTCACGAGTTATTAGTCCCCTGTACCCGTCATGTTGCATACCCACCTTCTTTCTTCACTTACTCTATATTATTATTTTCTTTTCTTTTTGCATCATAT
Organism: Mitragyna speciosa; assembly: GCA_024721245.1. Taxonomy (NCBI): domain Eukaryota; kingdom Viridiplantae; phylum Streptophyta; class Magnoliopsida; order Gentianales; family Rubiaceae; genus Mitragyna; species Mitragyna speciosa. The sequence goes on from CM045568.1 coordinate 1,668,455, forward strand.
TTTGCATAAAACTCGTGACTGCCTCGAGGCCTCGAATTGGGTTTCGCAATTAATGCGATAATCTCAATTAAACCTTGATGGAACATTTTGACCCTCTCGATACTCACATTTAGATTTAGGATTTGCATTCATTTAGACACATTCAAAACGTGATAGAATTTAGGGTTGATTAAGGAAAATTTGATTAAACCTCGCAACTAGCCTTGGCTAGGTAAAAAGGGTGCCTCAGGCGTAAGCCTTTGCCTTCCCTTTCTTCAAATGTGACTCCCGGACCTTTTTCTCTCGTTTTTCGTAGACCGGAGTCGAAAAAGGGTTTTTAAAATATTTTTTAAATTTTTATTTTTGTTTTGTTAAATGATTTTTCGGTTGACTTGGTACATCCTAACTCAGTACCAAGTGGCAACTCCATTTCTTAAAATAAAACCCTTTTTCAAAAATCAGTTGGCTAAAACTGTTGCACTTTTAGTCACAGCCTTGTTTTCTTTTAAAATACCATATTCCTTAAAATACACTTTTTTCACTCAAATTCGATTTTTTTTTTCTCACACACGCACGGTTTTTCCAAAACCTTTATTTTCGAAAAGGGTCACCGAAACCGGACAGTCTTTTTGGGGTGCGACAGTCAACGACCCCACTAGCACCTTTTACCTACGATTTTTAGGACGTGAAAATTACAACATTCGTGACACTTAGGCTCTAACTTACACCTATTTAGCAGCTATTTAATCAAAATAGAACTCTTTCTCCTCGCTTCTTGCCTTTTCCCTGAGGGTTAAGTACTTGTAAGAAAACAAATTTGACAAAAGGTGAGCTTATATCCTAGTGACGTTCATTTTAAAACCACGTTTGAAATATCTTTTAAAATTGTTTGGTTGAATTGAAATTCATTCATATTGATAGCATATAAGAATATAACTTAATCATATAACATGTACTCAAGAACCATAAAAGGATACAGGATTGTCATGTCAAGTACTGCCCATGGGCAAATCAAGTACATTGGCCAAAGGCCCTACACCAATTTTATTGCCTCCGGCACTACACCATTTTGGTGGCTCGAGTTTTACCCAAGTACTTTTCTTATACACACCCTTAACCTCCTTATAGGCCACAAGGTGCTAAGAGACCAAGGTAGTCAGAACTTGTTGACCAAGCCTGCTACTGGCTCAACCAAGACTGACTACCAAGATCGGGCCCCAAATCATACACAAGTATAACATGCACAGGCACACTTTGAATTTAACAAGTACAAGTACAAGTACTGCCGGTGAGATAAAATACACAATCGGACTTATGTCAAGTACTACCAGTATTTAAAAACCAGGTATAAGTGGCAAATATAATATCAAATTATATAATAACAAATTATAATGTTGACTAGTCAACACATGAATAAAAGACTCACCAGCTATCATACATTTCATGTAAATGCATGCTAATCATATATCACATAAGCAAACTCGTCAGGAGATCAAAGTGTTTATATTAGAAAAGGTCTATTAAATTTCTACAAGAATTCACGTAGTTTTTGTGAAAACTAAAATTGGCACACAAAATAATTTAATGGACACTCACAGGTAATCTTTAGGTTTACTCAAGTTCTTCTCACGTCTATTCCTTGAGGTTCTGAAGCACCTACAAATAAGAAGTGCATTGATTAAAGCTAAGTCCAAGCGAATGAATAACCATTGGTACTTAAAAGTTTTGTTTTTTTTTTAATTTATCTATTTTTATTATTTCTATCACCTATATATATTTCCCTTGAAATGGGAAGCCATGAACCTAACCGTGACCTCAATATCACCTTGCCTGAGTTTGTTCAAAAATGCCTCACTCAATCCCTACAAAACCAATTCGCACAATCTTTGTACCCTTAAAAACTAGACTCATTTTATTACATTTTTCTTTAAGAAACCAAATTCTAATTCTATTCATAAGTCGATCAAATCGCCATCACAAATCTGTTCCTTCCCCTTTAAAACGTGTTTGCAGTTTCATTGAGTATCTATATTCAACAGGTCATAACTCTCAATTTATAAGTTGTACGAGGAAAAGCATTACATGGCTAGAAACTAAATTGTAAGGACTATCACTTTCATGGAGATCACCAGCCCAAATTCCCATTATAACAGGTTCAAAATGCCGTTTACTGATCCTGTTTACGCAGAATTGTATCTCCAGCTAGATTTGCTCAATTTCTGCAATTAATATACAAAGAATAAGAGTTCAAGATTTACACTATATTAAAATATTATGAATCTAGTTTCTAAATCAACAAGAATCATTTAATTTAAAGCTTCCTATACAAAGTTATGACTGATTTACTAAAACTGGTTCAGACGGACTGCAGCCCAAGTTGTTTAATCGCAGTTCGTCCAATTCAACATATCTCAAATTATACTCAATGAAAAATTATAAAATTTACACCTGTGTAAACTAGATTCCATTAACAACAAGTTTTAAGGAGGAATCTTGTCCTGATTCTGATCATAACATAGCCAAGTTCTCAGTACAAGTTTAAACACCGTCATACCCCCATTACTGTGGGAAGCTGGTGTTTTTCAGTCAACTTTGGAATGATTTTACGATTTACACCTTTTAACCAAGTCAAGATATTTGCACTCCTAGAAAGCTCTCTAATGTATTTTTTTTTTAACATAGCAACAATTACCTAATTTGAAGTTTCCTACATCAAGTTGTGATCATTTCCTCGAAGTTGGTGTGACAGTCCCACCTTACCCAGAGGCGCACCAAAGGGCTTAGCGGACTGCCTGCCTGGCTCTCGCCAGGACTCAGGTCAGGCACGCACTAAAATCCATAAAACAATTGTCGTTCAGTAGCGAATTTGTAAATACCAACTGTGACAGTATCTCGAGGTCACATGATATTCAAACTTAAAAGTAAAAGTACTGGTTAAGCAATTTACATCATAAACGTTTATTAATACAGTAATATCTCAAGCAGTCTTTCTATCAAAATCCTACCAAGATCTACCCTGGAATCCTCACCACTGACTTTAGAGATAGGAGCCTGTTTAAGGAAAACAAATAAAAGAGGGTGAGCTATAATAGCCCAGTGAGGTTCCCACACATGCAAACACGAAGACAAACCAATAGAGAATAAGTAAGCAAACAACATGTGCCACAAAATAACATAGGAAATAATTAAGTAAATAATTGATTAAACAAGGGAGGATACATCACCACCATGGGAGCAAGTACTGATCATGTAACTATGATGTAGGACCGAGATAATGGCTCAGGTATTTATCAAAAGTCATGCTAGTATTATCACGCGAGAACCCTGACCACCATTCACCTTATATCCTCCGACACTACCGCCACATCCAGGGTGAGATCTCAACCCTGGAAGGCAAAATAATTTGTTCAACCTAGAGATGGCCTCTTTGAGGATTCACAACTCAAGGGAAAGAACAACACGCCCTAAAATACCCAGCACCTTATATCCTCCATTGCACTACCGGCTTGACTAACCGCGGTACATCCACGGAAGTCTTAGCCCACGAGTTTAATTTAGTTGAAAGTTCACAAACAATTATATTCACATTTGATAGGAATTATGCATGTAACAAATTGCGGGACAAATGTGATAAAGTACACATCTTCCATTCATATAGAACATTGTGACAACTCGTGAATACCAAGTACACATAGAATGAACATTTAAACATGCATCAAGCAGACACAAGGAAACACTCACTTGGAACGCTTAAGAAAATATTTCGTAAAATGGTCGGGATTCACTTTTCGGATCCTGGAATTTACAAGAAATAATCTAGTGAAAACCCTAAGTAAATTAGCAAGAAAAATTCAAGAAATAACCCAATTATTTCTAGGGCTTTCATTTCTAGGGTTTTAGTGTTTAGGGTTTTACCCTAGGCTTTAGGGTTTTAGAATTAGGGTTTTGACTTTAGGGTTTTCTCATTCTAGAAAAATTCAATTCATTAATAGATTATTTTCTAAAATTTCTGCACACCAAATTTCTAAATTTAACATATTTTAAATTAGAAATTTCATTTATTATTTTTCCTTCTTGATTTCTACCGAAATTTCGTCAGCATCTCCCCTTAAAATCGGACTAACCCAAAATTTTACCTGCAAGAAATCAACCATCCAAACTAATTTCCAACAAGTTCTACAACTTCTATGTTCAATTCAAACTCAACTTCACTCAAAATTTCACTCAAATTCAAGATTTCAAGCCCAAGTTTCTTTAACCATTCATCACATAATACATATTATTTCAAGGTTTAAATGCTATATACTAGTCCAACTAACCAAGAAAACACTTTAACTGGCAAGTAAAATTTCAATTCAAGCTTAAATCTTCAAGTACTACTAACAAGTACTTAGTATAAAACTTGAACAAAAGCTAAATAAAACTTGAAATTAATAGGAAAAGTTCATAGTAAGATACCTTAAACAAGCTTAGAACTTTGCTTAGGAAAAAGAAAAGCTCAATTTCTATGGTGGAATTGCCCAAAATTTGGAGAGAAAACTTCAAGAAAATGAAAACAAAGAGAGAGTAGAGAGAGAGCTAGGGAGTTCGGCCAAGGGAAAAATAAAATGGAAGGGAATTAGGTCAAGAAAGTATAAAATAAATAAAAGAATAATGGAAGAAAGTGCACCCAATCAAAGCTACACAAGAGTCATGCTAGGGTTTAGATATTTTGACATAATAGTTGCTAGTTGGTTAAATATGATTAGTGCAAATTTTAATCACTTATCACTTAGTAATTAACAAGTTTTATGGCATAAATTTTTAAAGCAAAAGAGAGGAAAGAAGGAGTAGGGAGGGTCCGGCCATAAGGGAGAGAAAAAGAGAGGGAAATAGGTCAAGAAAATGGAAAAGAAATAAAGAAAATAATGGAGAAAAGAATGACCAATTATAACAAGACAAGAGTCATGTTAGGTTGTATGCTTTTAATGAAATGTTGGCTAACTTGGTTAAATTTGATTAGTGAAAGTATTAGTCACTTATCTCCTAGTAATTAGTAACATTCTTGGCACAAATTTTAAAGCAAAATGAAAGGAAGAAAAGAAGAGAGAGAGGGCCGGATTTAGAGAGAGAAAAAGCAAGAGAAATTAGTAAATTTTTAGGTCAAAATTTTGAACTAAAGCTCACTTAGTCAAAAGTCTTGAAAATGATGAAGTTAGTTAGTCAAAATTAAACACTATTATAAACTAATGGTCCAATGAAATTAAATCCAAATTTGGTACTTAGGTGTACCACTTAATCATGAAAGAATCTCATTTAGTTAACCTAATTAAGTTAAGAAATCTTCCAATTAATAAATCAAAGATTAACACTAAACCTTAAATAAAAGAAACTCCCTTATTAAATGCACTTTAATTTCCCTTTTCTCTTTCTTTTCTCACATTTTTTTTTCTACTAATGAACATAACATGAATTAAATAATTTTTGTATGAATTTTTGGGGCGTCACAGTTGGTCTAGGCTACCTGTTATACAGATTTCTTTAAAGTTCATTTACTTCAACATCAACTTCTTAGATTTCTAGCCAAATTTCTAGGTTCAACTCACCAGACACAAGGCTTAAGCATGTGTTAAATCATAATTAAACTCGAGAAAGCCAAGAGAATTTACCAGTATAGTTGACTCTCTAACTTTCTTATGCAGCTACCTGTCTTGCTTTCTTTTTTTCTTTGCTTTTCTTCACCCGGCTCTCTTTCTCTCTCTCGCTCTCTCTCTCTCTCTCTCCCCTTAATATCCTACTTGATTAAACTAGCTTCAAAGTCCTTCACGTGGTTAGATTAGAAAAATACATGACAGCTCCTACCATCACTTGTTGGTTCATCCGGCAAGTCCACCCAAAAATGACAGCTCCTACTTGTTGAATTTCTCATTTCAACCAACCAAGTTTCATATTGTTCTTTTCTCCTTTTTTTTTTGTTCAGTTTTCTTTATTAAAAATGGTGACTTAATTAAAAGCTTGTGAGATGCCTAATTTTATTATTTAGGTTAATATGCATGTGTCCTATATCTAACAAAATATATAGTGTCACTACTTAGTTTTAGGATTTCCAAATACAAGAAGTTTATTGACTTGAGTTAACAAATGCAATTATTAATTTCTCCTATTCATCTTGACCTAATAAACGTAATCCCTCGCAAGTAAATAAGTTATTGGACAATTAAAATTGTATTAGTATTAGGTGTTAATGTGAACAACTAAAATTTTGGTAACTTAGCTGTACTATTACTATTTAAACTTAGTGTTTTCAAGTGTGACCGATTTAATGACTAAATTTATCTATTCTAACCACTGCATTACCCACTTAACTTGACCTCAACAATCCTATCATGCATAATCCAATGCTCATTAGTGCCCAATCTTTCTAGCTTATTTGTCATAGTATGTTGTTTGCATATAATCCACAAATACTCTAAATACAAGCACCAATACTTCATTTAGGCGTTAGATAGATTATCATCACTTTATAATTTGATCCCAAAAATTATATAATTAAATAAATACATAAATAACACTTCAAATGTAATAGGTTATTTGCAAACTCTTACAATTCTTCATTATCGTCATTTTCGAATTATGCTACTTATTAATTCTTATGTGATGTTAAGAGAACTAAATGGGGTATCTATGAATTTTTTTACATTTATAGCAAATTATTAGCTAAGTTTGGAAGAATTAAAAATCATGTATACATATTTTGTTACGTTATTTTCTGCTTTTTGCTAAATTAAACAAAATAGGGGCTAAATTGCAAAACGTAGGGTGCCATAGTAGAATTAATCAAATTAATTTACAACACATGAGACTAAATATCGAAAGATAGAATGTCATAGTAAAGTTAATGAAATTGGTTTATCACATATGTGGCTAAATTGCCAAAAATAGCATATTATAGTAGAATTAATGAAATTGGTGTATCGCATAGTGGAATTAATGAACGTGTCCTTTAGACAGTGATGACAACTTGCGGTCACTAATGACTAGTCTACTTGACTAGTCATTAGTGAGTTCATTTGTCACTAATATCGAGTCTACTTGAGTTCATTTGTGGCGACATCAGATGTCGTCACTGAAATGAGTCATAGTGACATGAATTCATAGTGTCACTAATGACTAGTCTAATTGGACTCGTTTGTGACAACAGGAATGTCGTTACTGAAGTGAATCAAATATGACGACCGATATATGTTGTCACTAACATCGAGTCTTGTCAAGCTTATCTGTGACAACATTAGATATCATCATTGAAGTGAGTCAATAGTGACAAGAATTCATATTGTCACTAATTACTAGTATACTTGGACTCATTTGTGACGACATGAATGTCATCACTGACGTGAATCAACTGTGACGACCGATCCATATTGTCACTAATATCGAGTCTTGTTAAGCTCATTTGTGACGACATCAGATGTCATCACTAAAGTGAGTCAACAGTGACAAGAATTCGTATTGTCACAATGACTAGCCTACTTGGACTTGTCTGTAACAACACGAATGTCGTCACTGAAGTGAATCAACTGTGATGACTGATCCATGTTGTCATTAATAACGAGTCATGTTAAGCTTATATGTGACAACATCAAATGTCGTCACTGAAAGTCTCGTTTTAGTGACAACATATTTTTAGGTTGTCACAAAGCTAATTTCTTGCTAGACTACCACTTGCGTACCACACCATTTTGTGATGACTAATCACAGGTTTTCACTAATGAAGAGTGTATGTGAGGTCATCTGTGATGATATCAAAAGTCGTCATTAAAGTATGTCAACTGTGACAAAATTTTTTGTTGTCACTGAGAATGTTATTACAAAAAGCCATTTTTCTTGTATCTTGAGTACAAAATGCTATACATCACAAAAAATTAGCAACACAAAATAGGATGAAAGGGATACTAAAGTCAATTACTTTATCATTTTTTTGCAAAAAAAATTATTAGAATAATAATTATTAATTATAGATATAGTCAACTCAAAAATTTCAAACCTTTAATGAAGTTGCTTATTTTGAAAATTTTTGTTAATATAGAATTTGTTAAGCATTTGAAAAGCAAAAGTATTGTTGTTTTCATTCAGATTGTAATTTAAAAAAATTGAAGTATTTGTGATTGCAATGAAGATTAGGGACATTATTGTTCTTTAACACGGATTAAAAATTAAGAGGAAATAGCAATACAAGCTAATTTCCTAGTTCTTACTATTTGTTATGGCAAGTGGCTCAGACTTGTTCTCTAATACAGGTTACATAGGAGCAAGATGTCAATTGGTTAATGAATTTCTCCCAGCATGTTGACGTTGGCTGAATTTTATTTTTCAAAAATGGATATTGGCATAAACGTGGAATCTTGAAAGCCAAAGAAAAGGTAATTATAGTTTCGTCCTTACAATACTTGCGTCATTTTAAACTGATTGTCTTACTTTAACTAACATGTATTTAAAATAAGAGAAAAATAGTTGAAAGAGAAAGTGAGAAATACGTGGGACTCTACTAATTTTGATAATTGAGTTTTAGAGAGACATATGGCTTCGCTGTAATTTTTATGTAAAAAAGTGCTGACCTGAAAATGATAATTTTTTGTCTCGAATTCCGATCTAAAAAAATTATTGCCGAAGCTAACTAAAAATATGTGTGACATATGCCATAAGCGAACGAGTAACTCTTAGAATGGAAAGAGTACTTACATTGGCAGGTCAATAAATTCCATAAAGGCATTCCCTGATCATTTTTACTATAAGCTAACTCAGCATATCTATCAAGGATACACAGAGCAATATCTGCGCAAGAAATCAATGATCATTAGTGTCTTCTCAAAAGTCTTCCAATGCTCATTTACTAAATTTTCCTTTTTGGTTTATGCCCCAGTACAAACCCAACAAGTGCATTCCTCTAATTCTCTATTCCAGTTTTGACATCATCAGTTAATATTTTAATGGTGATATTGTCCTTGAGGGTTCTATTTCAACAATGGCCCTCCTGCTTTTTGTGCCCTAGCCTTGATCGCATCCACCCATGTTTGATGCTTTTCCGGAATTATTTATCAGATTTCCGTCCATCTCCACATTTCCGGATACAATTCTAGTTTTAGGAGTTCCTAAAGGGGGGAATTGATTTCGATCCAATAGTGGATTTGTCAGGTTCACAGTCAGTTTGCCCCCATTTGTGAGATCTATCCATTGCACCATGTTTTCTCTTTCGAATTGGTGGTTGCTTTTGTTTTGTGTCAAGCCCTAACATTTATTTCAGCTTAATACTGCTCTGAATTTCCTCCTTCAAACGCAATCGTTTCAGTGGTTTTCAACCCACAAACAACAATTACGAGAAGAGTAAAATTAACCGTACACTTGATAGCGGACAGCTTTACGAGGCTCTTGATCCAGATTTCATCCCATTTTAGAGCTTGGATGCTCAACAATGGCCAAAATTCCTGCTGCGTACGTTAGCCTACGATCCCTGTACTGGCGTATAACATAGCATTGTAGTGAGAGCAATGGGAATAAAATCTATCGCTATCCCTATGAACATATGTGTACTTTAGTCCCTAGGGTAACATTTTACTGCTTTTTAACTTCAGCCTATCTCCAATAAAATGTATTCCTTTTCTATTTGAAAAGCTCCTCCTATCTGGAAGCATGTGATTCGAAATTGACATTCACGACACTGTCCAAAAAGCATCCAACTTGTAAAAAAACAGAAACTGCTTTGATCTTTCTCCTAATCGTGTTATACTGCCTTTTATTTATTCTTTTTGTTTACATGTTTCAAAATTGAGATAATTTTGCATACATTCTCCAAGCTCTGTCATAATTGCAGTTACCGCTCCTTAGGTTTTGATAATTATACTTGAATCCCTTTTCTTTATACTTTTTATAACAAGAAAATTCATATTGATGATGTAATCCAAAAATACCAACTAAACATCGTAAAATGCCCTTAATTATTTTGAAGAAATAAAAATATACCTTAAAAAAGTTAATTAGTTAGTCCATAAAAATATCAAAAGTACTCATAATTTTACACCAAATTTTCACGATCTATTAGATTTTATTATCCAAAACTCAGTATTCTACCTAATATAAATAAATATACATTATATATCAAAATTTTACAAACAAATATATCAATAAGAAAGAGATGACCAATTTAATAAAAAACGTATGCATAAACAGCTTGAGAAGCCCAATTGGCAAGATGGGAGACTTTGAGTTTAGGGGTTTTTTTACTTTTTTTTATTGTTTTTGTTTCAAAAGCAATTAAAGGAATTTTATGATATTTGGTTACTATTTCTAGTTACATTATGAAAATAGGTTTTTTCTTTACTATAAAAAATATAACATAAAGGGTGTAAGTATAATCATTAAAAACGTGAGGCAAGGGGACTAAAATTATGACAAACCTTAGGGGAGACTTGTGAAATTATCCCTTCAAAATTTGTGCAGTGGCCTATCATCAACCTTTGCATTAGTCTTTAAAAAAAAAAAAACAAATTCTTTGGCTCGATCTTCGCGTATTATATTCCATTTCGAAGAAAATATTCTGACAATTTTCAAACATAGGGTCACAATTAGAGATCGTGTGGTATCTGCAAAACGGTATTTGGGCTAAAAGTTGTAATGGCTCCTATTGTGTCATAATGCTATCTGAACAAAAGCCCACATTTGTAAACACTCATGTTTGTCAGTCAAGGCCCCCATTTGTATATTTCCCAAAAAAGAATGATGAAACAACTTTGATGCAGCTTTTTATTCTAACTGAAACCAACGGATGCATCGAAATAAACTGTGTTGTCTTATTAACATTGAACAGGAAATAAGCAGGTGTACAAAGTTAAAATAAAATTTAGAAGTAAAGAAAGAATACATATATTTGAAATGAAAAACAAACAATTCTTGAATGGTTTTTGTCACAATTTGTTTTTAGTTGTAACAAATCGTGGGAGGAGGTCAAGGTCTGTCATTTGCCAATTGAAGGTGCCCAATTTTATTGAGGTTACGAAACAAGCGATCCCTTCGGCCTTTTGAACTGCCAGGCCAAGATGTGAATAATAGCATATGAAGAAGCAAAGGAGCCCGCAAATTGTAAAAAATGATGACGGGCCAACAAGCGACAACCGTGATGGGAATGTAAAGCCAGTTAAACCTTTTCTGCAGTGACAATCCAATTGCTATACCAAAGGAAATCATCATTGCGGCCACAGCAATAACTAGGAAAGTTAGACCATTGACCAAAATTAGGGGAAGTAAATACAGAAAATCTTCATATGCGTATCTTGATGTTTGAATCGAAAGGAACATGAGTAGAGAAATGGCGGAAGATATCATGGACAATGTATTTGATATGGAAAATGCAATGAAAAGTTTTTTCTTAGAGAGAACTGGGATGCCCGTCATATCGTTGCCACCCGGTACGGTTATCATAATAACAAATGCAACTGCTCCAACCAAGGCAGCTACGACCATAGATGAATTTGATGTATCCTTCATCCAACCTTTTGCAGCTCTTAGCAACCCTGCATGCTTTTGAATGAATAATTCTGTAGGTGTTTTCCCATATTTGTTCCTTTTCATCTTGGACTCGATATTAACTAATGCTTCCATGGCCTGCAGTTATAAGCATGAATTTAGATTTATTCATTTCATTTTTATTATTAGCCGGTATGATTAGTTTGTAGTTAAATCACCATCATAAAGAGAAAAAATGAGAAACGGAAGTTTAGAAACTTATGATCATGTACTATGGTAACGAAGAGTTATAAAAAAATTAAAATTTTGGATAATTCTTTATGAAAATTTACTCTTTTTTTTTTTCATTAAGAGTTATAATAATGAAGGGCCACTGTATTGTACCTTAAACCATTGTACTTCTCCTCGCATCTGAAATGCGGGGCCTGGGATAGACTCTAGTCGAGGTGGAGGTGCCAATTTTGCTGCCAAATGGAGGGAATTATTATCATATTCATCAACTAATTCAGCATGCGTAGTTGAATTTTTTCCTATCAATTTTACAATGTAATCAAATATCTCCGTCTGGCGCTGCTCAATAGCTACGTGCAACAATAATCGCCTCTTGTTGTTTGCGTACCAAATTAGATCAGGAAAATATTTTAAACACATTTGTATAAGTTCCAAAACTCCCTGCTCTACAGCCAAATGCAAGATTCCAGTATCTTCCTTAGAAATGAAGAATTCCAGAATCAAGTCGATACTTTTCTTTTGCAACTGCTCACAAACGAATTTTACCAGTTTTACAGCATCCAATTGACTCCGCTGTACTTCGGATGCCTTCGTCATCCCTGCTGACAAATGAAAAGACAATTGAAGTATTTATTCACCCACTTTCCGCGCTACACACTATTCTGCTTCTGAATAAAGCCATCAAAAGAATTGCTTACACCACTACCCAAATTTAATTTGTAATTTTTTTCCCGAAACAACTGGATTTGTCGTCGAAAAGGGAATGTAAGTTATGTAAAGAATCCATAGTCCATTAACTTCAATTGGCGTGACTAATGGTTATGTGCTTCTCATCAAAAGCAATATGTCAAAATCTATAAATATATCTCTTTTCCCCAAAATGAAAAATATTATATATCAAATTTGTCGTTGCTTAAAAATTTAAGGATACTTTAGTAAAATTTTGAAAACATTAGTGACTACGTTTGTTTTCATTAAAACTTTAGAGTCCAATTGATATAATACCTAAATTTTAGAGGTAGCGACATTAGCCCTTCAATATTTGTTATTGGCATTCCATTTTTTATTCATAATTTATTGTAGTCTTTACAAAAGAGATAGACTACCAGTGCTAAAAAATGGAGTGTCAATATTACCACTAAATTTTAGGGACTAAAATTACAATTCCCTCCAACATTTATGTACCCAACAGACTTAAATGTGGTATGTAAAATAATGTGTCCCATAGATAGTCTAGGTTATACATAAATGCAGGGTCTATAGGCTATCCCATTTTTTGGAAATTTTTTTACATAAATCGAATCTAAAACTGTACTTGTAGACTTTATTTTTTAAATATGGGTCACAACATTCTTTTTACCTCAGTATATATCAATTAGCTCATATAATTCTTATTTAGATCACAATGTCCATAAGTAACACCATGAATCAGGTCAATATAAGATTTTTTTTTTAATTTTAGAGTCTTTAAATATTCATGATTTCATTTTCTATATATTTTATTTCATAAGGTTAATTGTAAAAATAAAATAAAAAATAAAAAAAAGAAAATTCAGACAATTCAAAGAATATAGGCTTTCTAAGCGCTTGAGTGCAAAACGGTATACATCACCAAACATGGTTAGCAATCCAAAATAGGAGGAAAAGGAACTAAAACCAATTACTTTATAATTTTGCCGCAAAAATCAAACCTTTAATGAAGTTGCTTATTTTAATTTTTTTTAAAAAATATATACTTTGTTAGTCATTTGAAGAAGCAAAAGTGCTGTTGTCTTTCACTCAAATTATAATTTTTTTAAAAAAATTAAATAGTTGTAATTGCAATGAAGCTTAGACATATTATTGTTCATTAACGTGGATTAAAAATTAAGAGGAAGTGCCAATAAGAGTTAATTTTCGAGTTCTTACTATTTGTTATGGCAAAGGCTCAGACTTTTCTCCAATACAAGTGATATCAACTGTTTAATGAATTTCTACCAGCATTTTGACGTTGGCTAAATTTTATTTTTCCGAAAAATGGACATTGGCATGATCTTGGAATCACGAAAGCCGCAGAAAACGAAATTGTAGTTTCATCCTTAAAATACTTGCTCATTTTAAACTGATTGTCTTACTTTAACTAAGATGGATTTATTATAGGAATTGAACATGAAAAATAGTCGAAAGAGAAAGTTAGAAATTTTAGGGAGACATATATGAATTCTCTATACTTTTTATGTTAAAAGTTGCTGGGACGAAAATGATAATTTTCGGTCTCGAATTTCGATGTAAAGAAAATTACTGTCGAAGCTAACTGAAAAACATATGTAACATACGCCATGAGTGAACAAGTACCATTTGGAATGGAAAGAGTACTTACATTGGTAAAGTTTATTTCCACTCCGGAATGCTGAAGGCCGCATTGCAAGCACATGAAGTATAGACATTCCTTCATCATTTTTTCTATAAGCCAAACTAGGATATTCATCAAGGATTCTCAAAGCAATACCTGCACAAGAAATCAACGATCACTAGTGTCTTTTGTTGAGAATAATTTAATTGAGATACTTTGCAAAAACCTTTTTGTTATATTATCAATCAATTAAAATTTTACATCTTTTTGATATAGAAATTAGGGCATTAAAAGATTACCGTAGGAACCCGAAGCAGTGATTGCCACAATGAGATTGGATCCTGAAAGACCAGTGAAAGCATAACAAGGAGGTTCGTCCTCAGTTACTCGGCAGAGATATTCCAGCATTTTCTTCCTTTTTGATTGAGCAGCATATAAGAGTGGAGTCTGGAGATACATATCCCCAAGTTGAGGCAAAAGTGGGTTTTTTTTCACCATAGCTTTGGCAGCCCTGACATTGGCTGCTGCAGCCACGTGATGAAGAGCAGTGCGGCCAACTTGGTCTCTGATTTCAAGCTCTTTTGGAGTGAGAAGCTTCACAAACTCCACCACAAACTCCGACCGCCCACAACTAGCTGCCGCATGAAGGGCAGTAAAGCCAAACAAGGAAAGTTTTTTTGTCTTTGCATTTTGATCCTTATCAATGATTTCTTTAGCAGTTTCCCATTTCCCAGCCATTGCTGCTCTGTATAATTTTTGGAGATCGGGTTCTAGTCGTACCTGAAACAACCCTAGTATATAGATTGGAAATTGTTAGTTCGACGTGGATATCAATTTGAACTTTAATAATAATTCTTTTTATAATGCAACATGACTTTTAAGATTTATATCCAGTGCAAAATTTACATATTACTGAATCAAATAACAGAGACTGGAGGCAATTACACCCCTAAAACCAAAATCGCTAAGGCAACTATTTATGCATACAAAGTTAAATTACCAACATATGATGTAAGAAAGATAAAAGCTATATTTTGGAGATATTTACGTGTCTAAAAATTTAACAAACTTGCAATATTAGAAGAACAATAAAGAATGCAAATGCAAATTATTCGTTAGGAAAAAAGAAATAAAAAAAAAGAATTGAAAAGAACCAAAATAGTGACTGCACTATAAAGTGATTACAGTATTGAATGATTTAAAGGTTTGCCTATAAACAAAATGAATTTTGCTATAACTTACACATAGAAGTTTAAAAAGTAATACAAATATTATGGACTTCCATATGAATAAGTTGTTGACAGTAAAGTGCTACTTCTAGAGCATCATCTATTGTGCAAACATTGTAAACTTCAAATTTGCAATTGCGAAGTCTACTATGTTGTTGCCACCCTTATTTTAGGGTCTTTTCTCCACCATTGTGTATGAGTGACATAAATTGAAAATTCATAATAATTAGTTCTTACCGAGCATCAGAGGATTGAACTCAGCATCGCTCTCCTCTTCCTCATTCTCTGTTTCTCTATAATTTGTGATTTCATCAGCCATTTTTATTATGATAATCTAGGTGCACATTCAACGTTTATTTATAGCTTAAGGATGAAGTAGAATCCTTATAAATCCTTACTAACATGGCTAATTAATCTCTTGAGCGTTGCACAGCTAAGGAATTTCGAAATTGAATATTGTTCTTCCACAACTGTCCAGGAAAAAGCCACAAACTTTTCTTCTTACAATCTATTGGGGCCTAATGGTAGAAAATATTTTATAACTAACAAATATATGCAATTAATCGAACATTGTTAAAAAAATATATATTACTATCACCTTGAAAATATTTTGCCTCCTAAAAAAAAAAAAAAGTAGGGAATTCTGGATCAAGCTAGACAGTTACACTCCAAATGTACAGAAGGATCGTGAGTAATGTTATTCGATATTGTATTGAATAAATATGGGAATGTTTCTGAATAAAATAGTTTATATAATTAGTGTATGAATGACTAATCTTTTGCTCAATTGAGTAGACTATGGCTCTTGATACTAATTTTTTTTTCCCATTGAGAATAAACAAAAAAGTTCTAATAATTGGAATCAGCTAATGCAAAAGGTTAAAGGACAGACGGGGTCTCATTTTCCCATATTAATGAGACATCCGTTTAGTGATAAAGCAAGCTTCGATAGTTCATGAAGCGAGATGTGTGATAAACCTGGAATAAGATTTAGAGATCTGTGAAGTAAGCTAGATTGATAGGTACTTCGTAAGCGAATCTATTCACATGCTTGCTTTAATTATAAGTAAATGTTTTGACCTTTTTTTCCTAAGACGCTAAGATTTATGATAAACATGAAATAAGATTTAGAGACCTTTCTTTAGAGATGTTTCAAATAGAATCCATTCAGATGCATGCTTTCATTATACGTAAACGTTTTGATCTTTTTTACCGAGATGCAATGATGTGTGATAAATGTGGAATAAGATTTAGAGACTTGTGTAGTATTCTAGACTGAGAAATATTTCACAAGTGAATCCATTCAAATGCATGTTTTAATCATAAGTAAATGTTTTGACTTTTTTCACTAGGATTCTAAGAAGCTTTAGTTTGACAATTAATATTTAAAATTTATTTTCATAACTTTTATTGTACTTCATGAAACTTCATAGAATGTTGAGTTCAGTTGAACTGTGTAATCCGTATGTTATTATTACTTTCACCAGTTATAGATTAGTTTGTAACGTTGATGAGTTGTATGATCAGTCTGTATTCTTCTAACCATCGTGAGTTGGTTATAATATTATCAAAATAGGTATAAATTGTGGATTAAAAACTTCGATCCAAGTTAGTTTTAATATATATGTGTGTGTATATGTCTTAATAATAATGTATTTATTAAGACAAATATAATTTGTTTTTAAAACATTTCACTAATTTTTGTGTAGCCAGATAAATAAGTAAATGGAGAGGATTAAAATCTACATTTGAATACTGACGAACACAAATACTTGTTTTCGATTATTTTTACCTCATTTTCTTCAAAGTAAATCTCTAGAGCCTCGTTTGATTAGTAAGAAAGTAAAGTTAATTTGGAATTTGATTTTTAAGTCCCAAAGGGCAAACCTAAGAGGGGGAAGGTGAATTAAACTAATCAAATATTGAACCAATTACGTACAATTTTCACCAAAATTTAACTATCCAAATTTCCATAAGTGATTGCACAATTAGCGATAAAGATAAGGCAAATAAATTGACACTAAGCTCTCTCTATTAAACCAAAAATTTTTAGAACTTCTCTCAAGTTAACACTCTCAAAGCTGCATTTGAATGCTCCCACACACAAAATTACGAACATACTTTGTTCTTCAATCTTACAATGTACTACAAATCTACAAGGGAACATTTACATACTAAATCACTCTAAAAACACTTGTAATCAATTAGGCAAAACCCCATAACTAATTCATACTGGGATGCTTTTATAGATGATGAAAATCTGCCCTAAAAGCCCCTCCAATAGCCATATTTGAAAAATTAGAAAATTAGACAGTAAAACTATCATCTGACATTTGCACTGCATCCTCACTTCATTAGCATCATGTCTACATGCACACTGTCCAACTCATTTTAGTACTTTCCAACCAAATGGACATTCACATGCCTCATCAACCTGTGTGTCCGCATCACATCTACATGTCCATCCATATTTCAATCACATGCACTCTAACAAGTTTTTTTTTTTTTGGCAGTTTCTAATCCATGCGAACGTCTACATACACACATTTGCTTGGTTGTCTACATTTCCATTTTTGTTGTACAACTATTTGCTTTTTCATTCTTTAACATTTACACTTGTGATTGGCATAGGTTTTGTAAGTTAATCATCAAAACTAGATGATTTAGTACCATAAAGTCTTCAATCTCCACTTTTTTTTAATGACAAATCAAATGGTGAGAAATGGGATAATGTGGTGAAAAAAAATATTTATTGCACAGCAACATTGTCGCTAATAGGTGAAATTTACCATTTGACTTTTCCAATCCCCTTGGGTGATTATTATGTATTGCTAGATACCACTCATGATCTATAATTATGAATTATTAATGATAAATTAAAGTGTTTAATTTATCTAGCTCTTAATTAAACAATTAACGAGCCATAGTTTGTACTTACTGCCAATGTGATTGGAACGTAATAGATCATATACGATAAGGGCATGATCTTCTAGTTAAATTGTTATTAAGATAAGTGTGAGATTCTTATGGGTTCAGTTTATGAGATAAATTAAACATAGGAACTTAAATGCAATTATCTAAGCCTTGATGGAGAAGGTTTTCAGTTGCCATGTGGAATAGGTTTCCTGTTTCCATGTGGAAAAAGAATTGCATAATCTTATTGGATAAGACAAAGCTTCCTACTCCTATTGGTCTTGTAATAGCTTATTTCCTAAATACTAGGATCGGTTAGCTATAAATATGTCCTTAACCTTGACTTTTAAAAGCCATCAAAATATAACACAATTAGAAAGACACAAGAATTGTGTGAGATACAATAGGAGAAGTAAGAAATAATTGCATGAAAGAAATAAACTCTTCCTCTCTTTCTCACGTATGCCCATCCTAGGAGTTAGGTTAGTTTTCTATTGTCTTCTTCTTCCTCCTCCATCTTTGTGTATTTTGTTTGAAGGTTCAAGTGAGCTAGCACTTAAAAGGCAAGGCTAAATTGACTGTAAAATTCTTGAAGGCTGTGTTCATGTGGATACTATTAAAGTTTCAATATTTGAAGGGTTTTACATGGTAGACACAACACTTATAGCAAAAATGATCTATCTATTGATTGCATAGAAACCTTCTATGCAAAAGGTATATTTCGTTATATTTTCTCTATATCGCATAGATTACATTAAAGTGATTTAAAGTAATAAAAATTTTAAATTTCTACTGTGTTACCTTCTTTATTACCTTATAGGTTGGACATGGATTTAAAAATAATTATGAACAATTAAAAGCTCCCACCTAATATGCGCCTAATTAATTAATAATGAACGTGAATTCCTCCTTAATGTGTACACAAGAGAATTATCAAGACAGTCAATTGTAATCTCATCATTTTATATTTTTCTTCTTCTTTTGGTATCATCAAAACTGAATTTTTGAGGTATTGTTTATTATGGATGTAGTTCCCCCAAAATTTGACACTACTATCAAAACCATTGTTATTCAAACTAAATGAGCCAAGCCATCCAATACAATACTAAAAAACAGAAAACATACAATACCATATAATACTTTTAAAAATTTAAAAAAACATAATTTTGAAATTTTTTCATGTTCCAAAAACCAAAAATGATTCAATACATTTTCTTAATTGATAAAAAAATTTTGAGATAAGCAAAATCTTGAAACATTCTAATTTTGTAAGATAAGCACCACATACATGAGCAATCAAATTTTCAAATTTAGAAAATCATTTTTGTTATAATTACTAAAGTCACTCGTCTAGCACCTTGAACGTCCACTTTGATTTTTATGTGTTGTTCCTCAAGCAATCCTACAAAATTAGAAAACACTTTTTGGTACCCACACCTTCTTGGGTCTGTGAGAGTTATTGTCATCTGTTAATATCCGTATGGCCTTATCTTAGTTCAAATTATTATTTTGTGTGACCATTGGCAAATTACATTCGGATCTCTAACAAATAAAGGATTGTTAAAGCAGCCATTTTTTTTTTTCTAAATGTAGTGCATTTCTTGTTAACAAAGGTGCTCCTAGCTCTATTTCCTTCAAAAATTCTTTGTTTCTTATTTTGAAGAAAATTTCCAAGATCGTCCATCTTTTTTCTTGACAAATTTTGTTCTTCATTAATCTTTTCATAAAACTTTGTTTTCTTGTTCAACTTCTTTCTCAAATCATCATTTTTGCAACCAAACTCAACTTTATTTTTCTTGAAATCATAATTTTTCTTTTTCAATTTTTTTTCTTGAAAGAGTTTGGAGTTTTTATTTAACAAAGTATTTATTTGATTTTTAACTCATTTTTTGGATATGATTCTTTCAAACTACCATGCAACTTAATAACATAACCTTCAGTATCATCATCAACATTTGTATAATCTAATTTATCATGAGAGGAGTAGCTAGATGACACCTCATTTTTAACAATAGCCATAAAGGCTATTTTACTCATTTCACACTCTTCTTCAATCTTTCTATCAGAGTTGCAATCTTGCCAAGTGATTTGAAAGTTGTTGAGTGGTCATCTTCTACCTCTTCTTGCTTTCTTTTTCTTCTTAATTGGGCATTATTTCATGTAATGCTCCACCTGACAACATTCATAGCACTTCTCATTTTGCTTCTTGGTCACCTCATGTTTTCTTTTATTTTTATTGATTTTGTTGCTTGTATCACACCTTCTTTTTTTTTTTTTTTTTGATGAAATACTTCTTGATCCCTTTGGTGATAAGAGCCAAATCACTTTCATCTATGTCTTCATCTTCTTCATCGATTGAGTAGAGATCTTCTTCTTATGATGCTTTGAGAGGTATTCTTCCTTTTCCTCTTCCATCCTCTTGATCTTGCGTTTTGGACTCAAACTTCAAGTCATAAGATGTTAGTAAATTTACAAGAGATTCAATAGGTATGGTATTCAAAATTTTAACCTCTTCTATGACCATTGTCTTGGTTTCCCATTCTTTAGGTAACGAATTCAAAATTTTTCTATTCTTTTCAACTAATGAATAATTCTTTGCCAAGACCTTTTAAATCCTTAATAATATAACTAAATCTATGATAAATTTTGTCCATTCCCTCATGAGGTTCCATTTTGAATTTTCCATATTTAGCCACTTATAAAGATTTCGTTTGTTTTTTTGATGTCATCACTACCTTCATAAATTTTCTTAACTTATTCCATATTTCCTTTGCTGACTTATATCCTTTAATCCTAATTGATTCATTGGCATCTAAAGAATACAAAACATTCATGGCCTTTGTGTTTAGCGTAAGATTAGTTCTATCTAAGGCACTCAATTCATTTCTTTTTTTGGTCTAACTTTTCCCAATTCCTCATCTAGCAAGGTCACTTGGTAAGGTCCTTCATTTACTATATACGACATATCAATATCCATAGATTGTAAAAATATTTTCATTCTTTCTTTCCTACTTGCAAAATTCACAACGTTGAACATAGGTGGCCTAATAATAGATTGACCTTCTAGAAATAATGTATTATTGGTTGTCATCTTTACTTCTAAGCCAATAAGCTTAACCAATTCTAAGTCCCAAAGAGCAACCTAAGAAAAGAATGAATTGGGTTGATCAAATATTGAACCAAATACACACAATTTTTCCCCAAATTCAGTATGCTAAATTTCTCTACTCACCTAGCACTAAAGATAAAGCAAATAAATTCACAAATAAGCAACAAAAAGAACAATAAAGTAAAAGATAGATAAACCAATTTATAGTGGTTCGGTATCCTCTTTGGCACTTATGTCCACTCCCAAGCTTCTCCAAGCTTGGAGTTCAATTCACTAAGTACTTGTTCAATTGTTAGTGAAGCAAATCAACTTGTACAAAGAAAAGTTCACTCTTCACTCATACTAAGTTCTCTCTAGTTGAGTTAAAGAATTTTACAATTTCTTTCAAGTTAACACTTTCTAGGCCATAATTGAATGCTTGCACAAACACACATACAATTAAGAACACACCATTGTTCTTTAACATAACAATGAACAACGAGTCCACCGGGGGTTATTTATACACTAAATCTCTCTAAAAGTACTGGTAATAATTGTCTTGTAGACAAGACACCGTAACTAATTTATACATGAAAGCTTAGATAGATGAAACCCTTCTAACAATAATACTTGAAAAGTTGGAATAACTATCAGTTAGATAGTAAAACTATCATATAGACATCCACACTACATCTGCACCTAGTCTGCATCGTGTCCTACGTCTTCATCTGCATTGTGTCCTCATGCATTCTATCTAGCTCAACTCGATACTTTCCAGACATATAGACGTCAGCATGTATTGTCCGTAATGCATCTGCACGTTCATCGACATTTTCTGCATGTGTTTTGACCAATCTATTTTCGCAATTTCTAATAATGTAAATGTCCGCAAGCGTTTGACACGTGATTGCATGGTTGTCCACTTTTCTCTTTGTTTTGTGCATCATTCATTTTTCATTCTTTGACATTTACACTTATGATTGGCATAAGCTTTGCAAGAATTACTTGAGTATATTATTCTTCATCATTTGTTTATTAATTATCAAGACTATATGATTTATGACCATAAGGTCTTTAGATTTTCTGACACAAAATTCTATGGAAAAAGATTTCTTTATTACGTTTATATAATTTAGGAATCTTGACAAGAAATTTGTGTAGATTATGATATTAATGTTTAGTTTAGAGTAACATAACACATGGAAAGTAATATATATTCTTAGCAAATTTCCTTCCCAATTTCCTTGATAGAGAAATTTCTTCTCATTAGGTATCATAAATGTTACCTTTTAATGCCTACAATCAATCTATGCAAAATTTTTAGCTAACCAATCCATATCAAAAATCACATCAAAATTGCTCATATTAAATTGCACTAGATCAGTAGCAAACTCTTTGCCAATTATACCAACCTTGCACCCATTAAACCTCAAATGAAAGACTAAGACTCTATCACCAAGTGTGGACACACAGCAAGGGCTACTTAAACTCTCAGGCATGATCTTAGGTAAATTTACATATTTTTTTTTTATACAAAATAATGGGATGCACCACAATCATATAGCATGTAGCAAGCAAGGAATTTACAAAAAGCACACTTGTCACCATATCTCAAATGCCCTCAATATCCACGTCCATCGTGGCATGTACTCTTGCATTAGTCCTAGGCTTAACTTCACTCATTTTAGTATCCTTAGTACCATCCTTATTATTTTGCTTTTTCCTAAATATTTCTATGGATTTTTCCTAAATATTTCTATGGATCTTTATCTGGGTCCTCCATCATGATCATCACGACCTTGGTCTTCTATGTCTTAAGGGGGTCGAACTTGTTGCAAAAGTATTTGTAACATTTCTTCTATGATTCCAAGTCAGTTATTATGAGCAGCCTAGTCAATATGTAACTCAGCTTTAAGCTCAGTAATTTCCCTTCTTATATCAACATCCAACTTAGCTTTTAGCTCACTGATTTCCATTCTTATAGTTTGGTTGAGTTCTTATTTGCCTCTCAATGCAAGCATTTCTACAATATTCCTTCACTTCTTCCATGTCATTTAACTGGCACCTTAATTCCTTATTTCCTCATGAAGGCATACATTGTTATCTATACGTTTATCACACAACTTCTGCCACTTTAAAATTTCCTCTCTCTCACGTAACCTTTGGTCCACAATTTCACTAAGGAAGGTCGTTGGAATAGACATTTTCCTAAAAAAAATGATCCTATTACTATACCATGCCAAATACCAAACTATATATTTAGATCCTAAGCGTTTGAACCTAGAGCTCTAATACCACTCAATGTCACGCCCCAAATTCACCATGACTTGGAACATAACACGCCGTAAGACTCGAAAAGCAAACTTCTCAAACCTCACAAGGCATCTTTGCTTTTGCTATACCACAAAATATGAAAACTCGCAAATAAACTTTAAACCTCTAGAAATTATTTGATCACATGAGAAACTTAAACAAAACCTAAAACATACCATCGTATCTCAAATTTTATCAAACTAGCCTACCTAGTAGTTTCGCTCCAATTATTACAAAAATTGCTAATTTTCTAAATTTCTAAGCTAAAAATCCCTCATTTGCGTGCCTCTTACTCATTCCCATCTCCATTACCTTCCACATATATTAGTTTATACTCATCAAGACCATATGCAAAAAAAGTTAGGAATATGGGTTGAGCATGGATATGCTCAGCAAGCAACTCTACCTATCCTTTACGAATCACATATGTTATATATACACATATATTTTCGCAAAGCTCAAATACATGAAAACTTTTAAAACATTCACATGAACATACATGTTTTGTAGTCATACTTTCTTAAACTCATATTCAAAACATGACAACTACATTTTGTGCATAAGTTTAGTTTAGGTCATTTAATCAAATAGAGGATCATGAATTCATCGGTCTCTATGTACATGGCTTAGTGTTTAACCCCCACTAGGGAAAGTTCTAACGAATATGACCTAGTGTTTAACCCCCACTAGACAAGGGTCGAACAGATAGGGATGTTGTCTTGCTCAATTAGTCATGATCATACTTCAGTGGCTTGGATTACATAACATAAACATACATAACATTGATACCTTTAAAATTCTTGAACATATCTTTTGAGAAAACAACTACTAAAACACATTGAGAATTCTCCAAAATCTCTAGAATCATTATAAATTCATAATATTTTAGATTCATGATTCTATTTATAAATATTACCTAAAGAAAATCGTGGGATTTTACTTCTTAATTAAATCTCCATGTTCTTGATAGATCTAGAAACAAAATTTTTAATTCAATAAAAACAATTTTATCACATTCCAAAAACTTGAAAATATTTTATCTGATTCCATAACACTTTCAAAACATTAATATAATGATTTATTGGTAAATCAAGTTAATTAAACTCATTTCTTGATTGAAATTTTGTTTAACCTGGTGTTCTGTCAAACTAGACCAGTTACAAATAAAAAATTTTATAACTCAACTCATATAATGAATTTTGACTTGAAATTTCGTACACATATAATTGACACAAAAAGCACCAAACTGTAAATTTTCATATAAAAATAATAAGTATAAAAATAGTTACGAATTTTTGAATCACTACTCAACGAATCACGCAATCCTAGTGGTTCTTCAAACTTCTAGAATATACACCCATCATATTTCATCTTTTTAATCTTTCATACACACAAACCAATTTTTCAAGACATGGCCATAGTATTGCAAGTCAGAATTTCAAATTACAAACTCATCTAATAAATTCTCAATTTACTAAAGAAGTCTAAAAGAATACCTCACTAACGATCTCTTCCTTAATGTTGCTTGGCCCCTTTGGTGCTCTACAACACCTTCCTTGAATGCAAATGTTCTCTCCACTCTATACTCCTTCTCTCACTTTATTCTAAATTTTGTAGAAAATTTTAATTATTCGTTTAGTTCTAAGGTAGATATAATTGTAACCCTTAGATGATTCTGATGAGGATAAGGTTTCTCACTTCTTTCTCAACAACAACTACTATAATGATAAACGTATATTTTACAAGGTTATCTCGTAGATACAAAATTTATGTAAAATAATCTATTATGGAGTCCTACTAAATCATAATGATAGGAAACGATACAAATAAATAAATAAAATAAATCATTGAATTTCACAAATATCTAAATAAATAAATAAATAAAATAAGGGGCATTATATGGGGTCTCCTGTTTCCATGTCAACGATATATTCATCTCATGATAAAGCAAGCCTTGACACTTCCTAAAGCAGTATTGGTGATAAACATGGAATAAGATTTAGAAACCTACAAAATACGTACACTAGATTGAGATATATTTCACAAGTGAATCCATTCATATTGCTTGCTTTAATTATAAGCAAATGTTTTGAACTTTTTTTACTAGGATGCTTAGATGTGTGATAAATGCGGAACAAGATTTAGGGACCTTTTCAAGAGATATTTCATAAAGGAATCCTCCTTTAACATGCAGACTTTGATTATAAGTAAATGTCTTAACTTTTTTTAACTAGGATGCCAAGGTTTGTGGTAAATGTGGAATAAGATTTAAAAACCAATGTAATATGCTAGATTGAGAGATATTTCAGAAGTGAATCCATTCATAAGCATGCTTTATTCATCAGTAAATGTTTTGACCTGTTTTACTAGGACAGTAAGAAGTTTAAATTTGACAATTAATATATTAACTTTATTTTCACAATTATTATTTTACTTCATGAATGACACAATCCGAGTTAATCTATATTTTTGTGTGTCACAAGAAATTTGGACTAAATTATCAACGAATAATTTGACCCCAATCAAATCCGTTGATTGAAACCAAACTACGAAGAAACCTAAGACCCTTATCAAACTTATTGATAAAAGCCCAAGGTATAAGAAAAACCTCACAAGAATCACTCTTGAAAAGGCTCATGATA
This sequence comes from Mitragyna speciosa, assembly GCA_024721245.1. Lineage (NCBI taxonomy): Eukaryota > Viridiplantae > Streptophyta > Magnoliopsida > Gentianales > Rubiaceae > Mitragyna > Mitragyna speciosa. Next base: position 1,694,678 of record CM045568.1, read on the forward strand.
GTTTTCATCCCAAGAACTAACAAAACTCTTAGAGAGAGAACAAATCAATTTTTATTGATCAAATTATAATATCAACATCATAATAATGAAAATCGTACAATACTAGCGTTATATAGGCCTAAAAGTCCAAAGAAACAAATATCAAAAATTAGAAAACTATCACAATTAAAAAAAATACTAACTAAATTCAAAAACAGTAATTGATCCACCTTCTGCTTGTATTTGTGCCTACTATCTGCGCGCGGATTGCAGGTGCGAATACCACTAGAAACCTGACTTCTGGCAGCATCCATTCTGCCACTATCCATGGCCTGTGGATACTTCCTGCTGATAGGGCCAAAATGCCACTCTGCCTTCTTTTCCCTTCATCTTTTAAGCTTCCAAACATCCTTCAAGGCTTCGTAACATGTTCCACTTCGAGCATGCTTCGTGAACACACCAAACTCCTCTTTGCTAGACCTTTCCCTGGACTTTGGATCTAAATCTTAAGCATCAACCTTTTAACTCTCTAGTGGATGCTAAATGAGCCATCTCTAATGCTCTATTGCCATGTTTTGAAAACTTTGACACCTTTAGACCACATAAATTGATGAGATCTTTTGGTGAAACCTCTAGGGTCGGAACAAGCACTCACGCGCATGTGTCAAACTCCCCCTCTTCAAAACGATTCGACCTTGAATTGTGGCCCAAAATAGCTAATGAATAGGGCACAATCTAAACGATGGAATCCTCAATGATAGAAACATGCTCCCCCATTGGCTCAAGAGTGACATACCCCTCCATTGACGCTTCATCATCCATGCCATAGTGCTCCTCTAGAAATAGTGTTGCAACTTCACTTGGCTCCAAAGGTGACGCTTTAACTTGAATCTTTTCCTCCCATGATGGTGCTTCAATCTTGATCACCTCCCTTGGTGACATCTTTTTCTCTTTAAGAAAATTCTTTTCTTTTTCAACAATAATGGAATCAAATGTTTTGCTAATTGTCATCATGCAATCAGCTACAATAGCATCAATGTCCATCTTCTTTGAATGAGTGCTTGTGGATCTCAATTTGGCTTGAGTCCTCTACTCACGATCCATCTTTGAACATGATTTCTTCATACTTGTAGAGAACTCTCGCACAAATTCCTTACAATCAAATATCATATTTAGAAGGCAATGTCACTCATGGATTTGTCTAAAAAATCTCAATTTTTTCCTTTTTTCACTCAATTTTTCCCGATCTTATGACCTTCCTTTTTTTTTTTTTTTCAAGAACACAAAACAACTCACAAACTAAAAAATTCAACTCCAAAAAAATAAGCAAAAAAAAGGCTGAAAAACTTGGGATCAATAGTAATCGACGTGAGCAGTAACTCTGACGACATGAATAGTAATCGACGCGAACAGTACTCCGCACTACATGAACAATAATCGCTCAAATAGTAGATCTAGCAGTGTGAACAGTGCATTATAAACAATAACGCAATTTTTTTTCTTAATAACTAAACACAAAAAGAACACAATCTTGATTCAAGAAAAATTAGATATTGAACCAAGAACAACACAACAAAAATTAAAAATATATATCCAAGTAGATTGATAACAAAAGAGACATACCCAAGTGGGTGGGTTAGACATAATGAAAAAACTTGATTTTTCAAGATCCAATAGCTCTGATACCACTTGACATGATTGGAGTTGATCTTTCTTTTTGTGTGTCACAGGAACATCCCCAAAGGACTGTCTTGAAGATAAGGCGATAATCTAACCCAAAACCTCTCACAGATTTAGACTAAATTATCAACGAATAATTCGACCCCAACCAAACCGGTTGATTGAAACCAAACTATGAAGAAACCCAAGAGTCTTATCAAACCTGTTGATAAAAACCCAAGTTAAAAGAAAAACCTCACAGAATCACTCTTAAAAAGGTTCACGACAGTTCTCATCCCAATAACTGACAAAACACTCATGGAGAGAACAAATCAATTTTTATTGATCAAATCATAATATCCAATATCATAATAATGAAAACCCTACAATAACTAGTGTCATATAGGCCTAAAAGTCCTAAGAAACAAATACAAAAAATTAGAAAACTATCAAAATTAAAAAAAAAAATACTAACTAAACTTGAAAACAGTAATTGATCCGCCTTGTGGAGAAAAGGCGCGGATACTACTAGAAACCTGACTTCTCGCAACATTCGTTCTGTCGCAATCCGCAGCGCTATTCGCACACAGATACTTCTTGCGGATAGGGTAGAATGCCATTCTGTCTTCTTTCTCTCCATCTTTGAAGCTTACAAACATCCTTCAAGGCTTGGTATGAAACTTCACAAAATGTTTAGTTCAACTGAACTATCTAATCTGTATGTTATTATTACTTTCACTATTTATAGATTAGTTCGAACATTGATGGAATGTGTGATTCATTTGTATTCATCCAACCATCGTGAGTTACTTGTGATAATACCAAAAAAGGTATAGACCGCATATTATAAAGATTCCAACCAAGTAAATATATAATAATGTATTTACTCAAACAAATATATATGACTTGTTTTTAAAACGTTTTGTTAATTTTCTTGTTGGTACTTAAATAAGTAAACAAAGACTATAAAATCTACATCAACCTTCGGTTATTCTTATCTCATTTTTTGCAAAGTAAATGTTTAAGGTCTCACTTAGTTGGCAAGAACGTAAAGTTAATCTGAAATATGGTTTCTCCAAATGTAATTCCATCGAAAAATATTACTTTATTGTGTTTGCATACTCTTGGGAATCTTGATTAAAAAAGTTGTGTAGATTCTAATTTCAATGTTTAGTTTAAAATTACATAACACATGGAATGTAATATATATTCTCAACTAATTTTTAAAAATATCCTTATAAATACAATGTGGAAAAGCATGTATTGAAATAAATTTACTTTCAGATGCAAGCCTAAATTAAGATATAAATTAGCAAACATTGTACACTTGTATTTTTCCTCTGACTAGGACTTTAATTATACTTAATAAAATAAATAATAAGTAACTTTCTTGTTGCGTAAAAAAAATTATTAACATATCTTAATTTGAAAAATAGTAAAACTAATTGCAAGTTCAAACACATTATTTACATTTTTAATCAAACACAATATTTTCATTTTTAATACAAAAATGAGTGAACGTAAGTTAAAAAAACTAATCATCCGATAAATAATTAAAAATGTAGTAGAAAAGATTTTTTTTTAAAAAAAAGTAGTACATAAGAATTGAGAAGAGAGATAAAAAGTATGTTACAAAGATAAATATTATTGCTTGATTTTTGCACATAAGTAGAAGAATAGAGTGGGAATAGTTGAAATGTCTCGTTAATTTTGGAGTTAAGAAAACTAATCACAATATTGTGAGAATTTAGAATTCTATAATTATGCACACATATTTCATGTTCTGAACAATATTTTTTACTCTCTCAATAATTTAAAATAATTCAAATGATGAAACTTAAATTCAAAAAAAAAATTGCTTTTTAAAATAAGAATCTTTGCCAACAAAATTAGGGCTAAAAGTAAGCAAAAGAAATTCCAAGTTTTTGACTTCATTTTCCTTTGGCCTTTATCAATTTTGTAAGAGTCACAATTGCTTTTATCATTATTGAGTTTGCTAAGAATCGCGCAAAAATTCCTCCTCTCCCATCATGGTGAATGAAGACAAGAGAGTAGAGATTTAAACTCTGAATCATTCTCTGTTGTGTGTACCTACAAAGTCTACGACGCAGCAGCTATATGCTGGCTGGATAAAAAATATCCTCTCTGAAAGCCTATAACTAAAGCTAGGAGACCACTTGCAAGCAAGAAGGAATTTTGGTCTCAAAAAGATGTGTCCATAGTGATCCCTAAGGTCTTAAGATGAAATTAGTGTCATTAGATTATTAGTAGATGTCTTAAGTGTCATTATTTTAAAATTCGTGTCTAGAGGTATTTTAGTTTTTTATATGTTCGCAGGAATTTTTTTCCAGAAACTTTATTTTTTTATTTTATTTAGTTATTTAATTATTTTAGGTAACTAGCTAGAGGCATAGTTGTTATAGAAATATTATAGAGGTGTTTGTTTCCTATTTAGATTAGAAAGTAGGAATTCTATTAATAATAGAATTCTTTCTTTTAGATAAGTCACAAGTTTATAAATACCTTTGTTATTAGTCTATTCTAGGTAGAGTGAGAGATTGATTAATAAACTTTTAGTTTATTTGTTTTAGTTAGTTAATGTTCTTTCTTGAGATTCCCCAAACATCCTCTTTCTTCTTCCCTTCTTCCCCCTCGTTACTATTCATGCTATAGTACGTGCTACTATTTACCTGCAAAACAGTGTCATATTCTTCTATTCTTCTGCTTGCATTTGTAGGCAAGATAATCCCAATCATGTCCTACATCAATTTGGTATCAAAGCCCAAACTTTCCTCTTCCTTAACCATATTTTCTTCATCATCATCCATAATTATGGTTACCAACGCAGAATTATCTTCAAGATTTGATACTTTATCAAAAGACTATGAGAGTACCAAAAAAGATGTTGCTTGCTTAAAGGATGAAGTGCATGATATTAATAGAAGATTGGAAGCTTTGCAATCCTCTATTGATCCCTTAGTTAGCATGCCTAGTAGACTTGACTTAGTTGAAGCCTTATTGTTAGGTAAGCAGACAATTGGAGCAGGCCACAGCAAGGAAGAAAAAGATACAAGTTGGCATCTTCAAACAGGTTCAACCTTGTTAATGTCAAATTCTCATTCCCAATCTCTCGCTTTGCCAATATCCCAACCAATTCTTCAACCTATCTCTCAACCAAGTTTACCACCTGTTTCTCAGCCCGTTTTTCGACATAATCCTCAACCAATTTATCAACTTATTATCCAAGACAGCCGTAGCTCTACAGCAATTCTGAACCAATTTCAATTTCCTGCTAGCTCATCTCAAGGAATTTTCCCTTCTAGACAAGCTAATACATCTTACTTCGCACCTCAAACACAATTCCAGCCTCAAGCTCGGCTCCCACCTCAAAATCAGTTTTACCATAATAATAATATAAATATTCGACATGATTTCAGTGAAGGAGTCAAGTTGGATGTTCCAGATTTTTATGGAGATAGTCATGCTGATATTTTTCTTGATTGGGTGCATAGTTTAGAATCCTAGTTTCGATGATATGAAATGTGTGAGATCCTGCAGTTTATTTTTCTAAAGCTAAGTTGAAAGGAACTGCATGTGTGTGGTGGATTAAAGAACAAACCAACCCTAGGAAGATGGGATTGGGTGATATCCATACTTGGGTGGAGATGAAGCAAGCTATGATGTGCCACTTCATTCCTTATGATTACAAGCAAAGAGTTCAACTCCAATTTATACAGCTAAGGCAAGGAAACATGACAATTGATGAATAAAATAGTGAGTTTTATCGTCTATCTACTCGTAGTGACTTTGAATGGGACGAGGATATCATGATTGCTTCATATAAGAGGGGATTGAAACCCTAGATTTCATCAAAATTAGCAACTATTGTGCTTCTTACGTTGAGTGATACTATACGTATTGCTCGCCAAATCGAAACTGAATATTCTATTACATCTTCTTTGCAATTTCCTACGTCTAATGATCATTCAGATGTGAAATTTGGTGCTGAAATTAACAAACCAGCCACCATGCAAGGTAGCATAAGGTCAGCTGATCCCCAAGGTAAGGCTCCAAGCACTAATGATCGCAAGAAAGCTAGTAATGATGGATATTTTCAATGTGGACTTCCAGGTCTTATGAGTTGGCAATGTCCAAACAAGAAGAGTTTCCATATTGATGTTGTCTCTAAAGAAAGGGAGAAAGAGATTATTATTTTGGAAGCTAAACAATATGAAGAAGACGACAAGGTGCTGATGACAATGAATAGCCTTATCTGGTTTTACACCCTCTTCTTAGTACACAAAAGGATGATGAGACTGAAAATTGGCAACGAAGTAGTATTTTTCACACTCGTGTTCAGTGTACTGGAGCATTGTGCACCATGATTATTGATCCTGGAAGCTACAGCAATGCCAAATCGGAAGACACTATAAATAAATTGGGATTACAAACCGAGCCACATCCTAGTCCTTATAAGGTTGCTTGGGTTAATAATTCCAATCTTAAGGTAACTGAGAAGTGTTTGGTCACTGAATCCATTGGAGGTTTAATTGAGAATGTTGAATGTGATAGACTACCTATGAAAGTTTGTTATCATTTATTGGGTAGAACTTGGCTTTTTGATAGAAAAGTGCAACACTGTGGATATAATAACACATACAGCTTTAAACACAAGGATCTCAACTTGAAACTTATTCAATCAAAGGATTTACAACCAATAAGATCAAAAGGTCAATCCTTTTGAAACGCTTACCTCAAGGAGGCATTCTTGGATCACATCCTAACTCGTTGGATCCAAGTTCTTTTCAGTGGGAGAGAGATGATGCAGCAACTATGTTAGAGAGCTAACTTGCATATATTTTGTATTTAATTCCTCCCTATTTTAGTCAAAGATGATGTTTAATCTTTATATTTATTCACTCTTTGGTAATTAGCTTGGTTTGTAGGAAATTGCAGAGAAAAGCTTTAATATTGTCAAAAATTCCAGAAGACTTTGTCTTATAGAGCGTGACCACAGTCTACCTATGTTGAAGTGCAAAAATTATGAACGTGAATTGAATAGCTTCAATTGGAAGACTTGTTTCTTTCCTAATTGTAATGAACTTTCTTGGAAAGAAAACCTTTATTGGTGGGAATTACAATTAAAGAAAAAAGAAAAGGAATCTTCCCTACAAAAATTGACAAGTACGTGGATATTGGAGGAAAAGGAAAGAAGTTCAATTTGGAAAGAAAACAAAGATAAGGAACGTGAATTTAGGAAAAAATAAAAAGACGTGAGAAGCAAAAATGGAGAGAACGTCTACAACTCTTCTAAAAAGGCAGCCTTTAGCTTTTAGTTTTTGGGAACTACTTGAGTTCAAAGTTTTTTTTAGTTTTAGTTTTTGGTTTAGTTTGTCTCTCTAGAACAAATTCTTGTTATTTTTCTTTTGGTATTTGAAGACATATTGTCTAGTTGAAGGATAATTGAAGCTCTGGTTCATCCACTACTGTGAGATCTAATTATTTTTAATTGTTTTCTGTGTTTTTGGGTATTTATCTATTCTTTGTTTAAATTCCAAGGTGATTGTGTTCATTCTTGTGTGATTATTTTTGCCAATTAAATAACTGATCACTATTTAATTGTCAGATAATCTAAAGCCATCTAAAACGTCAAATCCGTAATTGTTTGATAGTTTTAGTATTAGTGGCAAGTGATTAATTCAATTGTAATAGAGACTTTTAGATTATATCACAGGAATAGAAATCTAATTTGAACAAAGCCTCTTAGGTGTTTGCTGGTTAGAATTGGTGGCTTTTCTAGTTTTAAAGTTATTGAATAATTAAATCGTAAGGTCTTACCTAGGGTTATTATTTGATTAGAGAAGTAATTAATAGTCTTACCTTGATTACTGACACAGTAAGGAAAGATATGTTTTTAGAGCTTGTCAACAACCATAACCAATTTATTCATGAACATTGGAATTTATCTTTGTATCGAAGGATCAGTTACATTGAATTAGAGTGGAAATTATTCCTTTAACTAGAGTCTAGGTTTTATTTGATTTTGTTTAACTTGATTTTGTGTTTTTGAGTTTTTTAAGTTTAAATTTCTTTACGTTTAATTATCTCCAAACCCCCCATTGTTGTGATTTGAATAAATAAATTGACCAGTCCCTGTGGATACGACCCTACTCATCACTACACTTCATTTATTTTTATTTGAGTAGGAATTTTATGTTTGCTGGTTTGGCACCCAACAAATTTTGGTGCCGTTGCCTGGGGACTGGCGTCTTGATTTATTTATTTTTTTAACTTTTTATTTTTTCTGGTTATGTCTCATTCTTCTCATACGGGAGAATTGATATATATCTAGAAAATTTGTGTTTTTGATATTTATATTTTGTTTTCAGTTGTTTATTTCTATCTTCTTAACTCTTGAGACATGGCAGCTAACTTTCAGCAGTTTAGCACAAAATTTGATTATTCCTCTAGGACAATCAATGAGGTAAGCATTTCTTCTATTGACAAACCTTTAGATGCTCTAACTTCCTTGGTTGAAAAATTGGCTAGTAGGGCAATGGCAACAAGCAAAAACTTGTGAAATTTGCTATGCTTCGAATCATTCAACTGACATGTGTCCCCACACTTCAATATGATTCGAATGGACATGCAAATGCATTTGGAGGATTCTCAAGGCCATCACAAAGGTGATATGATGCTTATTCCTATACATATAATCCACAATGGACGGATCATACAAATTTTGACTATAGGGATTCATACACATATCAGCCTTCTATTCAACCTTACCTATACTTTCAACAAGTCAATCAGTCACCATACCCTCCTAGACCCACAGTTGCCCAAGATTCAAATTATGGTTCATCTTTAGAGGATAGCATTACGTCTTTAGCTACAAAAATGTTGCAATTCCAGCAAGAGACAGTGGCTAGTATTAAAAATTTGCAGAATCAATTGGATCAGTTGGCAACTGAACTCAATTATTTGGTCTAGTAGAGACTGGAACAATCATTTCTCCAAACAATTGAGGAAACGAGGAGGATGCAAATACTATCTATTTAGAGACTGATGAGGAGGTTGAGATACCCAAAAAGATGCTCCATATACCATCACAAAAGAAGAAAAGGAGGTAATCATAGTCAAATTTTTAGCAATTTATGATGGTAAAGAGGAGACTATAGAAGAGACACCTGTGACCAAAGAGGAAGATGTGAATTATGATTCTATTGAGTTACAAGAATTTATGACGGAAGAGAGAAAGATTAATGATGAGGTGCCTAAATTACAAGATGTTTTTGAACTTAATGGTTTGAAGATTGCTATCGACGAGTATCTGGAGAAAGAGACTAATAGTTTGACCTTAAATCAATAGTTGAAAGAATATGCTAAAGGGTTAAATGATCAATCCATGTTTCAACAATCAAGTGAAGTGTTTGGTATTATTTTGCCAATTTCTAATGAGAAACCTTTACCTTTTGTTTTTCAAGCAACAACTCTATATTTGAATACCTCTCCATGAAGCAATAAAGAATTTTGACAAGATGGATGGATGGGGAGATCATAGGTTATTGCAATTTCAAAAGCTTGGATATCTATTTGACCCTGGTGGATAGGGAAGGCAATAAGTCTAGCCAAAGACATTTAAAAAAATGCGCTATTTGGAAGCAACCCAATTTCTTTAATTTATTTTGTTATTTTCATTGTTTTTAGTTATTTTACATTTAAGTGTGAGAGTTTGATTCTATTTATTTTGTCAGAAGACTACTTCCTTTAAGGCATGCCCACGTCTTGTGGTTGCATCCGTTAAAGAGAAATTTCATGAAGAAGTCAGAAGACTTTATGTGGTATAGCATGGTCACGTCTTCTACACAACACACCTAGAGTTTGAAGATTGCAAAGTCAGAAGACTATTCCTTGTAAGACGCGCCCATGCCTTATAGCTGGCTCTAAAAGAAAGTTACGAGAACAAGTCAGAAGACTCCATTTTGTATAGCGCGATCACGTCTTACAATCAGCACACAAAAAGTTCCAGGCTTGACAAGTCAAAAGACATATTGTTGTAGAGCATGCCCACGCTCTACAAACCATAGTATTCTGTAATTTGCTGCTGATGCACACCACTGAAGTCGCTCCAACCATGCAGTTCTACCAACACTCCATGTTTTCTACTTCCAATGTTGCAAATCGATGACCACCATCTCAACTACCTCCATCCTCTGGTGCTTAGCTTCTACTCAGGGGATTACTCGTTTCAATTCTTTCATTATCTTTTTACATTGAGGACAATGTATGAATTAGGTGTGGGGGAGTGGGGATATTGCACTGATTAATTTTTCTCTCTGGTTTGCTCAAATTTGGTCTCTTTACTATTTTTCTCTATTTTTCTTCAAATTTTTGTTGAAAATTTTTGTCAAACAGTCAAGATTCAAGTATGATTAGCCTGAATTTTACTAGCTTAAGTACTTAACTTTTCTTGACAATTAAGTTGAATGAAGAATGTACAAGATTTGACTTGTTTAACCCTTATTGTGAGCTTTGAGCCTTAAAGCAATTCATTCATTTTTGCTCTATTTCTTTGATTGAGTGATTTTCATACATGGATTGGATATTCTAGAACTTGCACTGTTATGCATATCGAGACCTAATTTTTGAACTTGATGCATTAAAATGATAAGGGCACCTAGGCTTAAACCTTTTTGACTATTGCAAAGACATGCCTTGAATTTTTATTACCACTAGTGAGCCCTTTGAGCCTTAACCTTTTCTTTGTTTATTAAGCCACATAATTTAGCCAAAATCCTATTTATTTGGACTTTCTTTTTGAACCGTGTATCAAGAGATTCTCAATTCTATTGCATGAAAAAGGATTTAGAAACTGCGTTGCAAAATGTTTATTAAAGAAGTTGTTGGCAAGTGCAAGTATTTCAAGTTTTTGTGAAAAAAGAAACAAAAGAAAAAAAATTTTAAAAAAAGAAAAAAAAAATGAAAAAAAATGAAAAAGTGAAAAGTACAAAATATGTGTAAAGTGTGATGTACATATGCGTTGTGTTGTGATAGTTGGGCACAACCCGAGATGTAATTATACTTGCCTAGTATATTCGCGTTATTATAAACACTTAGCAATGGGGTTATATAGAGGCAACAATTGTTTCATGTGAGGATTTTTGTGATATTCTCCTTGATACCTTTCACCTAAATTTCCTTTTTATCATGCCTTTATCCCAAGCCCTGTTACAACCTTTGTGAAGACCCTTTGATTTTTGTAACAAGTTCTTTATTAAGTGGTGGAGAGTTGATATATGTGCAAGCCTATGGTAATAGCTTTCCATTGTATCGATGTATGCTTCAATGATACCTTATCTCCTTATTCTCTGAGGGTTGAGTGATTTCATTGATAATCTTAGTGAGGATGTTGAATCTTGTGCATATTGGATTTTGACAAAATTGTGAGAAAGGTAGTATATTTGCTGGTTATTCTATTATGAATATTTGATGTCTTGGTTGTGTACTTTTGGATGGTTGAATGCTTGAGGGCAAGCATTGTCTTGGTGTGGGGGAATTTGTTAGAGAGCTAAACTTGCATATATTTTGTATTTAATTCCTCCCTATTTTAGTCAAAGATAATGTTTAATCTTTTCATTTATTCACTCTTTGGTGATTGGCTTGGGTTGTAGGAAATTGTGGAGAAAAGCTTTAATATTGCCAAAAATTTCAGAAGACTTTGTTTGATAGAGCGTGACCACAGTCTACCTATATTGAAGTGCAGAAATTGTGAACGTGAATTGAGTAGCTTCAATTGGAAGACTTGTTTCTTTCTAATTGTAATGAACTTCACTTGGAAAGAAAACCTTTATTGGTGGGAATCACAATTAAAGAATAAAGAAAAGGAATCTTCCCTACAAAAATCAACAAGTACGTGGCATATTGGAGGAAAAGGAAATAAGTTCAATTTGGAAAGAAAACAAAGACAAAGGAACGTGAATTGAGGAAAAAAGAAAAAGACGGTGAGAAGCAAAAATGGAGAGAACATCTGTCAACTCTTCTAAAAAGGCAGCCTTTAACTTTTAGTTTTTGGAACTACTTGAGTTCTAGTCTTTTTTAGTTTTAGTTTTTAGGTTTAGTTTTCTCTTTTTCTCTCTAGAGCAAATTACTTGTTATTTTTCTTTTGGTATTTGAATTACATAGCTAGACGTTTCAATCTAGTTGAAGGATAATTGAAGCTCTGGTTCATCCACTACTGTGAGATCTAAATATTTTTAATTGTTTTTTGTGTTTATGAGTATTTATTTATTCTCTATTTGAATTCCAATGTGATTGTGTTCATTCTTGTGTGATTATTTTTGCCAATTAAATAACTAATCACTATTTAATTGCTAGATAATCTAGGGCCATCTAAAATGTTAAATCCGTAATTGTTTGATAGTTTTTGTATTAGTGGCGAGTGATAAATTTAATTGTAATAGAGACTTTTGGATTATATCACGGGAATAGATAATCTAATTTGAATAAAGCCTCTTAGGTATTTGCTGGTTAGAATTGGTGGCTTTTCTAGTTTTAAAACTATTGAATAATTGAATCCTAAGGTCGTACCTAGGGTTATTATTTGATTAGGGAAGTAATTAACGGTCTTACCTTGGTTATCGACACAGTAAGGAAAGGCAGGTTGTTAGAACTTCTCAACAACAATAACCAATTTATTCGTGAACATAAGAATTTATCTTTGCATCGAGGATTAGTTACATTGAACCAAAGTGGAAATTATTCCTTTGACTAGAGTCTAGGTTTTATTTGATTTTGTTTAACTTGATTTTGTGTTTTTGAGTTTTTTAACTGTAAATTTCTTTAGTTTAATTATTTTCTGAACCCCCCATCGTTGTGATTTGAATAAATAAATCGACCAGTCCCTGTGGATATGACCCTACTCATCATTACACTTCATTTTATTTTTATTTGAGTAGGAATTTTATTTTTGCTGGTTTGACACCCAATAAGCTATATGCTGGCTGGATAAAAAATATCCTCTCTAGAAGCCTACAACTTACGCTAGGAGACCGCTTGCAAGCAAGAAGGAATTTTGGTCTAAAAGGAGGTGTTCACGGTGATCCCTAGGGTCTTAAGATGAAATTAGTATAATTAGATTATTAGGAGATGTTTTAAGTGTCATTATTCTAAAATTCGTGTCTAGGGGTGTTTTAATCTTTTACATGTTCGCAGGAATTTTTTCCAGAAACTTTGTCTTTTTATTCTATTTAGCTATTTAATTATTTTAGGTAACTAGCTAGAGTCATAGTTGTTGTAAGAATATTATATAGGTGTTTGTTTCCTATTTAGATTAGGCAGTAGGAATTCTATTAATAATAGAATTCTTTCTTTTAGGTAAGTCACAAGTTTATAAATATCTTTGTTATTAGTTTATTCTAGGTAGAGTGAGAGATTGATTAATAAAGTTTCAGTTTATTTGTTTTAGTTAGTTAATGTTCTTTCTTGAGATTCCCCAAACATCCTCTTTCTTCTTCCCTTCTTCCCCCTCGTTATTGTTCACGCTATAGTACGTGCTACTGTTCACCCGCGAAACAGTTCGTATTCTTCTATTTGTTCGCTTGCGTTCGTAGGTAAGATTATCTCAATCTTGTCCTACATCAGTCTACTATGTGGTTGTGTCCCTGTTCTTAACTCTTAAATGTCTTCTTCGCCGTTGTGTCCAAGTGACATAAATTAAAAGTACAAGTATTTAATTCTTACCTAGTCCTGGAGTAGAAAAACTAAGAATTGAACTCTGCATTGCTCTCAGTATCTGGTTTCTCTACCTACATCTCATTCTCTCTATAATTTCTGTTTTGATAAGCCAATTTTTATCATGATAATCAAGGTTCATATTTACTATTTTTTTATAGCTAAAAGAGAGGAGGCGTCTTTACTTGCTAATAACATGGTATGTATTCGTTTGAGTATTGCATGATTAAGGAGTTTTGAAGCAGAATTTCTAACTATATAATAAAAAGACAATGAGTTATTGTAGCAACCCCCATGACTGCCAAGTGGCAGTGCTGATTGAGAAGCTTTAAAATTCCATTCTTTGACTATTTTGCCCTCCTTTGTAAATTCGAATAGTAGTTGGATAAATTGGGTTTTTAAGGATTTGTAAGTCTTTTAAATTATGACTTCTTTTTTGGTGTTTCTAAGCCTTCTAAATAGGCTTTTGCTCTACCTATTGACAACTTTTGTAACAGAGATTATTTTTTAACAATGACGCCACCAATTTTACTCTCCCTTCATTGTGGATGATGATCAAAATTTAAAATATTTTTTCCTATTCTTCGATTGGCATCTTATTTAATTAAAACTTAGGTAACATATTTCAATTTATTTTGCGTCTATAAATTGTGAAATTTTTTTTAAAATTGCCTTTTGTGTTTCTCAGTTACTATCTTGCATTTTCTTATCAAGTTCCAATTGATTTTTTTATCAAGACTTCTCTCTCTCTCTCTCTCTCTCTCTCTCTCTCTCTCTCTCTCGGATTTTGGTGGCTTGATGGATCAGATTTATTGAAATAAAATCTTGAGTGATGATTTTTCTATCTCAATTTTGCAGCTTTATATGGTTTTGTGGATAGTTCATGAGGTATTTTGTGGTTTACTATTCTTAATTTATTGATGTTTAATAAGGTCTTTATGGCATATTTGTTTTGAATTTTTTCAAATATTTCTATTATTAAGTATTGACCCTAGAGGTCCGATAAATTAAATATAGTAGTTTGAACAGAAATACATTGGAGTTTTGTGGAGATATAGATTAATGACCTAATATGTAGATCATTTTCTTCTTTGGTCTTTTCACCCGGTCAGAAAAAGTATGTGAGTTGGACAATTAAAAGATGCAAATTTGCTAATCAAAAGGCGAGCATGTTAAAAAGTAAAACATGATGAAAATTTTGTTTTTGATAATCATAGTTAGATATATTCTTCCATTTTGTTGACATGAAATTATTGTGATTTTCGTGAAGCAACATATTTTCTTTGAAATTTCTGGCCTGGTCTCAAGCCATACATCAATCATATATTTTGATTTTAAATGTGTACCATGCTTATTATTTTCAAATTTTGTTCACGTGTTTAAACTTTTAACTAAATTAAAGTGTTTTCTACTACCTCCCATTCTTCATTATTTTTCACAGGGATTTTTTTGTGGCCTTTTTAGCTGGCATGCATGTTTTATTTGGAAGATAAGAAATGAAGGTTTGGTTCAATCTTGGGATTAGCTCAACCAAAAATCCCATAGAACTCAATTGAAACTAGTAGATTATGGAGCTCTAAATTATTATAAGTTTATTGCTGTTTTACATGTGCTTTCTTTTGCATCTTTTTTGGCAAAGTTTAAGTTTTTTAGATAGGAAAGTAAAAGATTGTTTGGAAATGTATCTATACATTTAGATGTGGGTATTTTCGGTATTAAAATACCATAATTTTGCATTCATAGGATAGCTTCATGAAGTAAAATACGGTTATTTGAAATATTCTTCCAATATTTCCTTTTCACTTTGCTTGTATAGTGTGTTGTGAAGGTGTTATATTCCATTTCAAGGTAAAGTATGTTACATTATAGTTGCCTTTTGAAAACAGTACAGGTCACCTTTAGGATTAGTTGTCTTTTAAAAAATAGCCTACAAAATGTCACTACATATCTATTACTCATAGTCTTCGATTATAAGTGCTATTCAATCATTATAGCTAATATATCTTTTACTAATTTTATAGTTGTTAGAAATTTGAAAGGATTAAAATAGAAAAATGCGCACTTTACTTTAATGAATTTATATGAAATGAGATTCCAAAAATGTCCCTAGATAATTCTTGCATGAAGGACTAATTTATATGCTTAGAGATTCTACCTAATGATTTTTTGAAAGTAAAATACAAACACAGTTTTTAAATTTTTTTTAAGCTTCAAAATTTTCTCATAAAAAGCATGACTAATGAAAATAATTTTTTTTTGCTTCTTCAAACTGAAAAAATCTAGTGGACAGCGAGGCACTCCTAGTGTATGAATTTAAGAATACTCTCATTAGTGTGAGTATTAACCAATGAGGATTAAATCCTCAAGATTTGCTCGGTTAGTAAACCTAGTTCACATTAGTTCATCTTATCTTATTATTATATGACTTGAAATAGATAAGATATGTCCCTAAAAATGCACAAATCGATGGTGCCTCCTAACTTTAGAATGGAATAACCTTTCTTTCTTGTAAACTATTTCTTACCAAAAATAAATGAATAAAACAAGAGTGAGTATTATTTTATGTGGCCGGCAAGAATGTAGACATTAGATCCAAACAAGGATTACATTTTTTGGTCATGGTGAGGGAGGAATAGGAAATGGGCCTCACAAATTTCATTTTCTACAAGTTGATGGTCTAGATTTGAAAGGACAAAAACGGACGGACGAGATTGAGTCAGTAAGGATAAATTAAAAAAATGAAAAAATGACGTAATTTTGAATGGCAATTAGTTACACTATGCTTCAGCAGAGTTACACTATCATTTCACCATAATTACATCTTTTAATTAACATGTTCACATCTCAAATTGTGAAAATGGAGAGAGACCCAACTTGTAAGGTCCCGGATCAGATGAACATGGACCCGCTGGCTATAGTTCTATTTTTTGGGGTCAATGATGTAAGGTATGGCAAATTTTATGTCAACCTGTCCCTTTGGGCAACGGGGCGTCATAGGTTCCATTTGGAACAAGTTGACGCCTCTGATTTAAAGAAACAACAAGGAGGGATGAGATTGCGCCAGCAACGCAAAAATTGAAAGGAAAAAATGACATTGTTTTAGAGTAAAAACTAATTACCTTATGTTTTAGCAGAGTTACATTATAATTTAGTAGGGTTATATATTTTACTTGACCTGTTACACACACTCCAAATTGTCGGAAATGGCTAGTGCCTTACTTTTGAGGCCCCGGACCTGTCCCTTCTGTAGCTCAAGTTGATAAACTAAACTAAACATTATTGTTCGAGTACAATTGCATGTCTAGTTTTCATGGGTTATGTGACATTATAAAAAATGAGGCACTGTCATGGTCTTTCAAAAGTTTAGTTATTCGATTGTTGCTAACTGTGCCAGTGTTTATTGGACCTTTGATCATGAGATTCATTTCAAATAGTTTTTGTTATCGCCGAAACTTGTGCTAATACATTTGTGCTAGTGAAATTAGTAAGAAAAAATATTTGCTACATATCATGTAACTAACGTGACAGACAAACAAAATTACGCATTAAAATTGATTGTTTCAAAATCAAATAATAAGAAGGGAATAAAATGGGTTGTATGGATTGATTATGTACAAATTAAAAGTCGAATATATAGCACATTGACTTAACGGCTAGACTAAGATTTTTACGCAAGCATATTTTAATGCACAGCAAGTGTAGTCAAGGACAATCCGAAACGTGCTAGTGTTATTAAGGACGATTGAAATCTCTTTAAAGACTATTTGACATAAATTCAAGTTTGCTGTGGAAAACGATGTTTACATTGTCCATGTATAATTTTAATCGATATCGGTTTCCTTTGAGTTTGGTAAATAAGAGATTTTCCATTCCCAAATTATTGGATCTTTT
The DNA here is from genome assembly GCA_024721245.1 of Mitragyna speciosa. NCBI lineage: Eukaryota > Viridiplantae > Streptophyta > Magnoliopsida > Gentianales > Rubiaceae > Mitragyna > Mitragyna speciosa. The sequence continues at coordinate 1,711,940 of CM045568.1, forward strand.
CAATTATCATTTCTCCGACCCGGGGAAGTATATATGTACGTAAAAATGTAGAATGTAATCAATAGATGGTTTGCCAACTCTTGATTGATAAAGAAATCCTTTACTTGCAACTTCAGTAAAGTTTTCTGCACAAAAATTGGTTATATAGTTGTGTAGACCCACCTTTCAAGCTAATTGAAGACAATAATATTCTCCTAGCGAAATATACATCTACAATATCCTAGAATTTAAAGCTTTAAACATTTTGCCATGGTTAGTACATTGTTGAATTTAGTGTTCAATCAACTTTATTTATTATTGAATGAGCCACAAGAAAAGAGTTTGATTAAATTCTGCATCACTTAGAGATTGCACTTAAGAAATACCTCTGTTTCATTACAAGCTTTTGCCTTAGTACAATGGGAAATGAAGGAACAAATTCCCCGTATTTAAATGAAGGACATATTGGATAGATGATTTCATTATTTCAAGTTGTTAGTCAAAGTGTTAGATTATTTTGATTCGTTGAATGAGGTATGATAGTTTTGATTCATTGAAGGATATAATTGTGCAATCTTCTTGTAAAATATTACCAATATGTTTTTTACAAATCTTTTAGTTAATCTTATAACTACTCCATCTCATTTTATAAAATCTCAAAACACTATTTTCTGAGAAAAGAAAAAATGGAATTTAAAATTATTTTCATTAAAGCAAGATAATTTCATGTTAAAAAAGTTATTTTATTAAACACACTCATAGAATGTGCCAAAATCACTTGTTGTTACAAACATAAATTTCTCATAACTCCCTGTGGTATTGGATTTGACCACGCAACCCTCTTATAGTTTTAGTATGACAATATAACCCTCTTGTGATTTTATAGAATGTGAAAAATATATGGAAACAATGCTCCTTCACAGAATATTTCCGAAATATTTCAAATCTCATTCTACTTATGCGGAATATTCGTTGATGATAAGTAGCCATGCACGCCTAGTACAAATATTCCGTCCAATTTTCAAATTTCATAAAACAACAGGGAGTTATGTAGTCATATATTGAAAGTATTAGGATTTTTGTGGTCAAAGCCGATACCACAGAGAGGATTATTAGTAATTTACCCTAATTATAACATATATAACCTTGCATCTTAGGAGTACACCTTTGTGATTAACAGAAAAAAAAAAAAAACCGATGCTTTATTTAAAGTTTGGATATACCTAAATTTTTTCTTTTGCAGTTTTCAGAAAATATAAAACTTCCATTCTGCACAACTAGATTAGTTGAAACTGTTTTCTCAGCGTAAGGCCACTGAATCCAATTTGTTAACATTGAAAACGGTCCTTTTTTTTTTTTTTAGATAATTAATTAATAAACCGACATTGCCTCTTGCTTTTTGAGAACAATCATATTCGTTATCTAAAGGGTAAATGAAACGGAGTGTTGTAGAGCGAGCAATGGTTATAGAATCTATCGCTATTGCATGAACATATGGGAACTTTAATTCTTGGAGTAACAATTTTACTCTTGAACCATATCCCTTTTAACTTTTCCCTATCTCCAATCAAATGTACTCCTTTTCTCTTCGGTAAGTTCCTCCTATCTAGAAGCATCCGATTCGAAATTCACCTTCACGACATTGTCGAAAAAGCATCCAATTTGAAAGAAAAACAGAAACTGCTTTGATCTTTCTCCTAATCGTCTTGTATTGCCTCTTATTTATTCTTTGCATGTGGTCTTTTAAAAAAATAATAAAAATAAAAATAAAAAACTCTGGCTTGGTCTTCTCGTATCAAATACAGTGTTACAATTAGAGACCAGGATTGAGCGGCTTCTATTAAAACTGCAGAAGACATTGTCACATTAATTATAATGGGCAAAATCCCTAAATAAGTAGCGTATCTGGGATAAAAGTACTAATGGCTCCTATTGTGTCTCGACCGTATTTATCCTTTTCCTTCCGCACCTTTTCCTCGAAATGAGAAAGAAGATGGTACACTTGAATTGTATTATTTAAGTGCTTATTGCTTGCCAAAAATCCTACTTCTACAATTGGTACGGTCACCTGGTTATTCAAATTAAGTCGTGTTTTCCTGTGGTTTTCCCATGTTACAACTTCTGTACCAATTCGGTCGATGCAGGAATGGATCGGCTTAAACATTCTATTAGGGAGCCTGGTCTTGACTCTTCTGTGTGGTATTCATTCTCCTTCGGCTCTTGGAATCACATCCAGCAGTAGTTGGAACAGCTCGCAAAATCCTTTAAATTAAAGCCGACTATGTCAAACACCTAAGTTTGACAGTCAACACCCACTGTTTGCATATCAGTGTCATCTTAATCCACAGATGGATTACCTGGGAATGATGCAGCTTCGTATTCTAACTGAGACCAACAAATGTATTTCGATAAACTGTGTTGTCTTAATGTTGAACAAGATATAAGCACGTGTACAAGAAAAACTCACAAAATGAAATTAAAATTTAAAATTAAAAAAATATACACGCTCGAAATGAAATGCAAACAATTCTTCAATGGTTTTTATTACGATTTGATTTAGTTGTAGAAAATTGTGGGAGGAGGTCAAGGTAAGTCATTTGCCAACACCACGGTTGCCAATTTTATTGAGGCCGCAAACCTTGCGAGCCCTTTGTCCTCCGATAACGAAAGGCGTAGATGTGAATGGTGTCGCCATTAGTAAAATCAAATGAAGCTGCGACCTGGTCAAAATGATGGCAGGGGAACAAGCTACAATCATGATGGGAATATAAACCCAGTTCATCCCTTTCTGAAGTGACAATCCAATTCCTGTACAAAAAGATATCATCATGGCGGCTACAGCAATATATAGGAAAATCAGACCTTTGTGCAAAAATTTGAGAAGTGAATCCAGAAAATCTTCTTCTTTATATCGTGACGTGTGAACGGAAAGGAACATAAGTAAAGAAGTGGTGGAGGATATCATGGATAATGTGTTAGATATGGAAAATGCAATGAAAAGTTTTTTTTTGGAGAGAATTGGGAAGCCATTGTAACTGTTATAACCACCAGGTATGGTTATCATAGCAGCAAACGCAACTGTTGCGACCAGAGCAGCTACAACCATGCACGAGTTTGATGTATCTTTCATCCAATCCTTGGCATTTCTCTGCAAGTCTGCATGCTCAGTGATGAAAAATTCTCGAGGTGTTTGCTGCTTCTTGTTCTTTTCCACGATTGACTCGTTATAAACTAATGCTTCCACAGCCTGTAGTTATGAGGATGAATATACAGTTATTCATTTCATTTCTAATACTAGCTAGTACGATTAGTTGTAATGAAATTACCATCATAAAAAGAAAAATTAGAAAAGGTCGTTCATAAATTTATGATTATATGCTGCAGTAAAAATTAAAAAAAAAAAGTAAGTTTTTGAAGAATAGTTGTAAGGGTTTATAAATATGAACTAATTATTTATGAAAATTTATCCTTTTTATTTAGAATTATGGTAACAAAAATTCGCTGTATCATTGTACCTTAAACCACTGGAATTCTCGCAGCATTTGAAATGCGGAGCTGGGGACAAATTGGAATTGAAGTGAACGGGCCAATTTTGCTGCCATATGGAGGGCATTATTGCCATCTTCATCAACAAGTATTTCAGCATACCCCTCTGTATTTTCTCCTATCAAATCTGTAATGTGATTAAATATGTCCAGCTGGCGGTACTCAATTGCTATGTGCGACAATAATCGGTTCTTGACGTCTGGGGACCAAATTAGATCAGGAAAATACTTTGAACATATTTGTACAACTTCAAAAACTCCATGCTCGGTGGCCAAATGCAAGATTGCAGCTTTACCATTTGGAGGTAAGAAGAAATCCTGGATGAATTTAACACTTTTCTTTTGTAACATCTCACAAACGAATTCTACAAGTTTTACAGCACGCAAGTTCCTCCGCTTTACTTCGGATACCTTCCTCTTCCCTGCGGACAAATGAAAAGACAATTGAAGTATGTATTCACTAAGTATCCCCACTACATATATTTCTGCTTCTGAATAACAAAGCCATGAAAAGAATTGGTTCTATCACCCATAAAATCAATTGAAAAGTCATTCTTTACCTCGTGTGTAGTTCCAGTCGAATATTAATACCAAATTTAATTCGTAATTTTTTTTTTCAAAACAATTGGATTTTTCATTAGAATGGGAATGTAATCTGTGTAAAGAATCCTAAGAGTCATGTGATTCTCATCGATAACATTCTGTCAAAATCTTATCAATTGATATTCTTTCGTCAAAATTAAAAATATTAGAAATCAATTTTTTTTTTTGGTTAAAAAATTCAAGAAATAATTTGACTAAATTTTGAAAACATTTTTGACTAAATTTTTTTTTCAAACTTTAGAGTCCAATTGACATAATACTTAAATTTTAAGGGTAGCGACATTGGCACTTGATTTTTAATTATTGGCACTCTACTTTTAATTCATAGTTTATTACAAAATTTATAAACAAGTTGAGTGCCATTAATAAAAGTGAATTGTCAAATATTATCACCCAATTTTAGGAACTACAGTTGCAATACTCTTGTACCTCTAATGTACGCAACAGACTTAAAAGCTGGCATATAAATGGTAGGTTATACAAATTGGGTTCATGAATGCACTTGTGGATCTCATGATCTAAATAAGTCCCGCAACATACTTTTTCACCTCAATAGAAGATTCGTAACGCAAATTGAAAATTAAAACCCAGATAATTCGAAGAATATAGGCTTTTAAGTGCTTGAGTACAGAAACATAGTTAGTAACCCAAAATAGGAGGAAAAGGAGCTAAAATCCGTTACTATTTCATTTTTTCCCCCAAAAACTAATAGGGTAATAGATACAGATAAAGTAGACTTAAAAACTTTCGAACCTGGAATGAAGTTGCTTAGTTGATGGACTGAAGCTGCTGAGGCTCGTTTTATATGCCCAAGTCCATTGATATTAGCTTCGTCATTTGTTGCCTCCTTTTCAACAACTATTGACATGAAAGGGTAAAAGAATTTTGAATAACATCACAGAAGTTGGAACCAATAACATGAAGAACTACCTAGCACGAGCATACTCCAGTGCACTTGATATTTGATAAAATTGAGCCTCAAGTTTCCACACAAAATGATTGAAGTGTGACTAAGTGATCCAACTCACATTGGGCCTAGTGCCCAGGTGGTTCGGCCAATGCCCCAGTCCAGTCCGGCATGCTGAGATGAAGGGGTCGGCTCCATATTGGTAAATCAGGTTTTGAGCTGTTTTTTCACTCTTTATTAGGGGAAAAGGGGTTTAAGACCTACCAGATGGTGGGACTAGCATATTTGAAGCCCTCATCAATAGAGATGTCAAATAACACTCAGTATGGGCAAGACGAGAATAATACTCTTTTATTATAAGACAGTAATATAAGGATGTTACATTGGGACTGGTTAGGATAGCTTCAGCTGGTAGAGCAGAGGACTTGAAAATCCTCGTGTCACCAGTTCAAATTTGGTTCCTGGCACATGATTAATTTGTATGAGTCTCTCTTCTATAAATTAAAAGGGGATTTTCACAAACTTCTCTAGGAAGAACAGAACAATCTGGTTAAAATGGTATTCAATTCAGTTTGTGCCAAATTTTACAGAACATGTATTTGTCGAGTCTGAAAATCCATGATAAAATAGATAATGAGGAATCACATTTTGGTCCCTGGAATTTAGAGAGCGCACCTCAATGGTTTCTAAAGTTTTAACGAAAACAAATATACGGTTTATAATGTTTTCAGTAACGTCCAGAAAAGCATCAATGGCAGAATTAGCGCAACATCTGATGGTGAGAGTCATGTGGATAATTGTTAAAAAAATAATAATATGTTACCTTTACGATCAAGTGAAGTCCTTTTCTCCCAATTTTATTAATAATCAGTTTTCATAGTGTGAAAGAGGAACAGAGAAAGAAAGAAGGAATGAGGGAGAGTTTTCTAGTTCTTACAATTTGTTATGTCAATATGAGTTTCCAAGTGCTTACTGTTTTTTATGGCAGAGGCTCAGGCTTTTGCTACATTACACGTTATATAGGAGCAAGATATCAACTGCATAATGAATTTCTACCAGCATTTTAATAGTGGCTAAATTTTAATTTTCAAAAATGGATATTGGCATGACCTTGGAATCTTGAGAGCCAAGGAAAAGGTAATTGTATTTTCATCCTTAAACAACATGCTTCATCTGAAACCGATTGTTTTACTTTAACTAACATGGATTTAAAAGAAGAATTGAACAGGTAAAATAGTTGAAAGAGAAAATTTAAAATATGTGGGACTCTAATAATTTTGTTAATTGAATTTTATGGAGACATAAGTGAATTCTCTACGATTTTTATGTAAAAAGTACCAAGAAGAAAAGATAAATTTTGCTCTCAAATTTCAATTTAAAAAAAAAATGATATAATTGTCGAAGCTAACTAAAAATATATGTAACGTGCCATAGGCGAACGAGTAATTCTTAGAACGGAAAGAGTACTTACATTGGTAGATCAATGAATTCCATAAAGAAAGTTTATTTCCACTCTGGAATGCTGACGGCTGCATTGCAAGCACATGAAGTATAGACATTTCTTCACTATTTTTACCATAAGATAAATCAGGATATTTACGAAGGATTCTCAAAGCAATATCTGCACAAGAAATCAAAAGGTTAAATTAGCAGTACCTTTTGATGAGAAGAATTTAAATGACATATTTTACAAAAAGTTATGTCATCTACTAAGTGACGTTGGGTAGAATCTTTTATTATTAATCAATCAAACATCTTCCATCTTTTTGATATAGAACTTAAAAGATTACCGTAGAAACCCGAAGCAGTGATTGCCACTATGAGAGATTTAGCTAAAGAACTAGTGAAGGCATGACAAGGAGGTTCATCCTTAGTTACATGGTAGAGATATTCCAGCATTTCCTTGCCTTTTGATGGATGTCGCCATTTAGCAGCATAAAAGAGTGGAGTCCGGAGATCCATATCCCCAAGGAGAGGCAAATTTGGGTTCTTTTCCACCATTGCTTTGGCAGCCTTGACACCGGCTGCTAAGGCCACGTAATGAAGAGCTGTGCGTCCCCAGTCGTCTCTGATTTCAAGCTCTTCCTTAGCGAGGATCTTCACTAACTCCATCACAAACTCCGACCGCCCACAACTAGCCGCCACATGAAGGGCAGTAAGGCGAAGACGAATTGGGGAAAGTATTTCTGTCTTTGCATTTTGATCCTTATCAATGATGTCTTTAGCAGTTTTCCAATCCCCAACCATTGCTGCTCTGTATAGTTTTTGGAGAGGGGGTGCTAGGGGCACATCCCAGTCTAGTATACAAATTGGAAGTTGTTGGTTCAATGTGGAATTTCAATTTGAGTGGTATTCTTTCTTCCTTTTCAGATTAATTTTCTCTAATGCATGCACTCCATTTGTATTATCATTAACACTCCTCTTTGCCCAAGCTCATAATTGAAATAATAGCTACTACAATGACGATAATTTCATAAAACTTCCAAGATTTATATTCAATGCAAAATTATGGTGTTGGCAATTTGCACCCAAAATTTATTTTTGTGATCATTTAACATGTGGACTTTTATTTCAAACTACTTTGATCCAATTAACAAAGGAAAGTTAAATGTTTACTTAAGTTGCAAAAATGAGAAGTTTAGCTAATGTACTAAAGTGAAAAAATTAGAAACACAAAACAAAAGAGAAGTGTCATCCAACTAAAAATTCAAAGTGCAAGTCAGAGACACCATGTGCTCTTATGAATCAACTCAAACTGTTTCACTCCAGATAAATTATTGTCCAAATAAATATGTGCAGCTCCCCTCCAAAAACTTCGGAAAATTTGTTTTACGCGGAATTTCTGTTATAAGCAATAATATCCATGTATAATTTAACTATTGCCTTCCCCACAAATAATTAATTGGCAGTTACACCCATAAATCCTAAATAGTTGATGCAACTATTTTTGAACTAAGAAAGATTAAAAAAAGCTGAATTTTGGAAATATATATATGTCTAAAAATTTAACAAACTTGTAATATTGGAAGAACAACAAAGAATGCAAATGCATATTATTCGTATACCTAAAATCATGCTCAGAATGATTAGCTTGCTCTTCTTATTTTATTAATAGGACTAATACACTTCCAATGCTTTATCTTCTCTTATTTGGTTTATGAATTCAATAAATAGTCGTTAGCTAAATAGTTATTTGATCAGTGATAATAAATTTGATTATATAATTGAATGATTTAAAAGTTTTTTTGATTAATAAAATGAATTTTGCAATAACTTATACTAGAAGTTTAAAAAGTTTACAAATAGAAAATGCTCCAATATGGATTAGTTGTTGACACTAAATTTCTATTTCTAGAGCTTCATCTACTGTGCGAACATTGTAAATTCCAATTGCAATTGCAAAGTCTTCGATGTGGTTGCCACCCTCCCTTTAGTGTCTTGTCTCCACCATTGTGTATGAGTGACAGAAATTGAAAACTCGTATTAATTAATTCTTACCAGGTCTTGAAATAGGCCTCTGAGAATCAAACTCAGCATCTTTCGTTTTCTCGGATTTCTCTGGCTCATGCTCTTTCTCTCCATAACTTATGTTCTGATCAGACATTTTTATCTTGATAATCAAGATGCACATTTAACGTTTATTTATAGCTTGAAAAGGAGGAGGAGTCCTTTTCACTTCCTACTAACATGGTTAAGTAATCCCTTGAGTGTTGCATGGTTAAGGAATTTCGAAAATGAATACTGTTGATGAAAAATTCCAAAAACACACTTTCACAACTGTCCAAGAAAAAGTCACGAACTTTTCTTCTTATAATTTATTGAGGCCTAACGTTAGAAAATATTTCATAACAATAAAATGTCTGCAACTAATTGAACATTATAAAAAAAAACCTACTACTATTAGCTTGACAAAAAACATTTTTATTATTATTGTGAATAAACAAAAATGTTTTAACAATTTAAATTAGCCAATGCAAAAGGTTGAACGACAGACGGGTCTCGTGTTTCCATATTTATGAGATATCCATCTGGTGATAAAGCAAGCCTTGATAGCGTGATCTGTGGAATAAGAATTAGAGAACTGTGTAACATGCTAGACTGAGAGATATTTCATAAGTGAACCCATTCACAAGCTTGCTTTAATTATAAGTAGATGCTTTGACCCTTTTCTCACAAGAACGCTAAGATTTATGATAAACATGGAATAAGATTTAGAGACCTTTTCTGCGAGACATTTCATAAAGGAATCCATTCACGTGCATGTTTTAATTGTAAGTAAATGTTTTGACCTTTTTTTACTAGGAAGCTAAGATGTGTGACAAACGGAAAAAAGATTTAGAGACCTGTGTATTATACTAGATTGAGAGATATTTCATAAATAAATCCATTCAAATTCATGTTTTATTATAAGTAAATGTTTTGACGTATTTTACTACGATGGTTAGAAGTTTTACTTATACAATTAATATCTAAAGTTTATTTTTATAATTTTTACTTTACTTCATGAAATTTCACAAAATATTGAGTTTAGTTGAATTGTACAGCCTGTATGTCATTATTACGTTCACTAGTTATAAACTAGTTTGTAATGTTGATCAGTTATGTGATCCGTTTGTATTAGTCCAACCATCGTCAGTTACAATATTATCAAAATAGTACAAATTGCATTAGGTGAAAAGATTCCAACGAAGTTATTTTAATATATATAATAATGTATTTATTAAGACGAATACAATTTATTTTGAAAACATTGTGCTAATTTTTGTGTAGGTACATAAATAAGAAGAAGAGAGGTTTAAAATCCACATTTGAATACTCACAAATACAAATACTTGTCAAATTTTGGTTATTTTTCTCTCGTTTTCTACAAAGTAAACCTCTGGTGCTTGTTTGATTGGTAAGAAAGTAGAGTTAATTTGGAATTTAATTTTTTGAAATGAAATTCTATGGAAAATTATTTTTTATTATGTTTAGATACTATTAGGAATCTTGATAAGAAAATTATATAGACTCTGATTTCAATGTTTAGTCCAAATTAACTTAACAGTGGACTGTAATATATATTCTTTTCAAATTTTTAAAAATATCCAAACAAAAATAATGTGGGAAAAGCATGTATGGAAATAATTTCACTTTCTAGTGGAAGCCTAAATTAAGATATAAATTAACAAACGTTGTACTCCTTTTATTCCTCTAAATAGGATTTTAATTATACTTAATAAAATAAACAATAAGTATTTTTTTGTTGTGTAAAGAAATTACTGACAAATCCTAAAATTAATAAATTTGAAAATAGTCAAATTAGTTGCAAGTTCAAACACGATCTATTAATTTTAATGCAAAAATGAGTCAATTATAAATTAAAATAACTAATCATGCAATAAATAATAAAAAAATGTAGATAGGATTTTTTGAAGAAAATGTAGCAAATAAGAATTGAGAAGAAAGACAAAGAGTATGCTATAAAGATAAATATTATTGCTTGATTTTTGCATAGAAGTAGAAGAATAGAAAGGGAAGAATTGAAATGTCTAATCTTTAGTTTTGAACTGAAATTCTTAGGAATTAATCGCAATACCATGAGGATTTAGAATTTTATAATCGTTCACATGCATTTCAAGTTTTGACGAACATTTTTTGTACTGTTTGAGTAATTTAAAACAAACCAAAGAAATTTAAATTATAAAATTACTTTTTTGTACAACAATCTTTACCAACCAAACCAGGCTAAAGGTAAGCAAAAGAAATTCCAAGTCTGTCGCGTCATTTTCCTTTTGTCTTTACAACAATATTTAGCAACCAAACCACGCAACTGATTCTACGATTAATAACCCGGCGAACGTATGATTAGATGCCACGTCAATAACGGATTGCACAACTCTTCATTTACCTTGCTGCCTTTCTGAATTTTCTTTGAGAATATTGATTTTTAATACCATATTTAAATGGTAATTCCTATTGGGCCCATTTTTATCTTCTCTCACTTTTACCCTTGATGCAACGTCTTCTCCTATTATAATAGCGAGGAAGAAGAAAAAACGGTCAGGCGTTTTTGGACATTCTCACCTTTCTGATAATTGGATGATTGTTTAAACTGCAATATTGGTTTGATGGAAAAACAATTAGTATTCATAGAGTTTAATGACTCTACGGTCATTTACATAATTTATTTTTCTCTTCCTTTTTATCTAAAGAGGATCAACAGTGGACTCCCCCTACTCGTTGCATAATGAAAACAGAAATCATTAAATTGCCATTATTCTCTGTTCACAATTCCCGTTTGAATTCGCATTTTTTGAGATCGAAAAATGCCCACCCCCCCCCCCCCCAAAAATAAAACAATCCAAACGAAAAGAAAAATTCCCCCACTCCTATCAAAACGAAATGAAGAAATTGAAAATTGTTCTCTATAATTTCTATTTTGATATGCCATTTTTATCATGACAATCAAGGTCACCATTTTCTTATGGCTAAAAAGAGGAGGCATCCTGTAACTTGCTACTAACATGATTGGTATTCTTTTGAGTATTGCATGGTTAAGGAGTTCTGAAACAGAATTTGTATGAATATAAGAATACTGTCATCAGTGTGGGGTTGAGTTAGGTTAGGTTAGGTTATATTGTGAGCTACATTACACCTAATATTGTGTGTCGCAAGTCTCACTCTAATTAAGTGTCGCAAAAATTTTCATGTATTGAACATTATTATCTCTCTCCCTATATATATATATATATATATATATATATATATGTACAGACACACACACTCCAACCAATGAGGATTTGCTCAGTTAGTAAACCTAGTTCACTCTAGTTGACCTTATCTTATTATTATGTGACTTGAAACAATTAATGCAAGTCCGCGAAAATGTACGTATCGATGATATGTACTAGAATTGAATTTCTTGTAAACTATTTCTTATCAAAAAAATAAATAAATAAAACAAGATTGAGTACAATTTTGCGTGGCCGGCGAGAATGTGGACATCTGATCCAAGCAAAGATTATATTTTATGGTGACGGTGAGGGATGAACGTGAACCCACGGGCCATAGTTTTGTTTTTTCGGGTCAATGATGTCAGAGTTATGCCAAAATTTTATATCAGCCTCTCCCTTTAGCAGCTCAAGTTTTTTTTTTTTTTTATTATCATATCAAATTATACTATTAATTTTGGGAAAGGGGAATGGTTGGTGGGATTCGGACCCCGATCTTTGAGGTATAGTCATACATCTCTAACCGCTTGACCTTTTATTCATCCCCTTTAGTAGCTCAAGTTAATAAACTAAAACTAAACATTATAGTATGGAGAATAATTGCATGTCTAGATTTCATGGGTTATGTGACATTACAAAAAATGGCTCAAAAAAAAAAAATGGTGCACTCTCAAGGTCTTTCATAAATTTTGTGATTCAATTGCTGCAAATTTTGCCAATGGATATTGGACCTTTGATCATGAGATTCATTTCAAGTTGTACTTTGTTAACACGGTAAGTTGTAATGATATATTGGTGGTGAAATTAATTAAAAAAAAATAGCTACATGGCATGTAACTAATCTGACAACCAACGTAATTAAGCATTAAAATTGAATGTCTCAGGATCGAGTAATAAAATGTGTTATGTTGTTTGATTATATACAAAATAAAAGTTGAATATATAACGCAGTACTTTACAGCTTTTTAAAATATATTAGGCTGATATTTTTACACAAGCATATTTTAATGAACATCAAGTGCGGTTAAGGACAATCAGAAAATCTGCTAGTGTTACTAAGGACGATTGAAATCTCTTTAAATATTATATGACATAAATTTTAATTTGCTGTTGAAAATGATGTTTACACTGTCCATATATAAAAATTCTTCCCTTGTGTCTGGTAAATAAGAGCTTTTCCGTTCCCAAATTATTGGATCTTTTCAATTATCATTGCTCCGACCCAGGGAAGCAAATATGTACTAAAAGTGTAGAACGTAATCATTAGTTTGCCAACTCTTGATTGATAAAGAAATCCTTTACTTGCAACTTCAGTAAAGTTTTCTCCACAAAAAGGAGTTATTATAGTTGTACAGACCCACCTTTCAAGCTATTTGAAGACAATAATATTCTCCTAGTAAAATATACATCTAAAGAATCCTAGAATTTAAATTTTTAACATTTTGCAGTGCGTAATACATTGTTGAATTTAGTATTAATTCGATCAAATTTATTTGACTAAATTCTGCATCACTTAGAGATTGCACTTAAGAAAACCCCTATTCCGTTACAAGCTTTTACCTCAGTACAAAGGAAAATGAGAATGAAGTAACAAATTCCTTATAATTAAATAAAGGACATAAACCGAGTTCGATGTGGCAAAGTGCTATTGGATAGATGATTTCATTATTTCAAGTTGTCAGTCAAAGTTGGTGTTTAAATATTTTGATTTATTGAATATTGTACTTTAGGGGCCGTTTGGTTCAAATTCCTCAATTACTATCACTATAGATATCATTAATCCTACTATGAGTATGGGTTCTGATGATTCCCCTCAACATGTTTAGTTTAATAATGAAATGAATATCATTATAACGATACTTGTTTAGTATACTGGAATGATTTTCAAGTAAATTTTAAAATTTTAAAATCTTTTAGTTATGATATACATATTTTTTAGATTTCTTATTTTGTATCTTTTTAAAGAAAAATTCTAAAAAGACTTCTTCAATTTTAAATATAGCCATGCTCTAATTTGAGTTTTATGCAAATGATAACCTTAAAAAAAAAGTCATTCTTATTGTATTAAGAGAGAGTACTATATATTTTTTATTTTTAGTTAAAATTTTTATAAAAAAAATTGAATGTAAAAAAATTATTAAAAAGAATTTTTATTAAAAAGAATTTAAAATACTAATCAAGAATATTCAAAATCAAAAGATGAGAGAGAGAGAGAGAGAGAGAGAGAGAGAGAGAGAGAGGAGAATAATATATTGGGGGTGGGTAACTCAAAAAATATGTATTTTCTTAGTTGATGTGTTTCTGCCCTTAATCATAAGGGTTAATGGGTTGATAGAATAGTATTTTGAGAGGAATCATTAATATCCTAATTAATTACTATCATTCACATTGAATAATAGTGACAGTTGATATACAAACATCAACAATGGGCGTCGTTATTTATGATACCCATTCCCCTTCTTGATTCTCTTAAATTAAATACCCCCTTAGTTTTCTTATCTAGGAAGTCCTCTTAACAACTTGCAAATTTTAGTCCTTTTCTTTCGTGGTTTGATAGTATGCGGACTTAGGCATGGTTATAAGTACTACTTTCTTATCATGTCTTGTATGAAGTGAGTGGAAGATGTTTTCTTGGACATTAGATTTTAATCTGTAATATGATTTCTCAATATGTAGATTCTGATTTAATTGTTTAGTTTAAAATAATGTAACACATGGAATATATGCTCTGCATCATTCTCTATTCTGTGCACCTGCAAAGTCTACTACTGCCTTTAAGATAATGTCTTCTTCGTCAGTACAATGATGCTTCAAAAGATGGGTTGAGTTGTGTATTGCTGTAAAATGAAAAGGTAATTGCTTTTGTGTCTAGACCATTAAAATTTTATAAGTATGATTATCCGACTCATGACCTAGAGCCAACATTGGTAGTCTTTACTCTAAAATTTGGAATGCTCTATGGTAAGCAAGGTAAGGTTTTACTAAAAATAAGAGTCTGAAGTACATGTTCACATTAAAAGAGTTGATTATGAAATAGAAAAGGTTGTTCGAGTTACTAAAGGGTTATGACCTCGAAATTTGATATCACTGACCTTGATAGAGTAGTCATACAATAATAATTACTATATCAGTATCCGGATGCTAATTTTTGAAAACTTATATGAAAGGAAATGTAGATCATCACTTTACCAGATGAAATTGGAGAGAAGGTTATCAGCGGCCCAGAGATTGTTTTATTGACCATGGATAAGATTGTACTAGTTAGAAATTAAAAACATAAAATAAAAAAAAGGAACTGACGCTCAACAAAAGGAAGGAATTTCAAGCAATTATAGTGAGTTACCGTGGGCCGCGGCATGATTTGCATGCCGTCACATGGGTTGGAGGAATCTGTCAACCACGACCCCATGGCAAAGCAAATTAATCAAGGCAAAGAAGAAACATGTGGACTCATGAATTTGTTTCTAATTCTAGTAGAATGCAATTGGATTTGGGGAGTTGGCTAATTTTGAGTGGATGGCTCAATTGAATTACACAAGATTTTGGAATTTTGCCATTGCAAACTTTAACACTAGGCCGCGTGCATTGAATCATATTACTAATACTTTAGGCTATAAAATCAAGATGTTGCAAGCTTTGAGATTCATAGGTCATCCATGGCAGTGCAATGCAATTAATCGTTGTTTTGGTTATTTGGAATCTGGTTGAGTGAAATTGGGGTAATTTAATAAGTCATCCATGAGGTTATGCTATGTTGTGAGCTACACCTAATATTGTGTGTCGCAAGTCTCACTCTAATTGTGTGTAACAAAAATTTTCATGTATTGAATGCTATTTTAAAATATATATATATATATATATATATATATATACTTATCTTATACTAGAAATGTGGCATATGCTTCGCACATTTAATAGTTGTTCAATAAATAATATATCAAAAGGCCAAAAAAAGGATAGTAATTTTGGTTTTTTTTTATTTTTTTAAAGCCATGTCTAAAAACTATGTCAGATTCAACTTAATTATGTCCTTAAAAACCAAATAAAGGATAACCACCTATTATTAAAAATGTACATTTCAAGTATCACAATACTACTAACTTTACTTTGATAGTTTCGCATTTATCTTTTCTTAACTTCATCCTTTATTTTCTTTTCTAAAAGAATTTGAATTGAATATATGAATATTTCTAATAGCATTCGGAATAATGTTAGTTTCTTTAAAATTTATTTGTGAAAGAAATTAGAAAATTTTTTTAAAAAATTTAAATTGTTATCATATAAAAGGTAACCTATTCTTGTATAAAAATATGTAATTATGCTTGAAATCCCTAAACTTTTGATAAGTTGACTAATAAATTTGCATATCTCTATTGTATGGTTAAAATATCAAATTAGACTTTAATATAATTGTACTACAATTAATATTTCTAAATGACTTATTTTAAAAAAAATTTTATACTTTTATTAATTTTAAATTTGTCTATTATGATTACTATTTTTAACAAATCTAGGATGTATATAATAATGATGATAACTTCGTCATTTGGGTATCTCAAATAAGTACAATTTACAAAGACATTTGTAAGTCTAATGATTCTAACTTTCAAATAATTAATTATTTTAAAGGTAGCACTTACTTGTTGCATACAAACATAATGCTACTATTATGCAAAATTAAGTTATATCGTTTTTTTTGATTGATTATGCAATAAAAATGTACAATTATTTTTTGAACATGTCATTTGCAATCTTGTGATGACTTATCTTATTTAGTTAGGTATTTTTTTTAACTATTTTAATTCTATTTTTTTCATAATTTTTATCTTGTTTACGCATAATTGGTAATATTCTTCTTCTTCCTGTATACTTTCCCCATAAAAAATTGTAAACCTAGACATTCTAAAATATATTATATTTTATTTTATTTACCCAAAATAAGCATACTTATATAATAAAACTCTATAATGTATACCATTCACTTGAAAATTAATATGATTTTGTTTTGTACTATTTACATATATATTAAAAAACTAATAGTCCAATTCTTTTTTTCATTTATTTCTTTTAATGATAGAGCTTAGATCTGTATTGTCATAAATAATAAAATTTCTATGGTATGACATATCTGAATGATACACTTCCAATATATTTATAATAAAGTCCTTTTTAAGTATATAAATTCCTTAAATTTATCTCATTTTAATGATCTTAAGCAATTGATAGATGGATTTTATGGAATTCTAATTTTATGAATTAATATTATTGAATATTTGGCCTTTTCAAGGACAATGACCTAATTGATCACTTAGTAGAATCAATTAATATCAGTTTTCAAACTCAAAAATTTATGTAATAAATATATAAACTTTTAGTGTCAATTAAAATATCATATATTATGAGAATGATAAGTTTTGAAATTTGTTAATAACTATAGCCTCAAAAGACGTGCAAAATCTTATATTTTATATCTAGAGTAAAAATTAATGCATTTGTGGGTATTGAACTTCTCAAGTCCATTTTTTGTCAATTTGGTTTTTCCTTTTTCCTCTCGCTACTATAAGAGTCCAAGAAATAAGATATGGCTTGATGTTGTGTTATATGAAATTTTAAAAATACAAAAATTTAGTTTATAATGCATAAACTCATATTTGTAGCACTCCTATATTTATAATGCATAATTAGTTAATTACTTTGTATTTTATAAAAATATAAGTATTTTAATATTAATAAGAGTTTGAATACTAACTAAATTTCACATTCAAAAGTAATAAATATTTGTCCAACTATTTTGATTGAGTTGTCAAGAATGTTGATTTGATTCAAAATGACACATTCAAAATCTCAGGCTTTATTAAAGAAAAAAATCATATATTTTTATATAAAGAAGTTTTAATGATTAAAGATGTCATGCAACTTTATTATGCATGGTGACTTTTTTGCACGAACGAGGTTTACATTTTTAAAATCTTAGACTCTTTATAATGGAAGTAGATTTATAGAATTTAGTTTTAAGTCTTTGAAACCTTGGCTTAGTTAATTTTTCATAATACTTTTAGGTTTTAAAGTAATTTTTTAGGGCACTTTGTGTTTACGTTTCTAAGATTATTTTTTATGTTAATGCAATAATGTGATTACAAAATAGAAAAATAAGGAAATTTCTCAAATAGTAAATGTTGTAAGCAAATAATTCAACTAAGTTCTAAATCTAACCATTATGGGCACGTTTTTTGTATTTAATTTAGGTATTGTCCAGTTTTTTTCAATCAAGATTATTTAAAAAAAAAATTCTTGTGTCTTGGTCCAGAATGTATGTTATTTCACTATTTTGATAAGATAGTATAATAATAGTTAGTTTTCGTATTGGATTTAATATGTTAAGTTATTTTTTAATTTCTATAAAGAAATCATAGTAAAAAAGGCAACAAAGTAACAGTATTAAATGAATTCAAGGTACAATAGTGTAAATTATTTTTATATTTTTAGTTTAAGTTAGGATTTAGAAAAATGAGATTGGCATTTTATATTTCTCTGAAATGAATTTTTTTTATATAAACTCATATTGCGATATGCATGATAGAGTGATTTTATTTTTCATTTTATGATTTTAAATTTAATTTACTAACTACTACATCTTTTAAATTTAAATTTTAATGAGATTCAAAAGTTTAGAATTTTGATTAAAAAAGTTTGTATTGTGATTTTCAAGTTAGTGTAGTGAATTAAACCTAATAATTTTCACTTTCCCTCCTACTGTGCTATATACTTTTGTGGCATTTTAATTAAGATATTATTTTTATTTTAATATGAAAGATAAATTAAACAAGTCTACCTTAATCAACAAATTATCCATTAAATTGAACAGAAAAAGCTAGATAGGAAATATTTAAATGTTCCTTTCTTGTATTTTTTTATTAATTTCGATTAATAAGAGTGTGGTTGGCTCTATCTAATTTTATACTCATAGTATGTAATTTGTATTCTTTTTAATTTGTGCACGAAAAGTTGGATTTTTGTGTGTGAATTTAAATCCAAAGATGTGTAAAGTTTAGTCATTTACATATAAATAATGATTGAGATAAACATAAAAATAATTTCACAAAAAAACAAAAAGAAGAAAATTTTCCACGTTCTAACCCACTGCATAACTTTTAAAAATTTTGAATTAGCCATGGTATAATTATTATTAAATATGATATTCTTTAGACAATGTAAAGTTTTATTATTATAGTAATGATATTTAAACTGATGCAAAATAGGTAGTTTTTCAATTTTGCATTAAATTCCTTTCTAAATTTACTCGTGAGGAGGACTTTTATTCCTTTTCTTTTTTTTTATTAATTTAAAACTAAATTAAATTTATTGTAAAAAACTTGAAAAATTATTGAAGGAATGTAGAGTTTCATTAGAACCATATTAATCCAAGTCTTTATGTTTTCATAAATGTCCATTCTTAATGTAATTAGACTTAAAAAATAAGGCCTTTCCAAAAAAAATTAATTATTAAAAAGCAAATAACACTTAGAATTAAATAAAATTTTACAATTAAAATTACATCTAAGAATATTAAATTATAAATATTTACATGTTGATTTCTCTTTCTGTGTTTTGGTTATTTATTTATTTATTTATTTTGCTAAATGACTTTTTTATTTTAATTTTGTTGTAGATTTTGAAATTTATATTTATATACAGATTAATTAACATTATCAAAGAGAAAAATATAAATTTTTATACTAACAAATAAGTATATATTTCTCTAGGATCTAATTTAAATTTTTTGAAAGACTTTTTACAAGAGATTGAGTTTGATTAGGATTTAATTAATCTACTCTTTCGAGTTCCATTAATATCCTTCTTTTTTAATGTAACCATAACTTAAAAAGTAAGGGTATTTTAGGAAATACATTAATTATTAAATCACTTAAGGTCCTACATGCTTTTATATATATATATATATATATATATATATAGATTATTGCATGACTTGAAACAATTAATGCAAGTCCCCGAAAATGTACGTATCGATGATATGTCCTAGAATTGAATATCTTGTAAACTATTTCTTACCAAAATAAATAAATAAATAAAACAAGAGTGAGTATAATTTTGTGTGGCCGGCTAGAATGTGGACATCTGACCCAAGCAAAGATTATATTTTATGGTGACGGTGAGCATGAACGTGAACCCACGGGCTATAGTACTGTTTTTTTTGGGTCAATGATGTCAGAGATATGCCAAAATTTTATATCAGCCTCCCCCTTTAGTAGCTCAAGTTTTTTTTTTTTTTTTTATTGTATGAAATTATACTATTACTTTTGGGGAAGGGGAATAGTTAGTGAAATTCGGACCCTGACCTTTGAGGTAGAGTCATACACCTTTAACCGCTTGACCCTCTATTCATCCCCTTTAGTAGCTCAAGTTAATAAACTAGAACTAAACATTATAGTATGGAGAATAATTGCACGTCTAGATTTCATGGGTTTTGTGACATTACAAAAAATTGCTCAAAAAAGTGCACTCTCAATGTCTTTCATAAGTTTTGTGATTCAATTGCTGCAAATTTTGCCAATGGATATTGGACCTTTGATCACGAGATTCATTTCAAGTTGTACTTTGTTAACACGGTAAGTTGTACTGATATATTGGTGGCGAAACTAATTAAAAAAATTAGCTACATGGCATGTAACTAACCTGACAACCAACGTAATTAAGCATTAAAATTGAGTGTCTCAGGATCGAGTAATAAAATGAGTTATGTTGTTTGATTATATACAAAATAAAAGTTGAATGTATAACACAGTACTTTACGGCTTTTTAAAATATAATAGGCTGATATTTTTACACCAGCATATTTTAATGCACATCAAGTGCCGTTAAGGACAATCTGAAAATCTGCTAGTTTTATTGGGACGATTGAAATCTCTTTAAAGATTATATAACATAAATTCAAATTTGTTGTTGAAAATGATGTTTACATTGTCCATATATAAAAATTCTTCCTTTGTGTCTGGTAAATAAGAGCTTTTCCTTGCCAAATTGTTGGATATTTTCAATCATCATTTCTCCGACCCAGGGAAGTATACATGTGCTGAATGTGTAGAATGTAATCAGTAGTTTGCCAACTCTTGATTGATAAAGAAATCCTTTACTTGCAACTTCAGTAAAGTTTTCTCCACAAAAGGGAGTTATATAGTTGTACAGACCCGCCTTTCAAGCTAATTGAAGACAATAATATTCTCCTAGTAAAATATGCATCTAAAGTATCGCAGAATTTAAATGTTTAACATTTTGCAGTGCGTAATACATTGTTGAATTTAGTATTAATTTAATCAACTTTATCTGACTAAATTCTGCATCACTTAGAGATTGCACTTAAGAAAAACCTTATTGCATCACAAGCTTTTGCCTTATTGCAAACGAAAAAGAGAATGAAGTAACAAATTCCTTATAATTAAATAAACGATATACACTGAGTTCTATGTGGCAAAGTGCTATTGGATAGATGATTTCATTATTTCAAGTTGTTAGTCAAAGTTGGTGTTAAAATATTTTGATTCATTGAATAGAGTATTTTAGTTTTCTTATTTAGGAAGTCCTCTTAGCAACTTGCAAATTTTAGTCGGTTTCTTTCGGGGTTTGATAGTTTGTGGACTTAGGTATGGTTATAAATACTACTTTCTTACCATGTCTTGTGTAGGGTAAGTGGAAGATGTTTTTTTAGACACCAGATTTTAATTTGTAATATGATTTCTCGATATGTAATTTCATGAAAAATTATTTCTTTAGTATGTTTAGATACTCTTGGGAATCTTAATAAGAAAGTTATGTAGATCCTGATTTAATTGTTTAGTTTAAAATAACGTAACACAAGGAATGTAATATATATTATCAGCAAATTTTTAAAGGTATCCTTACAAACATAATGTGGAAAAAACATGTATTGAAATAATTTTGCTTTTGTAATGCAAGCCTAAATTAAGCTATAAATTAGCAAACATTGTACATTTGTTTTATTTTTTTCTTTAATTGGGATTTCAATTATGCTTAATAAAATAAATAATAAGTAACTTTCTTGTTGTGTAAAAAATTATCAACAAATCTTAAAATCAATAAATATTAAAAATAGTAAAACTAATTGTAAGTTAAACACAATATATTCATTTTTTATGCAAAATAAATGAAGCTATGTTAAAATAATTAGTAACACAGTAAATAATTATAAAAGAAATAGATATGAGCATCTTAAGAAACATAGCAGTTAAAATTGAGAAGAGAGATAAAGAGTATGTTATAAAGATAAATATTATTACTTGATTTTTGCATAGAAGTAAAAGAATAGAAAGGAATAGTTGAAATGTCTAGTCGTTAATTTTGGATTAAATTTTTTAGAAAAGTAATCACAATATTGAGAGGATTTAGAGTTCTATAATTATTCGTGTACATTTCTTGCTTTGAAAATTTTTACTTTCTCGATAATCTAACATGAATCAAATGATGGAATTTAAATTTCAAAAAAAAAATATTTAAACAAGAATCATTGCCTACTAAACTGAGGCTAAAGGTAAGCAAAAGAAACTCCAAGTGTGCCTCGCCATGTTTCCTTTGCCTTAATCGATTTTAGTAAGAATTACACAATTGCTTTAATTGCCTTTATTGAGTTCAGTAAGAATCACGCAAAATTTCCCCCTCCCATTCAAACCAATGAAGAAAAGAGAGTAGAGATTTATACTCTGTACCATTCTCTATTGTGTGGACCTGCAAAGTTTACTACTACCTTTAAGATAATGTCTTTGTCATCATTAGAATGATGCTTCAAAAGATGCGTTAAGTTGGGTATTGCTATAAAATAAAAAGGTAATTGCTTTTGTGTCTAGACCATTCAAATTTTATAAGTATAATTATCCAACCCATGGCCTAGAGCGACCAATGGTAGTCTTTACTCTAAAATTTGGAACAGTACCCTCTATGAAGCAGTCCCCTCTTGATAGAGTAGTTGTACAATAATAATTACTATAGCAGTATCATCAGAATGTTACTATTTGAGACCTTATATGAAAGGAAATGTAAATCATCTCTTTACTAGATGAAATTGGAGGGAAGGTTACTAGTGGTCCAGAGATTGTTTTATTGATTGTGGATATAGATTATACTAATTAGAAATAAAAATAAAATAAAAAGGAACCAACACTCAGCAGAAGGGAGGAATTTCAAGCAATTATAGTGACTTACCGTAGGCCATGGCATGATTTGCATGCCGTCACTTGGGTTGGAGGAATCAGTCAACCATGACCCCGTGGCAAAGCAAATCAATCAAGGCAAAGAAGAAACATGTGGACTCATGAATTTGTTTCGAATTCTAGTAGAATGCCATTGAATTTGGGGAGTTGGGTAATTTTGAGTGGATGGCTCAATTGAATTACAGAAGGTTTTGGAATTTTGCCATTGCAACCTTTAACACCAGGCCGTGTTTACTGAATCGCGCAATATTAATATTTTTGGCTATAAAATCAAGATGTTGCAAGCTATTAATAAGTCATCCATGGCAGTGCAATGCAATTAATTGTTGTTTTGGTTATTTGGAATCTGGTTGAGTGAAATTTGGGGTAATCTGATTATGTTGATTTTTGTATAGGTTAGTTTATATTTAATCTTTCTTATTAAGTAGTTAAATAAAAATAATTAAGTTATGTAATAATATAAGATTTTAGGATTATTCGTAAAGTAGGTTTAAGACTTCTTAGTATTTTATTGATATAATTATTAAGTGGGAATTGTGTTGTCCTTTTTATGGTGATTACTTTTGTAATCAAGATTACCTGAGTTGGTACGATTGGATTGGGACTATGAGGTAAGTGATTCCTATCCTTTCTCATGTTTTGAAAAATCAATTGTCTATATATCTATATATATATATATATATATATATTTGCTCCTTTAATAAATATTTTTGAAATACAAAACTCAAAATGGATAGGTGATATGTGCGAAAATTATTCATATACTGTAGCACCTTGACTATTTATAAGTATATGCATGCATGTGTGTGATGTGTGAATGTATAACATGTGCGTTTTGGCTCTGATTTTTCTTTGCTTCCTAGACAGAACTAGTTCTCGATCTACTTACCTGACGATGAATAATTAGAACATGTATGTACGCTTTATAACCCTCCTAATTGGGAAAAAAGTTAGGTTAGATATCTAATACTAGTTCTTGCATTGATGAATTTGAGTCTACATATGTATTATCATGTATTTATGAATTATGTTTCTTTTGCATGTCCAAGCAACATAAATTAAAAATAAACATTAATTACTTCATACCTAGTCCTGTGTAGAAAGACTAAGAATTGAACTCTGCATTGCTCCCTATCTGCGGTTGCTTTGCCTAGATCTCATTTTCTCTATAATTTCTATTTTTAATAAGCCATTTTTATCATGACAATCATGGTTCATAATTACCATTTTCTATAGCAAAAAATTGAGGAGGCATCCTCTTACTTGATACAAACATAGTATTTAATCTTTTGAGTATTGCGTGATTAAGGAGTTTCGAAACAAAATTTGTATGAATATAAGATTATTCTCATTAGTGTGAGTATTAACCAATGAGGATTTGCTCAGTTAGTAAAACTAGTTCACATTAGTCCACCTTATCTTATTATTAATTCTATGACTTAGAAATAACTAATTTGCGTTTCTAAAATTTGTATCCATCGATTGTATGTCCTAACTTTAGAGAATAACCTTTCTTTCCTGTAAACTAATTCATACAAAGAAAATAAACGAATAAAACAAGAGCAAGTATAATTTTATGCGGCCAGCTAGAATTTGGGCATCTGATCCAACAAGGATTACATTTTACGGTGACGGTGAGGGATGAACGTGGACCGACTGGCTATAGTTCCTTTTTTTTTTCTTTTTGGGGGGTCAATAATGTCGGATACGGCAAAATTTTATATCAGCCTGACCCTTTAGTAGCTCAAGTTGATAAACTAAAACTAAACAATATAGTTTGGAGTATAATTGCATGTCTAGATTTCATTATAAAAAATGATGCACTCTCAAGGTCTTTCATAAGTTTAAGGATTCAATCGTTACAAATTTTGCCATTGGATTTTGGACCTTTGATCATGAGATTCATTTCAAATAGTTTTTTTTTTAAAATACCGTAACTTGTATTGATATATGGATGTTGGTGAAATTAATAAGAAAAAAAATGTTAGCTACATGTCATGTAACTTACCTGACAACCAACTAAATTAAGGATTAAAATTGAGTGTCTCAAGGCCAAGTAATTAAATGGGTTGTATTGCTGGATTATATAAAAATTAAAAGTTGAATATATAATACATATATGAGGTTAATATTTTTACACAAGCATATTATAATGCACATCAAGTGTAGTTCAGGATAATCCAAAACCTACTAGTGTTATTAAGGACGATTGTAATCTCTTTAAAGATTTTATGACATAAATTCAAGTTTGCTGTTGAAAAAGATAGTTACATTGTCCACATATAATTTTAATCGAAATCTGTTTCCTTTGTGTTTGTTAAATAAGAATAGTTACATTGTCCACATATAATTTTAATCGAAATCTATTTCCTTTGTGTTTGGTAAATAAGAACTTTTCCATTCCCAAATAATTGGATCTTTTCAATTATCAGTTCTCCGACACAAGGAAATATACGTACGTAAAAGTGTAGAATGTATCAGTAGTTGGTTTGCCAACTCTTGATTGATAAAGAAATCATCTATTTGCAACTTCGCTAAAGTTTTCTCCGCAAGTGGATTTCGAGTCATACTACTCGGCTTCTTGTCTTTGTCTAAAGACTGGTGGTTAAGCCTCACGCAAGTGCGTGAGGGTTGCCCAATGCAAGCGTAGGTTCACAAGAAAAGAAAATAATTACTTTCTATCAAACAGAATTTGATTCAAACTTCACCAGACAATGCTGAGGTTGCAGGCGTGGCAGGATGTGAGAAGTATCTTTTGGATGAGAAACAACACCAACAATTGTCACACTTATGGTTCCTTCTAGGTCATCAAGTTGTTTAACTTTACGAGCATATTCATAGAGGGATACCAAAAGTTCTAGTAGATAAGCAAGGAACTCAATATTGGCAGTATTTTTGCCAAAAAAAGAGAATCCCTATTTTAAAGAACGTTTGATTACAAATATTACCAATATTTTCAGTCTTTTTTAGGAGGAAAAGTTGTATTGGTAAATGGTATATAGTTAAAGAAGTCGTCACACAATTTACCCCAATAAAAATTCAATCAAATCCAATCTTAGAAACATAAACATGAAGCTTGATTTTATAATTAGATCCGTTACTCAATGGCAGAAAATATGGGATACAGAAACAAATCATATGAGGACTCCTCTTGATCTGCAATAAAATCTTAAGTTCTAAGTTGTCCAAGACAAGGAGAATAATGGATTAAGATTCTGTATACCTCTGAAGCAAATTCCCTAAGCAGGAAATTAAATAAAGCAAAAGAGATATGCTTGTAGTCCAAATCCAACAAGCTACACTATTTGTTCATGTAAGGAGGTTAGGGACTTCTCACCTGCAAATTCTTTTGCTCCGTTTCATCTCACAAAGTTTGAACATGTTATAAATGAGCATAATCAGCAGGATGCTCAGAGAATTAAATAGTTCCATTATTTGCACAAGAATCACCATAGAAGCTGGTTTAGAGAGGCGTGGAAAAACATACGTGGGCGCAACGAAATCAAACTTTCTGCTTTCTAATGCAACGGAATCACACTTTCAGTGATTACATCAAAATAGACTAATTGAAGCAATTGAATAACAGTAATAGGCAAGAAATACATGTATAAGAGGGTTAAAACCACAAGCAGTAAAAGCATAGTCTGGCCTTAGATGGAAATACGCATTAAAAACATGCCACTCTTATGATTTCTAACACTTGAAGAATAACCAAAACAATAAGCTAATATTCTGCCTTAGCAGGATGCATTTTTTCAATTTCATTAGGAATTTGACTGAAGGTCCATTGTGCATTTGTGTTGTGAGTTCTCTTTTGAGAATATTACTGATTAAAAACAACAAAGAATAGAACATGGAATGTAGCAGAACTAAAACTTCCAAGAATTTGACAAAAATAATAGAAACAAACATGAGCATACATATAATTTAGGCTACATATAACATGTATAACAAAAAAAGATTCTATATATGAGCATGCTAGGTCTTACAATAAACTATTTTTAGGTTTGGAGGGCAAAAAATGCATCATCCACTTTTAATTGAAACTCGAATATTCCAACATCAATTGTTTAGTTTACGCAGACATGCCCCGAGAGAGAGAGAGAGAGAGAGAGAGAGAGAGAGAGAGAGAGAGAGAGAGAGAGAGAGAGAGAGTATTCAGAAGAGATGAATATCAGCTAATTGAGAATGCCCCAATATAGTCTTAAAGGAATCTTTAACATGAACAAAGATGTTAAGGTGAAGGTTTATGCACGTCGGACTCATTTTCTATGCTGTTGCTAACAAAATCAGTGGTTGCACATCACTCATAAACTTTTTACTTTCCATGTCTGTCTGTTGTAATTGCTACAAGAAGGTATAAGTTAGTACCAAATGTCGCAGATGACATAGTATTGAAAACAGAGAGTAGGCATCAAGCGGAGGTTAGGTATCATCATAAATAAAAAGTTGTGTACTTAGATCTTTTTAGTCAATTGATAGGCCATTATAGGAGTAATATGCTACTTCTTGGCCTTTTAATTAAAAATTTGACTCCAAGGTTTGACCGCTTAAATGTTCCAAATGTTAATATCTATTTTATCAGTTAATCGGACTTGCCAACACAATTCCTTCAAAAAAGAAGTTTGTGGCATGAAATAAATAAATGCGAACAACTTCCAATATCATTTAAAGAACAAGCTAATGGATAAATACAAACCTCATTTATGTCGCGAGTTAGATTTTACAATATATACAAGCTGTTTAAGAAAACATCTAAAATTTGATCCTCAAACAATTCAAGTGCCATAATATGAGAATGAAGATTACATTTGTGCTTGTAATGTAATAACATAGGTAACGCGACGGAAAATAAAAATTTTATTACCTTAACTATGGATCGCTTTGACATACTTATATGATTAACAAGGGGGATTGCATGAAGATTACCTCAAGCACAGAAGATTTCTATGCTACTAGGCAAAGATTCTTCAATGAAGAGGTTAGATCTCCCACAAAAAGCCCTCCAAGTGTAGAGCCTCTAAAAATATCCACGTGAACAACTTCTTTGGGAACTTTGTAGGTTTGCTTGCTTTGACTTTTGAGTGCTAGCTTCCTTGAATTAATCAAGAACACAAGAGAAAGAAACAACCTTACAAATTAAGAGGAGACAGAGACGCCTAGAGAGAGAAAGTTGCGTCTTTTGCTTCTTTCAATTTTTCTCTCACTAGTTTTCTTTTGTGTTGTAATAATAATTCAAAAGTCAAAGTATGAACCTATTTATAGAGGAAGTATTCTAGTCTTTTAGGAAATAAAGCTACTTGGAAACCAAGAAGGTTTAGGTAACTTACTGTAAGCTAAACCTTCTCCTTTAGGAATTCTATTCCATAAGGAAACCAATTAGTTACTTTATTTCTTTTAGGAAACTAATTTCCTACAAGACTTAAAATATTTATAAATAAGTCCTTTAAGTTAATTTATATCATAAATTAACCCCATAAGTATCTCATACTTATCTTAATTACATTTTAACCCTAAGATTATGTTCTTTATGCGTGTGACCCATTAGGTTCCATTCACGTTGGCAATAAGTACAAATTATAACTCTTTAATTAGTTAATTAAGAGTTAGATAAATTAAACACTTTAATTTATCATTAATTCACTATTTAATTAATTTGCACTTATAGATCATGAGTGGTGTCTAGTAATGCATCATGACCACTTAAGTGAATAGGAAAGTCATATGGTAGACCATACCCATCAATGACAACGTTACCATGTAATTAATATCCCTTCACCACACTATAACCCAACTAGTCTAAAAAGTATAGTGCATACTTTTAAATGACTGATAAGTAATAAATTTATCAATATTATTATATATATTATTTTATGTTTTAGATGTTATTTTAGCACAATTATAGTATTTTTGGTTGCAAATGACTCATTTTCCAACAATTCATAAGAATTAGGATTTTTACTAGATTAGGGTTTTTGAGGCAGAATTTTTATTTGAGCAAATTAATGCACAATTCTTGTGTATAATTGCAGGTTCATCATACTAAAACTTATTTTTTATCAATCGGAGTAAAAGAAAACCAAATGCAATGGTGATTCAAAGAGTCAAAGTGGATGAACAACTTGAAGCAAAAATTTTGCAAAAATAATGGAAAAATCCAATTCTTCACCACAATGCTTGGAAATACGTGAAAAATGCTTGCACACATAAGGTCGAACTCAGCAAAAATCAGAAATTAAGTGGGGGCCACAAAGGCGTGATACGCGGATCAACATCTGCGTATCGCCATCGGCGTATCAAGAGACGGTTGGACTTTCTAGGGCATCAACTTGCATCCTCTTCTAGCTGGTTTTTGCAGACATTTTTAGATGAAGATAGGATTCTGCAAGTGGGAGAATACATTGGAAGCATAAATGAAGACTTTTGTGCCTATTTGGAATCTCCAAGCAAATCTTCATCATTTCCATGCATTAATGATTCATGCAAGTTGGAAAATGACTTGAGGAACATTTGTCTATAAATAGAAGTCATTTGTAAAGTACTTAAAAAAAAAGTCTTAGTAGTAGAAAATAGTATAATTCTTAGTTTGGAAGAGAATTGACAGAATTCTCTCAAGTTTAATAGAATAGTGCTCTTCATACCAAACACTCACTTGTACTTCAACCTTTTGCAGAAGAAATAGAAGTTGAAGACTTGTTCATAAGCTTTCTCAATCCTATCTCTTATTTTCATAATTGAAGCATGGAATTCTTATATTCTTGTTAAGTTTCTTTGTGTCTTCACTAGTCATGATTCACTAAAAAGCTTTATCTAGAATATAGATGAAGCTAATGAATCCATAGCATGACTTAAATTCTCCAAGCTAGCTAAGCTTGCATTTGTTTGTTTACTTGTTCAAGTTATAACTCTTGTTTTTGCATGGCCAACATAAACAAGTCATCTAGTTGTTATTTGTCATTGAGAAATGCTCTTAACAATGGAAAATGAACAAGTATTACTTAAGTTATTCATATGATAATAATGAATGCTTAAGTGAATCATTGCAATTCATGTTTTCATAAGATTTCATCATGAAAATAGTTGGAATCTAATCATTTCATAGTGAGAGCTAGTTATGATTTAAATGGAATTGGATTCTCAACAAAGCAAGATAATACTTAGCACTTCATGCATATTATGATTCATTAGTGGATTCTATATTCTAGACATCTTGAATATTTGAATTTCTACAAGTGTTTGTCACCATTTCCTATTCTATTGAACTTCCTTTTATTAAATACCTTAAATTTCAGTTATTTAGATAATAAAGTAGGTCATAAAGCCTTAGTACTTGCAATTAGTTGATTCCTCATGGGATACGATACCTATGTACTCCCCATACTACACTTGACCCGTATACTTGCGGTAAAGTTAGGAGATTAGGTTTATTACTTAATTTGTGTGTGTTTTGCCTATATTTTCATACCTAATCTACACCACGCCAAGTTTTAGGCGCCGTTGCTGGAGAATCAAAGGCAATATTAGGGCCAACACAAGCTTTATTACTCTAAACTTCGTTTACTTTTTGTTAATATTTTATTTTGTTTTAAAGGTGCATGCATAGGAGTCTAAGGGTGGTACTTCCATTTGATCCGGAAATAGAAAGAACGGCAAGAAAGGCAAGAAGACAAAGACAAGGAGAACAAGCAAAGGTGGAGGAGTTTGGAGAGACCTCAATTTCACCTCAACTACAACAACAACAAAGAGGTAGCCATGAAAAAGGTAACCCAAAATCCTATTCCTAATACTTGCTCTTTAAGAGATTATGCCATGCCGAATCCAACCAGTTCACATGCAAGCATAATAAGACCACCAGTTAATGCTAATAACTTTGAACTAAAGCCAAGACTTTTACAAATGGTTTAACAAAATCAATTTGGTGGGTATAATAATGAAGATCCTCACACTCATTCAGCTAGCTCTTGGAAATATGTGATACATTTAAATAAAATGGCATTTCTGAAGATGCCATAAGGCTAAGACTATTTCCATTTTCATTAAGAGACAAAGCCAAATAATGGCTCAATTCATATCCACCAAATACCTTTGCAACATGGATGGACTTATCTAAGGCATTTTTGAACAAATACTTCCCACCGAAAAAAATTGCAAAATTGAGAATGGACATTACTGGATTCACCCAAAACGAAGGAGAGTCCTCTATATGAAGGCTTGGGAGCATTTCAAAGACTTAATAAGAAAATGTCTACACCATGGACTCTCAAATTGGCTAATAGTGCAGACATTCTATAATGGACTTAACTATCCAACAAAAATCAATATAGATGCAGCTGCAGGTGGAGCTCTCATGGCAAAATTAGCGGAAGATGCCCAAGAATTGATTGAAGAAATGGCGGCCAACCATTACCCATGGGCAAGTGAAAGAGGTACTCATAGAAGAACCCAAGGTATGTATGAAGTTGATTCTCATGACATGTTAAAGGCACAAATGCATGGTGTTATGAATGCCATAAATTCTTTGAGTAAACTTGTCATTAGAAATCAAAACTCATCATCTAGTGTTGCATGTTGTACTATTTGTGGAGATATGCATGATTCATCTATGTGTGCACAAGGTACAATATGTAAATAACTTTAAGCCTTCTTCTTCTAACAATATCTCTTCTAATTCTTACAATCCGGGGTGGAGAAACTATCCAAATTTTGGGTGGAGGGAGCAAAAAGTAAACACACCACCCGGATTTGTGATAGTGAAATCCATGATGAATCTCAAGCACAAACTATCCCTATTCCCCCACAAGTTCCATTTCCACAACGGCTAAAAAGTTCAAAAATTGATAAAAGCTTAGAAAATGTTGCACAAATGCTCAAACAATTGTATGTGAATATTTCGTTTGTAGATGCATTTTTGCAAATTCCTAGGTACAATAAGCTACTCAAGGATTTGGTGACAAAGAAGAAGAGTTGGATGATTTTGAAACCGTAGCACTCACAGAAGAGTGTAGTGCTAGGATTCCAAAACAAGCTACCACCAAAGCTAAAGGATTCAGGGAGTTTTTCTATCCCTTGCACTTTGGAGGTTTAAAATTTTCAAGTGCTTTATGTGATTTGGGTGCAAGTGTTCTTTACTCCCTTTATCAATTGCTAGAAGGCTAAGTTTTAAGGAATTAAAAAGCACAAATATGACAACTAGCCGATAGATCAATTAGGCATCCACTAGGAGTAATTAAAAATGTATTTATAAAAGTGGACAAACTTATCATCCCAATTGACTTTATTGTTTTGGATATGGAGGATGATATGTCAATGCCTATAATACTTGGGAGATCTTTTCTAGCAACCACTAACGCCATTATTGATGTAAAGAATGGTATACTTAGGCTTAAAGTGGGGGAGGATAAAGTAAATTGTGGTTTAAATGATATGATGAAACAACCTTCATTGTCCTTTGATGTTTATATGATAGATGAGTTTGATGATAGTGTGCCGTGCTATATATTTTTAGGTTTTGGAAACCAAGAAGAAAGAAAAGAAGAAACAAGGACCAATTGAACACAATTGATATAACTACACCCAAAGGAGTGGAGTATTCTTTGGGTCACGGTCCTATAAAGTGAAGCATACACCTACAAAATCTAGCTCTAGACTCTAAATGAAGCGCTTGTTGGGAGGCAACCCAACATTTTCAATATTTTTGTAAAATTTTAGTTGTATTATTATGTATTAAATAGTTTAAAGTATATTTGTTTTTTTTTGTTTTGTGGGTATGCAAATTGGAATTTGATGATCAAGTTTGAGTCAAGAGGATACAATCAAGAGTTTGCCTCTAAAATCTCTTCTTCTTTAACATTTCATGCTAATAAAAAGGTTTAATATGTGTATTATGTGATATATAAGGTGTTTTAGAAGTTAGAATTGATGAAAGTTACTATTCATGATTGATGAACTTTTCAAGCAAAAAGGTCATTTGGTGATTCATAGAGATTATATGATGTTTGGCCTTGAATTTATGCTTAGTATGTTCAAAGAAACATGTATGCATAATTGGTTTGGAAAGTACATTCAAATTTTGTAATTTATGCAACTTTGGAATTCATCTTCAATCCATGCAAAGTATTGTGAATTTGATACAAGATTTGATAAATTTCTATTTGCACATATGTATTTTCATGATTCAAACTTGTTCCTAGTGTTAAAGTGTTCACAAACATGTTAAATTTAAAGTTGGAAGTGCTATAGAAAATGAAATGAACCAATAAAATAGTAACCTGCAAAAATAGAAAATCACTGCCTGTTACAAGGAGTGATACGTGGACCGAATACGCGGACTTCATTCACGTATTGCTTCCGTGTATCAACTTCTGGGAGCTCCGTGCGATACGCTGCACAGAGATGCGCGGACGGGCTAGGAGATACGCGGGTATACATCTGCGTATCACTATTCAAAGTAGTTTTTCATGTTCATTTCCATTAGTTTTCAATTGGTTCACTTGCAACATATGTTTCATGATTTGCATACATATTTTGGACACTAAAATAAGCACTTTAACATGTTCCAATCTTGCATGTTCATAGTTTAAGTTTAATTTGTAATTTTGAATACATGACATGAATGGTTGATTTTTTATATGAAGCAACTTTGACCAAGTTTCTTTAGCATTTTACTTCATCAATACATAACATCTTTGCTCATATTACTTGTCTTCAAATTTTCACTCCCTTGAGCCATATTGCATAAACTAAGCGTGGGGGAATTCAAAGCTTTCAAGTATGCTATGTTCAAGTTGTGCTTCACTAGCTATCATTTATCATCTAACATGGCAGTTAAGTATTTTCAAGTTTGAGTCAACAGAAATGAGCAAGAATGGACAATGACGAACAAACATGATGAAACGTTGCAAAGAGAGACTTGCCAAAGGTCAAGAACTTCAAGGACACAAAAAATATCAACATTTGGATTCTCAAACCAAGCAAGGGGAGTTTTCTTGTTTCATATTGCATTCTCAACTTTTCCTTTACACATTGCGGACAATGTTTCATTCTAAGTGTGGGGGAAAGGTGTAAGAATACGTTTGATTGGGATTTGGAGTAAAGTGTCAAGATATTTTTTTGGAAAAATATAGCCAAAATTTTTGAAAATTTTGCTTCTTTGACATGTTTTCATGACCATAAACTTGTTAAATTCCTTTACTCTTTGAAATAAGTTATGCACTTTAATTGAATATTTTCTACAAATATATAAAAAAATAGTCATTATGTGATTAGGAGTTTTGTTTTTAAAGAAAGTATATCTTCTAAAATGGTTGTAATTATGTCTTGATTGGGCATGTTTGATTTTAGATTTCTTACCTTTATTTAAATTTTACATTCTTAAGTGGTAGATATGGACAAGAAGTATACTTATGTATTATTTGAGTAAAGGGACAATTATATTTGAGGAAAATTGATAAATGTCTATTTATCACAAAATATCGATTTTCGTGTCAAAAGGCAATTGAATTAAAAGTATGCAAAGCAAGTTTGATTGAAAGTGAATTGTTAAGTAATAAGGGGTTTTCATCACAAAATGTTGATTCTTTCATCAAAAGGCAATTTCACTTCTTAAACTAAAAGCTAAATTGTGGTTAAAATGATCAAAGTGTTGAGTAAGTAGGGGTTTTCATCTAAAAATGTCAACTTTTGCGTCAAAAGACACTTAAACATTATTAAAGTTAATATGCCCCTCTTGGGTGTAAATTAAATTATATATGATTGTCCATA
This sequence comes from Mitragyna speciosa, assembly GCA_024721245.1. Classification (NCBI taxonomy): domain Eukaryota; kingdom Viridiplantae; phylum Streptophyta; class Magnoliopsida; order Gentianales; family Rubiaceae; genus Mitragyna; species Mitragyna speciosa. The sequence continues at coordinate 1,746,687 of CM045568.1, forward strand.
TTGAATACTTAATATGTAAAATTTTGTAAGGCATTGAAATTTTATTGAACATAGTTTTAATCTTGAAATAATTACTTTCCTTTTACTTGGTATGATGAGTATTAGAAACTTACAAGGAATTACATAATGCCCATTTACTTTCTCTTGTGGAATTACATTCAATAATGAGGCATATATTATTTCAAGCCTTGAAATCATTATTTCATCTCTTTATTTTCCAATTGCTTGTGGACAAGCAATGATTCAAGTATGAAGGAGTTTGATAAGTAATAAATTTACCAATATTATTATATATATTATTTTATATTTTAGATGATATTTTAGCATAATTATAGTATTTTTTATTACAAATGACTCATTTTTCATCAATTCATAAGAATTAAGATTTTTACCAGAATTAGGATTTTTGAGGTGGAATTTTTATTTGAGCAAATTAATGCACAATTCTTGTATATAATTGCAGGTTCATCATACTAAAACTTATTTTTGATCAATTGGAGTAAAAGAAAACCAAAGGCAATGGTGATTCAAAGAGTCAAAGTGGATGAACAACTTGAAGGAAAAATAGTGCAAAAATAATGAAAAATTTTAATTCTTCACCACAATGTTTGAAAATATGTGAAAAATGTTTGCACACATAAGGTCCAACTTAGCAAAAATTAGAAATCAATTGGGGGCCACAAAGGTGTGATACACGGATCAACATCCGCGTATCGCCGTCTGCGTATCGAGAGACGGCTGGACTTTCTAGGGTATCAACTTGCATCCTCTTTCAGTTGATTTTTGCAAACATTTTTAGATGAAGATAGGGTTCTGCAAGTGGCAGAATACATTGGAAGCATAAATGAAAACTTTTGTACCCATTTGGAATCCCCAAACAAATCTTCATCATTTCTATGCATTAATGATTCATGCAAGTTGGAAAATGACATGAGGAATATTTGTCTATAAATAGAAGTCATTTGTAAAGTACTTAAAAAAAAGTCTTAGTAGTAGAAAATAGTATAATTCTCAGTTTGGAAGAGAATTGATAGAATTCTCTCAAGTTTAATAGAATTGTGCTCTTCATACCAAACACTCACTTGTACTTCAACCTTTTGAAGAAGAAATAGTAGTTGAAGAATTGTTCATAAGCCTTTCTCAACTCTACCTCTTATTTTTATAATTGAAACATAAGTTCTTGTATTCTTGCTAAGTTTCTTTGTGTTTCACTAGTCATGATTCACTAAGAGTTTTATCTAAAATATAGATGAAGCTAATGAATCTAGAGCATGACTAAAATTCTCCAAGATAGCTAAGTTTGCATTTGTTTGTTTACTTGTTCAAGTTTTAATACTTGTTTTTGTTTGGCCAATCTAGACAAGTCATTTAGTTGCTACTTGACATTGAAAGGTGCATGTAACAAAGGAAAATGAACAAGTAATGCTTAAGTCTTTCATAAGAAAATAATAAATACTTAAGTGAATCAATACAATTCATGTTCTTTATAAGATTTCATCATGAGAATAGCTAAAATTTTGTTATTTCATAGAGAGATCTAGTTGTGACGCATATGGAATTGGATTCTAAATAAAGTAAGATAACACTTAGCTAATTCTTCGTGCATATTATGATTCATTAGTGGATTCTATATTTTAGACATCTTGAATATTTGAATTTCTACAAGTGTTTGTCACCATTTTCTATTCTATTGAACTTCCTTTTTATTAAACACCTTAAATTTCAGTTATTTAGATAATAAAGTAAGTCATAAAGCCTTAGTACTTGCAATTAGTTGATTCCTTGTAGGATACGATACCTATACACTCCACATACTACACTTGACTCGTATACTTGCGGTAAAGATCGAAGATTTGGTTTATTACTTGATTTTGTGTGTGTTTTGCCTATATTTTCATACCTAATCTACACCACGTCAATGACTAATTTATATTTTCTTGTTCCAGAAACATAACTCTCCATAATGTATAACCTTGGAACTACTTCCAAATTATACTATCACTTTTGTAGAATATTTATGAGTTAATATTTCCAACAAATGGTCATAAGGGATATACTCTCCTATTAAGGAGTAGTGAATCCTATGTTGATTGCTTACTATCTTTCCATCCTTCAAACTATATTCAATCTCTAACCTCTGGGCTACCCTTTTACGAGTACCGAGGAATAGAGTCAAAGTATAGTAATCCACACTCAAGATACTATAGTAATTTCAAGTCAAAGGATCACTTACACCATTGCCATTAAGAGCTCAATCATTGGCACCATAGTTTTTTTTTTTAAGCTAAATTTTTTTTTTGAGCCCATTGCTACTATAGTTGAAATCTCTTAGCGGATCAATTTAATGAACTTGTTCGCAAATAAGCATCCACATACCAGCTTAGGTGTCACGTATACCATAGTCAATGAGATCAACTACTACTTACCATAAGTAGAGGCAAAGTATGTGCTAGTCTATCCGCAATAATGATATCCAATCTCATTAATACTATGATTAGGGATATTTAAGAATATGAATTTATGTATTAGAGTCTCATAATTGTAACCCTTACAATCTCTAATACACAGTCAATATTCTAAGGACTTTATCAAACAAACAAGTAATATGGAAATACAAGTATAGATGATAAAGAAAAATATCACATGAATAAATATAACATAAATAAGTATAAATACAACAAGTGTTACACCAACTTGGTTTTAAGGCATGCACTAATAAACTCTCACTTGCACTAAAATCAATCACTCATTTGTTTTAAGCCAAAAGCATTTATATGAGCATCATGCTTTTTTTAAGATAAGGCCTTAGTGAGATGATTAGCTATGTTGTCATAAGTGGGAACCTTTTCTATCTTTACATCATTCTTGCTAATTATTTTCTCTAGTAAAATGGTAGCGCCTAAATATGTGTTTGGATTGTTGATGAGACCTAGATTCCTTTGCTTTGGTGATGGCACTATTGTTGTCACAATACACAGTTATAGGATCAACAATAGAAGGAAACACTCCTAACTCGGTAACAAACTTTTTGATCCAAACAGCCTCGTTTGCAGCTTCAAAAACAGCAATGTACTAGGTTTCAGTTATAGAATCGGCGATAGTCTCTTGCTTTGAACTCTTCCAGCTCACAACACCACCATTTAAGGTGAATACGAATCTAGATTGTGATTTGCTATCATCCTTGTCTGATTGAAAACTCACATCAGTGAAACCACACACTTTTCAAGTGTGTCCTCCGTAAATCAAGAATAATTCTTTAGTTCTCCTCAAGTACTCAAAAATACTCTTGACAGTTACCCAATGACCCTCACCAGGGTTAGTTTGGAATCTACTCGTAACGCTTAGAGCATGGGAGATGTTGGGTTTTGTATATAACATAACATACATAATGGATTCTATTACCGAGACATAAGGAATCTTTTGCATGCTATCAATCTCGACAGGTGTCTTAAGATACATGTCTCTCAAAAGGGTAATCCCATGCTTGGGTAAATACCCTTTCTTCGATTGCTCCATGCTAAACCTCTTTAGTATCTTATCTATGTATGTCGATTGATTAAGACTAAGCAACCTCTTGAATCTATCTATATAAATCCTAATTTCCAGAATGTAGGTTACCTCTCCTAAATCCTTCATGGAGAAACTTTTGGACAACCACACCATTACAGTTTGTAGCTAAGGTATGTTGTTTCCTATCAACAATATGTTATCCACATAAAGTATTAAGAAAATGACAGCGCTTTCACTAACCTTCTTGTATACACAAGGCTCGCCTTCATTTTAAGAAAACCAAACTTTTTGATTGTCTCATCAAAATGAATGTTCCAACTCCTTGAAACTTGCTTTAGTTCATAGATGGACTTTTCCAACTTGAATATCTTATAACTATCAATGGAGTCAAAACTCTCGGGTTGTGTCATATACACATCCATTTGCAAATTCCTGTTAAAGAATGCAATCTTGATATTCATTTGCCAAATCTCATAGTCATAATAAGAAACTATGGCAAGCAAAATCTTAATGGATTTAAGCATAGCTACTGGCAAAAAGGTTTCTTCAAAGTCAATTCCTTGCCTTTGTTTGTAACCTTTTGCCCCTAACCTTGCTTTATAAGTAACAATGTTATTATCTATGTCAGTCTTTCTTTTAAAAAGCCATTTGCACCCTATGGGTTTTACCCCTTCGGGTGGCGGACCAAGGTCCAAACCTTGTTCTCGTACATGGAATCTATTTTAGATTTCATGGCTTTGTGCCACTTCAAAGAGTTTACATTGGACATAACTTTTTCGTAACTAGTAGGATCGTCATCATCCATGACTAGTACGTCATTGCTCTCACTAATGAGAAATCCATATCTCTCAAAAGCATAACGTGTTCTACTAGATTTACGAAATTCTTGTGTACTTTGAGATTCTGACTGCACCTTATCAACATGTGATGTAAGCCTTTATTCTAACTGTTGACTAGTTTGTGGTTCTTTAATTTCTTCAAGTTCTACTTTATTCCATATGCTTCTTTCAAGAATAAACTCTTTCTCTAAAAGATAGCATATCTTGAGACAAACACTTTTTGCTCAAGGGGATTGTAGAAGTAGTATCTTCGACTCTCTCTAGGATACCCCACATACAAGCACTTGTTAGACTTAGCTTCAAGCTTACCCGATATATTCCGCTTCACATAAGCGGAAGTGTCCCATATTCTTAGATAACTAAGATTTGATTTTTTACCCTATCATATATTATAAGATGTGGTATCAACAAATTTTAAAGGAACATAGTTGAGTGTAAAGGAGGCAAAATCTAAGACATAACCCCAAAACAAACTAGGAAGAGATGCATGGCCCATCATGGAGCGTACCATATTTAATAAAGTACAATTTCTTCTTTCAGACACACTATTGAGTTGTGGCGTGTATGGAGGAGTCCATTGAGGAACAATCTCATTTTTCTCTAGATATTGTTGGAACTCTCGACTTAATTATTCTCCACCTCGATCAGATCTAAGTGTTTTAATACTTTTGCTAAGTTATTTCTCAACTTCAGCTGTAAAGACTTTGAACTTTTCAAAAACCTCAGATTTGTGCTTCATTAGAAATACATAACCATATATAGAATGGTCATCCGTTAAAGTGATGAAGTATAGAAACCACCTCGAGCATGGATCGATATTGGGCCATAAACATTAGTATGTATAAGCCCAAGAAGATCACTAACTCGTTCACCTTTTTCGGTAAAAGATGTCTTGGTCATATTGCCAAGCAAATAGGATTCACATATCCCAAATGATTCATAATCAAATGAGTCCAAGTATCTATCTTTATGTAATTTGGATATGCATTTCTCATTTATATGATCAAGTCTATTGTAAGGATTTAATTAGGCTAAGAGAAGACTCTAGATGCAGTTGACCCACCAAATTAAAATTGCCTAATTCACCTATATCTGCAAGAGGACAGATCGCTATTGAGTATAGGGAACTAGGTTCGATCCCACAAGGAAAGGTGAAGAAGTACTAGACCCTTATAAATTTCCTATTATCTAGACAACCAATTACCACAATTAAAACTAAAACTACCTTGTTAACACTTGACCCTAAAGAAGCAAAAAGTAGAAATTCAGAGGAAACTGATGATCGGAGTATCTAGGACTTAGAATCCCTTATGATCTAAGAGAAAGGAGCAATTGCTTCACTATACAATCTCATTACCTCACCTAGAGCCCAATTCCAAATGTACCTAGCTTTCACTCTCGTGACAAACTAGCGATTACCTCCCTACTAGATCCCTCCTACTTTCGTGGCAGAGATTATAGCGTAGGTTAATTTAGCCTTATGAATTGATCAAGACTCACCTAAGGAGTACCACTACTCTCGTGTGAAATACTACCTAGACTTCAATTGTTCTTTGTCCACTACCACTACCAACTCTCGTTGAATAATAGTAATTGAGAAATTATAATTGGTGATCAAGCAATTACAATTCAATTAACCAGAACAATGAATAAACAAAGTAATTCAATAGCATAATATCACCAATTACTCCATATCCCTTACAATCACAAGTTCATCTAAACCCTAGATATGCAAATTAAGTACTCATATTTAAAGCAATAAAAGTAATTCCTTTGCAATCAATTGACATAAGTATCAAAGACAAGAAATGTAAACAGAAAACTTATTGTCTTTATTGCTCATAAAAACCACAAGTTGCTGCCATTCTCCCCTTTTGAGTTAGTACAAGTGATCTCCTTCAAAGTTGTCTCTCCACACTCATCTATCTTATGCTTCCTTTCTAGATCTATGGAGCTAGGGTTTTAAACCTTGTTCCTCTATTTTTTCCTACCCTAAAAACTCTCTAAAGAAGACTAAAAAATCGTTCCCCTATTGAGTACAAGTCTCTTCTTTTTTTTTTTGTATATCTCGAAATGCCTCAAAAATGTGCATCAACGACCCGAATCCGCGACTGTACTCATGGAGCGGCTATAGCCATGGATTCAGCAAACGGGCAATCTAATTGTACTCACGGCACATACCCGCGGTATGGTACAGGCGCGAGTACCATCAGAAACTTCAACTTCGAATCTTCCATCTTGCTTCTAACTTCACTCTTGCACCAACTTTTTGGCCTTCATCTCTAAACAATTTCTTCACTTCTAATCATCCATTTAAGCACTTTGGTTCATTCTAAAACTCCATGTGTGGATTTTTCAACAACCACCTGCAACATCACAGCAATAACATATATGACTAGCTTTTATTCTAAAATAACCTGACCACTCAAAAGTAAGAGAAATTGCACCACAAATAAATAAAAACTAATATAAAAAATACTAAAAACCTCTCTTAAAACTATTTCACTTTGGCAGTTATCAAATTCCCCTACACTTAAGTCATTGTTTGTCCTCAAGCAATAAGCTTTTAAAATAGGGACTTATGTGTGAAAACACGACTAACCACTTTGATACCCAGCATACTTCTAATTATAACCTCGATTGATCAATCCTAGATACTCATGACATCAAGTAAAGAAAGAGCAATTATTCACAGTCATATTCCTTTTTAATTTCATCTATCATCTCTACTTGAGTCCATAAAGCAGTAAAGCAACAAGATCAAAGGTGCTTTCATCTATTCATCGCTTTCAACTGTAAGAGCTTAGGATTTTATTCACTCATGGCTACGCAGAAGATTAGGCCTTTCCCCAATCGGATGAGACAACCTTTTTACGTGAGTGTTCACATTTGTAAATGCAAACCCCAGGTTACTCAATCTCTCATCCTCTTGGGTTGCTATGCGTACTCATAACTTTGACACCTTTTTACGCGAGTGTTCACATTTGTAAATGCAAACTCCCGATTACTCAGTACCAAAATTAGTGGAGTAATCCCTAAGTCTTCACATTCTATTATTACTTTTACCCTTCTTTCTTTTTTTTTCTTTTGCTCTTTTTCTCTCCTCTTTTTTTTTTTTAACAGAAAACTTATCCCTCGCTCTTACATCTACTTACCATAAACAGACTATCTCACCAATCAAAATGTGCTAACTCACTCATCGACTCTCGCAGAGATGACAATTACAGTCCCTTTCATTATACTTCCTCAACTATTAGACATACTTACTCTACTCTACTCAACATCACTTTCTCTAGAGTCAATCATCAGACTTATAACCGAATGTACTGGGTATCTCACAAAAAATATTTTAACAGACCACAACGAACAACAACCGATATCCAACCCCATTCAAGCTCCCCCCACACTTAAGTCGTCACATTGTCCTCAAGGTGTGCAATATAAGAATGAAAAGAAGACATTATAAAAATTTTGAAATAATACTTCCCTATCAAAACCTGTAGAAGTTCATGCACTGTGGGTGTAGGAACTCGATCCAAACCGTAGACACGATACGGCGCTACATCAAAAACAAATACTACATTTTCAAAGGGTTAGTCCACACCAATGTAAAAAGAACGAAGCATAAGTAGATAAATAACGAGGTCAAATATCCCAAATGAAACAAAACAAAGTAAAGACCACCTAGAAAAAGACATAAAAAAAAACTAAATAAGCAAGTCATAAGGGAAATGAGATAAGCTCTCTCTAAGCTCCTAGGTCGATATGGACCTCCAAGAAGCTAGCTCGTTCTCCATAGATGTCATTCTTGCTTCCATGGCCTCCATCCTTCCTTCCATCCTGTCCTATGGATGCTCTGGTGCCGCGGACTTCATCTAAGATTGAATTCAACATTCCCCATGTCCCTAAGGAGCCTTCCTCTTGATCCTAGTTGGGTCATCTCGTCCTCTTCAATCTCCTCCATTTGATCTCCACCTTCCTGCAGTATGGCTCTAATAGGCATAAGCTTTTACCTTTATATTGCGGAGTGCCTGAATATTCACTATGTCTTGTGGCATCTGTTGATTGCTTCCACTGACCTCTAGTAAATTGACACCATACCGAGCAAAAACCAGTGAAAGGAGACGTGGAAAACCGAAACCAATGTCCTCCTCCATCACACGTGTCAGCGGTCCTCATGTAGCTTATGATGATACTAGCTAATGGACTAGGTCCCAATATCTCCGTTTGCACATACTCATTGACCATCTCATCTAAAAAATACATGTCACTTGCGCGACATTCATTCTTTGAACTGCGTTTTGGATGGACATTATGACATATCACGAACAACGCAACATGATATGGAGGAAGAAACTTATTTGCCCTGTAAACTGGCCTTCGATCTCGTCGTGTATACTCAACTTCCACATTGAACCTTGTAGCGCATTTCTGTTGTGTCCATGGTCCTAGGCCATTGAAACCGACGTGTTAATGTGACCCCTTCACCTTCATCCCTACAACCCAATAATTCAGCCAATCTCGGGCAGGTTAGTTGAATTGGACGCCCCCGAACTGTAGATTGTCAATGCATAATTGCTATGGTCCTCTTTATCCTCTATATTTGCATAAAACTCACATACCAACTCAGGATAATAATAATTAGGTAAACTGAGGATTGGAGCCCATCCTAAGCGTGTGAACATCTCTGTTAGATGCAAATGCACATCTACATTCGGAGCAATGTCTTTCTCAATGATAAATCCATTATGCTTCCTGGAATCATACCATTGCTGATTCTCAAAAGATGTGAAGCGGTCTTCATCCCACTAACGTTGCGAGGTTGGCGACTCGAAAGATCCACCACTACTACCCCTTTTGGATGGAGTAACTCGTTTGCTGGGCTGACCAGTTATTTTTGTCCTAGGCATGATATCTAAACATCATGCATAACAAAATTTAGCACAAATTCCAGCACATTTAGATGCAGATACTTAGCACAAGAGAATTAGCACAACATCCATGCCTTCGAACTAACACCCATTCCATACTAAGGATTTCACTTTTCCACAATTAGATGCACGTGAATATAAATAACATGAAAGGCAGATAATTAATCACCAAGAATCAAAACAGATTATTAATCCTTCAAAGGCCATTCCTAATGAACTATCACTACAAAGCTTGTACAGATTGACATTGCCTTCCATTACCCATCATCAAAAGAACACCATAACCTCTAAAGAGCATCTCAATAGCGTTTAATTCCCATGACTTCCAAAAGCTCAATGGGCACAAAAAGCTCTGTCGCGCCCCATTTTTTTTTGAAGTGATGGGAAAAGGGAATTATTGTGGTGTTTTGGAAAAAAAAAGTATTATCTATTGGAAAAAGAGGATAGATTTTTGCAAAATGACTTTTAGAAAATACTTTATAAAAGATAGTTTGAAAAAAATGTGATCTTTAGAAAAATGCTTTATTTTGAAAACAAAAAGCAAAGGGCCTAAAATGGAATTTTGAAAATGCGACGGTTTTTGGGCCTGAACATAGAGTCTAAAAAGGGTTTTTAGTGAAAAAAGAGTCGCCACTTGGTATTGAGTTTTGGTGTACCAAGTCACCAGAAAATATTTTACAAAGGTAAGAAAATTCGAGAATGATTTATTTAGAAAATGATTTTTTGGAAAAATATAGAAAAACAAGAAAAACCCTTTTAGACAACTCCAGGTCTTTGAAAACAAGAGAAAAAGGTTCGGGAGTCACAGTTGAAGAAAGGGAAGGCAAAGGCTCACGCCTAAGGCACCCTTTCAACCTAGCCGAAACTAGTTGCGAGGTTTAGTCTAAATTTTCCTAATATAACCCTAAGATTTTATCACATTTGGATGCAACTATATGAATGCAAATCTAGTCCTAAAATGGATATCGTTAAGGGACGAAATATTCCATTGAGGTTTGGTCAGGAATTATTCGCATTAATTGCGAAACCCGAGTCTAGACCTCGATGGAGTCACGAGTATAGATGCAAATGGAATGCAAAAGAAAAGGAAAATAGTAATATAGATAGTAAGTGAACAAAGAAAGTGGGGATGCAACATAACGGGTACGAGGGACTAATAGACTCGTGACTAGCTATTCCTACTCACGGAGGGGGGAACGGCATGTACGCCACCGCTTCCCACGTGAGTAGATGACTATTTCTAGTCAAATCACACAAATGACCTAAGATTCTATGTGTAGTGGAATCTAAATGTTATGCGTTGGACATATGTTTTAAAATAGATAATAAGTGATAATAATACATAAAAAACCATACAAAAATGAGAAAAGGCCTAAAAAAGAGAAAATGTGTGTGTAATGGTCATGAAATGCACACAAGAAATGATTTTAATACTAAAATGACCTAAAGGCCTAGCATTGGACTAGCCTATTTTCTAGAAATTCTCCGCTAGCGTTGGACTAGCGAAGAAAACGAAATTAATCACAACTAGCGTTGGACTAGTGTGGCGATGATACACATATATAATAATAAAGCAGGTAAGTAAATAAAGTACAGATTAAAGCAATAATCACATAAGAGCAAATAATGGCACATAGGAGCACATAGCACACAAGCATAATATTCTAGATGCAAAGTCCTAGGGAAAGCGAATAAAAACACATAAGCACATAGCACGCATAGCACACAAGAGCCCTAACTATTACACCGGGAAGCCTAATTACAATCTAAAATAAAAATAAAAGATAACCTGTCTAACCTATCTATTACATTTTCTATCTAAAATACATGAGATTTTTGTTAAATAGGTAAAATATAAACTATCTATTACATTAACTATCTAAATACAAAAATTTTGTTAAATAGAATATTACCTATCTATTACATTTCTTTGAACAATTAAAATTAAATTCAAATAAACAACATGGAATAAATAAATAAATACTCACACATGAATAAAAATTATAAGCACAAAGAGATACACAAAAGAAAACATATAGAAAAGCACATAGGAGCATGTAGGAGCATATAAAGAGACATTGAAAGGGTAATAGAGGTACCTCCCATTCGTAAACTCGGTACAAATTGCTAATAAAATCAACAAACATGTCAAGGTACCACTATTTAAAGTATAAAAATATGAAATACTTAAAATTGGGGATAAAATGTAAAGTTCGAGCAAAGTTAGGGGACTTAGAATGAAATTCCAGCAAGTATCTAGGACTTAAAACTAAGATTCCAGCAAGTTTAGGGACTTAGAATAAAATTCCAGCAAGTATCTAGGACTTAAAACTAAGATTCCAGCAAGTTTAGGGACTTAGAATAAAATTCCAGCAAGTATCTAGGACTTAAAACTAAGATTCCAGCAAGTTTAGGGACTTAGAATAGAATTCCAGCAAGTATAATGACAAAAATAAAATTTCAGCAAGGTTGGGGGACAAAAATGCAATTTTCAGCAACATGAGGGACCAAATTTATAATTTTCAGCAACATTCAAGGGCTAAAATACAATTCCAGCAATATTCTAGGATCAAAATACAATTCCAGCAATGCATGGGGGGTAAAAAGGTGAACTAGAGCAAACCTAGGGGGGTGAAAACATAATTTCAGCAATATTTAAGGACAAATTCGCAATTTCAGCAAAACTTAGAGGTATAGAATTGCAATTTCCAGACATATTAGAACATATTGCAATTAACTTGGATATAATTGAAAGAGACTACAAAATTCTAGGGGCCAAGTAAAATAAAATGAGGACTTAAATGAAGTAAACTAAAGTATTGAAGGGCATAATTAAACAATTAAGAACCTAAAGGGGCAAAATGTAAATAAATATAATCTGATGAAAATAATAAAAATAAATAACTAAAGAAAAATTAATTTTCGGCTATGATTTTTCCTTTTTCTTCTCTTCGGTCTCCCTCTTCGGGTCTTCCCTTCGGCCTCCCTCTTCGGATTTTTCTTTTCTCTTCGGCCTCTCTTCTCTCTTCGGATTTTTCTTTTCTCTTCGGCCTCTCTTCTCTCTTCGGTTTTTCTTTTCTCTTCGGCCTCTCCCTCTCTTCGGTCTATCTCCTCGGTCTCTAGTCCTCGGTCTATCTCCTCGTTCTCTAGTCCTCAGTCTCTAGTCCTCGGTCTATCTCCTTGGTCTCTAGTCCTCGGTTTCTCTCTTCGGTCTCTCTTACTCTTCGGCCTATATTCTCTCCTCAGTTTTTCTCTTCAGCATTATCCTCGGTTTCCTGATTTCTCTCTCTCTTCGGCCTTTCTCCTCGGTTTTTCTTACTCACTCTCCTCAGCCTTTCTCTTATTCACTCTCCTCAGCTTTTCTCTTATTCACTCTCCTCGGTTTCTCTTCTCTTCGGCCTTTATACTCTCCTCGGCCCCTTCCTACTCTAGATTTTTTCTCTTCGGCTCCTCTCTTTGGCCTATATTATCTCCTCGGTTTTTCTCTTCCGCATTATCCTCGGTTTCCTGATTTCTCTCTCTCTATTTGTTTCCCCTCTCCTATAGATTCTCTATCTCTCTTAACTAAAAATAAAAATCTCCTAAACTCTATCCTCTACAATTGAACTTTTCCCAAATCAAAGCATTCAAATCACACCTCAATAATCAAAATAACGATATCTATGCATTTGTTAGAGATTAATTGAAAGAGAGAAGGAGGAAATTGTACCTGTATTGAGGGGTGGAAGGTCATGTGGGACGGTGGAGCTACGGGCTTCGGTGGTGGAGTTACTGGCTTCGGCGGTGGAATTACTGGCTTCGGCGGTGGAGTTACGAGCTTCGGTGGTAGAGTTCGGCCTTATATATACGTGGGGTGTAGTGTGCCGGTTGAGTGAAGTTGTGTGATTTCTGGTGAAGGAGAGGCAGTGAGGGAGGAAGAGAAGGGTAGTGTAGGTGAAGTGCAAAGTGTGTCTTTTGTTCTGCCGAGAGATCAGAGGGAGAGAATTGTGAGTTGAGGGTTGTGTGCAATGTGTGTCTGTGAGAGGGAGAGGAAGATGAAAAATGAGACCTGGCGTGAGTATGAGTGAGTGTGTGTCTTTGTGATGATGAAGTGAGGTGAAGAAAAGAAAGCAATCTACCCAAAATCCCCTCAAATCTGGTTTTTGCAAGGGGAGTTGGTTGCATTTTCTGTTGCTGCGTGCAACAACTGCAGTAAAACTGCAGCTACTGTAGCAGCTCTCTCTCTCTTTATGAAAATTTTATGAAAAATCTACAAATTCATAAAATGCATGTATGAAATTTTTGATACGAAAATTCTAATAATAATAACATATTTGAATATGTGTCATATGTGACAAAAATCATGAAAAGAAAAATAAAAATATTAAATGACCATTAAAAATCGCAAAATTTTTTACACAAAATATATTATCACACAAAAATATGTATCCTAAAATTTTTACTCATAAATTTTAACATATATGCATTCTTGGGTAACGTGCTTTTAACAAACAAAAAAGATGAAAATTAAATAAATACTTAAATGCCCTCCAAAAATTACGTAATTTTGACAAAAAATTTATGAATATACCAGAATGCACATATAAAATTTTTCACTTGAAAATTCTTGTAAAAAAAGTGCATTGGAAAACGTGCCACTAAGTTTAAAATACTAAAATTTTAAATAAATAATAAATGACTCCCAAAAATCATTAAAATCATCAATAATGATAAAAATAATAAAATTATGTATTTAGGAAATAAAACAAAATAGAATAATATTTACATGGTGAAATTACCATTTTTCCCCTGATGTGATGAATTGGACATCATATACGCGAAAATTGTACTCGACCTCTGAAAAATGAAAATACCCCCTAAATAAAGTAACACGCATATTTTTATAAAAGGTGTGTCAAAATTGGTGTCTACAAGCTCAATAGGTATAACAAATCTTTCCACATTATTAGACACATGCTAATCAAGAAACACAATCTCATGGTTTATTATTAATGCATCTAACAAATAAATCCATAAAATCCAAAACCTATGACATATCGAGTGTAAAACTAGTCAATGGATATCAAGATGTCTAACAAAATGATCAAAGAAAAACAGGAGCTGCAAATTCTCATTAACACCCATAATAATTCGAAAATTAGGAAGTAAATACGAAAAACTTACCTAAAAAGAGGAATTAACTGCAGAGAAAGTCATATTAGTCCACAAATTAAATAGCAAAACCCCCCTCAAGAATGCTCACAAGTCACAATCCCCAATTTAGATGAATGGCAAAACCAAATCTAAAAAGGAATCCTCTACCAAACATACAAAGGATGTGGTAGGACAAGTGTTAAAGTGAAAGATTAAAGTTAAAAGTAGGATGGTTGATCAAATATATGTGTGAACTTGGAGTTGCAGGGAAGAGGATGAAAAAAATGAGGGAAATCAAATAAAATGTAGGTTATATTGCTTTTTGGAGCGTACCCGCGGCACCTACCCGCGTAAAAGTGGGGTGGTTAATCAAATATATGCGTGAACTTGGAGTTGCAGGGAAGAGGATGAAAAGAATGAGGGAAATCAAACAAAATGTAGGTTATATTGCTTTTCGGAGCGTACCTGTGGCACCTACTCGCGTAAAAGTGGGGTGGTTGATCAAATATATGTGTGAACTTGGAGTTGCAGGAAAGAGGATGAAAAGAATGAGAGGAAATCAAACAAAATGTAGGTTATATTACTTTTCGGAGCGTACCCATGGCACATACCCGCGGCGCGGGTTTAGCTCCTAGAATAATTTCGCTTGGGTATGCCTCTGATGCTACCCGCGGCTCGGGTACAGGTGAGGGTACGATCAGTACATTTTGTTATCCTTCTTATGGAACCCATGACACGTACCCGCGGAGTGGGTATAGGTGCGGGTATGATCAGAACATTTTGTTAACCTTCTAATAGAATCCGCGACCTAACCCGCCGCACAAGTATGGGTGCAGGTACGACCAGAAAGTGTTAACTTTGATTATGAACCCCCTCAAACATCCTTTTTGGCATACCCTATCACATTGACACACTTTCACTCTAAATGAAACATAAAACAAGGGAATGTAATCATTAAAAAGATTAAAACACCATTAACTAACAGTAATTTCCCATGCCTATGCATAATTCACATCTACTCTCGCTTGCATGGACGTCAGTCTCATCATTACCTTCAGAACCTGCAACACCACAAATATAACAAGAGAATAATTAAAAGACAACATCAAATAGACATATAATTAAACTTAAACCTAACAGATTGACTTAAAATTCTAAATCAATTGTTGGGTTGCCTCTCAACCAGTGCTTTAGTTAAAGTTTAAAGCTAAACTTCTCGATTCCATTCTTAATGACACACAAGTTCACCCAAGGAGAATACTTCTCCTGTAGGTATTAATTCCCCGCTAGATATACTTTGAGACACTACCCATTTACCTTAAAAAATTTCTCTTGTCAGATTGAATCTTGACTACCCTATATGGGAACACTTGATTAACAACATAGGGCCCAAACCAATGTGACTTCAGCTTCTCTGAAAAAAGTTTGAGGCGTGAGTTAAATAATAGCACCTTATCACCAATTTTAAACTTTTTGTGGGAGATATGTTTGTCATGCCAAGCTTTAATCCTATCCTTATAAATTCTTGTGCTGTCATATGCGTTTAATCTCATCTCTTCTAACTCACTCAATTGTAGTCGCCTTAAGTTGTCTGCTAAAGTTAGATCAAAATTGATCGACTTAATAGCCCAATAAGCTTTATGTTCTATCTCTATAGGCAAATGACACCATTTTCTATAGACTAACTGATACAGAGACATTCCTAACGATGTCTTAAAGGCAGTCCTATATGCCCATAAAGCATTATCTAGTTTGAGAGCCCAATCTTTTCTAGATTTATTCATTGTCTTCTCAAGAATGAGCTTCAACTCTCTATTGGCAAGTTCAGCTTGCCCATTGGCTTGGGGGTGATATGGAAGAGACATTTTATGCCTACAACCATACTTAGGTAACAAGGATTGAAATTGTTTGTTACAAAAATGCTTCCCCTCATCACTCACTACAGCTTTGGGAACACCAAACCTATTAAAGATACATCTCTTTACAAACCTAAGCACTACTCTAGCATCATTTCTTTGGGTAGCAATTGTCTCTACCCATTTAGATATATAGTCCACAGCCACTAAAATGTACCTATAGTTATGTGAATTGGGAAAAGGACCCGTAAAGTCCACACTCTAAACATCAAATAATTCTACTTCTAAGATTGAAGTTTGAGACATTTCATCCTTTCTAGAGATATTTCCTATTCTTTGGCATTCATTGCACCTTAGAATGAAATTTCTAACATCTTTATGCATTGAGAGCCAATAAAAACCAAATTGCCATACTTTCGTAACTGTCTTGGTAGTACTGAAATGGCCTCCAGTTTCAAGACCATGATAATGTAAAAGATACTTTGAACCTCATCTTCTGGTACACACCTATGAATCATCCCATCTGCACAATATTTATAAAGAAGAGGTTCTTCCTAAAAGAAGTTCTTCAAATCATGAAAAAAAATTTTCCTTTTATTATACCCGAACTCTTTGGGAATTATCCTACTGACTAAGTAATTAACAAAGTCAGCGTACCAAAGCGATTCTCTCACAGTCAACACGTACTCATTAGGGAAGTTCTCTTGGATAGGAATTTGATCATTAGTAGGGATTTATTCTAACCTAGAGAGTTGATCAGCCACTACGTTCTCTAATCCCTTTTTATCTCTAATTTTTATATCAAATTTCTATAGCAAGAGAATCCATCGAATTAACCTTAGTTTAGCATCTTTCTTCGACAATAGGTATTTGAGAAGTGAATGGTCAGTAAAAATGATAATTTTAGACCCTACTAAGTAGGATCTAAACTTATCCAGTGCAAAAATAACTGTCAAAAGTTCTTTTTCTATGGTTGCATAGTTAATCTGTGCTTCATTCAAAATTCTACTGGCATAATAGATCACATGCAACCGACCTTCCCTACGTTGACTTAAAACTGCCCCTACTGCAAAATCACTTGCATTACACATTAATTCAAAAGGCAATCTCTAATCAGGCGATGCTATAATAGAGGCTGGTGTCAATTCAGTCTTTAACCTGTTGAATACATTTAAACATTCTTCGCCAAAGTTAAAAGGAGTATCTTTGACTAACAAATCACATAAGGGTTTAGCTACATTGAAAAAATCCTTAACAAATCGCCTATAAAACCCCGCATGTCCTAAGAAACTCCTAATCCCCTTAATATTGACTGGTGGAAGCATTTTTCTATGACCTCATTCTTGGCTCTATCAACCTCTATCCCATTTGACGATATCTTATGGTCAAGCACTATGCCTTCCTTGACCATAAAATGGCACTTTTCCCAATTTAAAACTAAATTGGTTTATTCACACCGTGTCAAAACCAATTCAATATTATGGAGGCAATCATCAAAAGTTTTACCAAAAACAGAAAAATCATCCATAAAAATCTTTATAATTCTCTCAATATAATTAAAGATAGCCATCATACAATGCTGAAATGTGGCAGGGGCATTGCACATACCAAAAGGCATGCGTCTAAAAACAAAAACTCCATAGGGGCAAGTAAAAGATGTCTTTTCTTGATTTTCATGTGCTATAGCAATCTGATTATACCCAAAATACCCATCCAAGAAACAATAAAATGCATAAATAGATATTCTCTCTAGCATAGCATCAAGAAAGGTAAAGGGAAATGATCTTTTTTAGTGGCAAAATTCAACTTCTTATAATCAATACAAACTCTTTACCCAACCACTAGCCTAGACGGAATGAGTTTCTCATCTTTCCCTTTAACAATGGTAGTGCCTCCTTTCTTTGGCACTACATGTATAGGGTTAACCCATGTGCTATCAGAAATTAGGTAGACAATGCCCGCATCTAATAACTTCAAAATCTCTGATCTCACAACCTCCTTTATATTGGGATTAAGCTTTCTCTGAGCTTCTATTACTGGTTTACAATTGTTCTCCAGTAGTATACGATGCATGCATATAGAAGGACTTATCCCCTTCAAGTCAGAAATTGATCAACCTATTGCCTGTTAGTGTTTTTTCAAGACTCTAAGTAATTTCTCATTTTGCTTAGAATCCAACTCAGTACTCACTATAACGGGTAATGTATCCTTTTCTTCCAAAAACTCATACCTAAGATGTTTAGGTAATGGTTTTAATTCCAATTTAGAAGATTGAACATCAGAAGGAGGTGGTATCACTTTACTTACTTCTGGATTCTCGAAAGATAATTTCTTCCTAAATGACTCTCTAGAATCCAAAAATAGTGCCATCTCTCCCTTGTCCTGATTGCTTTCCACATGCGGACCTCTTCCTATCAAGCACAATTGTAGTGTGTCACAGTCTAGAGTAACTAATCCAAACTCCTCAGTAAACTCCTCTACAAGGTCTACTGAATAGACATGATTAGTAAATGAAGGGTACTTAATTGTGTTTTTGAAATTAAATTTAACCTCTTCATCACCTATTTGAAACTTAAATTTTCTATTTTTTACATCTATAGTGGTACCTGCTATGGCTAGAAATGGTCTCCCTAAAATAATAGGCATTTGCATATCCTCCTCCATATCTAAAATCACAAAATCAACAGGTATTATAAATTTATCCACTTTGACCAAAACATTCTCTAGTACCCCCCATGGATGACAAATAGACCTATCAACTAGTTGAAGGGTCATGTTGGTACTTTTCAACTCAGTAAGCCCGAGTTCTTTCGCAATAGTTAAAAAGAATCAACGACACACTTACACCAATGTTACATAAACCTTTAGCGATTTCTAATTCTCCTATGGTGCAGGGGATAGAAAAGTTACCTGGATCCTTTGACTTAGGAGGAAGCTTATTTTGAATACAAGCACTACTCTCCTCAGTGAGAGCAACAATCTCATTATCCACTAGCTTCCTTTTGCGAGACATAAGTTTTTTTAAGAACCGTGCATAGGAGGAAATTTGCATGATAGCATCCACAAATGAAATATTAATGTGCAGACTCTTAAAAATATTCATGAACTTTTCACAATTCGCATTATTTTTTTCCTTCTGTAACCTTTGTGGAAAGAGTATATGTAATATCTGGGAATTTTTGTTTCTCATATTTAGTATATATGCAAGTGTGTGTATATATATATTCATAATAGTATTTTACAATTAATAAGTAAAATAAAATAGGGAAGTTATTGGGTGAGAAAGTGTTCAGGTAGTGGTAGAAGAAGTTGGGAAGATAACTTCTGATAGTGGTCAAGTAGTTGCCAAATAGTGGCAACTTCCTAAAAGAGCTTGAATAACTAATTATATTAGATAAACCAAAATAGACAGAACGTCATCTTTTCTTTCAACTCTTTTCCCCCCTTCTGATATTTTTCTCTCTTCTTCATTAAGACAATAAAAACTCTACTGAAAAGAGGATAGATCCAGTAGTCCTTCCAAGACCAAAACAAGTAAGAATCTAACCTAGTATTATTATTATTATTATTACTAATGTTAATTATCATTACTATTAAGGAATTTTGTCTAATTTGCTAAATTTTATTTTCCTTCTTCCTTGATTTACTCATTAGAACTACGACACTATTTTTTTTTCCTTCTTAAGTTATACATATGTGATAGTTCTAACAATTGTAATAAGCAACCATGCATGTGTAGGTGTCTTAGTTAAAGTAGATGTCCTACCTGAACTTATAAACTTTCGTTGGCAAGGTTAGGA
This sequence comes from Mitragyna speciosa, assembly GCA_024721245.1. Taxonomy (NCBI): domain Eukaryota; kingdom Viridiplantae; phylum Streptophyta; class Magnoliopsida; order Gentianales; family Rubiaceae; genus Mitragyna; species Mitragyna speciosa. Next base: position 1,766,756 of record CM045568.1, read on the forward strand.
CCCAAAAAAAAAAAAAAAGACATTGCTGCTTTGTTAGTTTAGCCACCTAACGCTATTGATTTGGAATTATGCATCCCAGAAACCAAAAGAACCATGAACCATTTATAGCCATAAGACAAGGGATAATTAAATACAATTAAGAATTCGGCTAGATGATTTCTAAGTTGGAAAAAATATATATATATATTTTTCTTATTCAAGACTTGGGGATGATATTAAATTAACGGACTATGATAGTAGATGTCCCTAAGGTCTTGGTCTAAAGAACAACAAAAATTAAAGCTTTCATTGGATGCAAGAATCATTCTTGAGATTTCCGTTAGTCAACGGTAAGTCATGTCTAGGCCTAAATATCTAGTTTCTGGTGTTAGGCTAAAGGTAATAACCAAGACTTCTTGACGTTATGAGGCCTCCATTACAACTTACATGTAAAAATAAAAAATAAAAAAAAGAAGATGACGAACTACTCATCTTAGTTCATTAAGTGCAATAGTACCATATAGAGAAATTCATAATCAATCTTGCTGTGATTTCTCCCATTTCCCATATAAATCCAGTGATGACAAGCTTCTAGCCATTGACCAATTTAAATATTAGTTGGAGTAAATATATATATACATATATATATATATATATAGTTAGTCTAGCAGTGGGGAGTTTTGGGTTATTGTGGTGGTCCACAATAAATTAAGAAGTATACCAAAATGGCCAAGTTGATTGTTTTGGGTTAGTTTATTAAGTTTTTTATTACATATTTAATAAGTAACTTCCAAGGTCGACTATTAACTTCGGATTAATATATATTTGAATTTTATCACATGACCAAATAAGAGTAACTAAAGGTTAATAATAATTTTTAGATTTTAAAATTTTTTTTTATATCACTAAGTAGGTGAAGGTTTTAGATTGTCTAATTTTTTTCTTAGATAAGGGATGTGCTATTTAGTAAAACTAATAGTAATACTAATAAAATAATAATAATAATAATTTTTGCAAGCTAATTAGAATGGTTATGTATTTATTATAGGTACAAGTCAAGAGTAAGAGGAGTTAGGAAGTATCTATTCGAGCAGTTTGAGGTAGGTGGTGTTTACCCTCTAGTATTTTTATTAAATGTTTTATTTCGATATATGCAAAAGATGGATCATGTATGCCTACTTTCAAATGTTTTATTGTGTTAAGTGATAGAAAAATGAATGTTATTTTTTAATTAATTTTATTGAATTATGCATGTGACGTGTGAAATGATTTTTAAGTATGAAAGGCTCTAAACGGTCATGAAATAGACGATAGGGGCTATAGTCCTATCATGTATGACAATCAAGTGAAGATCAAGTAAAATGCTTGATTGGTTATGGATAGTCATGGTAGTCGGTATAAAGCCCGACCGATTGACTCATGTATGAGTAGGTTAAGTGAAGATCAAGGAAAATGCTTGACCTACCAGCCCTCCTAGATTGGGGTTAAACTCTAGGCTGAGTACTCAGAAGCCGAATGTTACATGTGCATGTTTATGAGCCATATTTGATATGTTTTCTTAGTTGACAAAATATGCTATGAAAATGTTCATGTTATGTTATGTGATTTGACGTTACTCTACTTTGATAAATAATTTTATGAGTATTAGATTTATGTTACAATTATTCTGAATTGATTATGCATGTGGTATAGTATGACAAATGTTACAAAAGTAGTATAATTACATATAGCTGCATGATCCTAACAGAGGTGTACATGCTACCTACTGAGCATCGTGTCGCTCAATCCATTTCTCTCTTATCATTTTACAGATCTTGAGGACTATGAATGTGGTATATGTAGAGGACCCAGAAGATTACTGTTACTGATTGCTTTATGTTTTATGTAGTGGACATTAGTGTTAAAATTTAAGGTTATGTAGTATGAGTATGTGTAAAACATCTTTAAGTTACGTTTTGTATTTTGATCGGGCATGTAGGCTCAAAATGGATGCTGGGTTAGTTTCTTATTGCTAGTAGATACCGCACTTATGTAGTTCTTTTATTATATATTAAAGTAGTGTTTATGGAATGATAACTGGTGCCTTGTATTCTCGGATTTTGAGGATACGGCGATTGTCTTGCATCTAGCACGTGCGGGCTAGGGGCGTGACAGTATAGGAGGTGTCTTTACATTGACAAATAATTTACTAGCTTCCACCTCTACTCGTCCTTCTCTCATTTCATCCCCTACTTTCTCTAAGTTCCCATTTTAATTGCTTACTCTAACATCATCTTTTTTTCTCTCAAGCTCCTCTAATTCTTTCCCACTACAAAGTGTAATAGCCTTTATATGTTCACGGGAATTGACCTCAGGTTGACTAGCAATTCACCCTTGTTCCTAGTCCTAATGGCTTCAGCAAGCTGCCCAATTTGGTTGTCAATGTTTCTCTGCATATTAACCATTTTCCTATCCATGTCTTGAGACAGCTTTTCAAAAGCTATCTCCCAATCTGATTTCTGTGCAAGTTTGGCAAGTCTAAGTAAAAAACCTAGTAGGTAAACTGGCCTTTGCTGTGCACCCCTCTCTCTATCCAAAATTTGGATGGTTCCTCCAACCAGGATTGTAAGTGTTGGAGTAAGGGTTGTTCTGAGGTTAACTATTAAAATTGGCATATTGCACTTGTTCATTAGAAGCACAATCAGTCGTTTCATACTGACCACAACATATAGTGCAACATGTCACAATAGGTTTTAAGCTAGGGCCACTTCTATTTTTCAGAAGACTAAACACATCTTGCATCTGAACAGATAGTGCATTTAGGGTATCATGGTCAGATATAGACATGGTCGTTCCCCTTCTTTGACCACCCTTAATATTGGCCCATTGGTAGCTATTGGCTGCCATTTCTTCTATCAGATCTTAGGCTTCCTCTGCAGACTTATCCATTAAAGCCTCTCCCGCTACAGCATCTACGTTCTATTTGGTAGAATATGCTAAGCCATTGTAAAATGTTTGTACAATGATCCACTCTGGTAGTCCATGATGAGGACATTTCTAAGTAACTCCTTGTACCTCTCTCACAGCCTCATACAATGACTCTCTCTCTGACTGTCCTAAAATTAGTTATGTCCATCCTAAGCATGGCAAGTCTTAGCAGGTGGGAAGTACTTATTTAGGAATGCTCTAGATAGCTCAACTCAAGTGGTGAAAGAAGTTAGGTGCAAACGAATGCAACCAAAGGTTAGCTTGCCCTCTCAAAGAGAAAGGAAACAAACGTAGCTTTATAGCATCCTCTGTGACTCCATTTACTTTCATGGTGTCACAGATTTCAGAAAAAATTAGCTAAGTGAGCATTTGGGTCCTCCATGGTAATTCTTCCAAACTGCTCCTGTTGGATCCATCTGAATCAAGGCTGGCTTGATTTCAAAATTATTAGCATTGACAGCTGGTCTTGCGATGCTTGATAGGGCACCAGTCCCATCAGGCAAAGCAAAATCCCTCAATACTCTCTGCTTAGCCATTTGCACTTGTGGACTATTAGATTCGAAGTTTTCTGCTTCTAATTCTAACTCAAGTCCTATACTCCTATCTTCCTCCACTTCTTCCACTATTGGATTAATTCAGTTCTTCTTAAACTTCCTAGCAGTACGCTCTATCTCAGGGTCAAGAGGAAAGCACTGGCTTTAAAGCTCTATGCATAAACTACACCTACTCACTTGAAAATTTACTCCTGAAATTAAATAAAATAAAATCTAAGCAAAAATGAAAAAGTACTAGCCTAGATTAATAGAGTACTTACTAGACCTAATATTCTAATCACCGATTCCCCGGGAACGGCATCAAAAACTTGGTAAGGTCTTAATTAGGCTAAGAGAAGACTCTAGATGCGGTTGACCTACCAAATTAAAATTGCCTAATTCACCTATATCTGCAAGAGGACAGATCGCTATTCAGTATAGGGAACTAGGTTCGATCCCACAAGGAAAGGTGAAGAAGTACTAGACCCTTATAAATTCCTCTATTATCTAGAATAACCAATTACTACAATTAAAACTAAAACTACCTTGTTAACACTTGACCCTAAAGAAGCAAAAGTAGAAATTGAGAGGAAACTGATAATCGCAAGTATCTAGGACTTAGAATCCCTTATGATCTAAGAGAAAGTAGTAATTACTTTCGACTATACAATCTCATTACCTCACCTAGAGCCCAATTCCAAATGTACCTAGCTTTCACTCTCGTGACAAACTAGCTATTACCTCCCTACTAGATCCCTCCTACTTTCGTGGTAGAGATTATAGCGTAGGTTAATTTAGCCTTATGAATTGATCAAAACTCACCTAAGAGTACCACTACTCTCGTGTGAAATACTAGCCTAGACTTCAATTGTTCTTTGTCCACTACTACTACCAACTCTCATTGAATAATAGTAAATTGAGAAATTCTAATTGGTGATCAAGCAATTACAATTCAATTAACCAGAACAATGAATAAACAAAGTAATTCAATAGCATAATATCACCAATTACTCCATATCCCTTACAATCACAAGTTCATCTAAACCCTAGATATGCAAATTAAGTACTCGTATTTAAAGCAATAAAAGTAATTTCTTTGCAATCAATTGACATAAGTATCAAAGAGAAGAAATTTAAATAGAAAACTTATTGTCTTTATTGCTCATAAAAACCACAAGTTGCTGCCATTCTCCCCTTTGAGTTGTACAAGTGATCTCTTTCAAAGTTGTCTCTCTACTCTCATCTATTTTATGCTGCTTTTTTAGATCTATGGAGCTAGGGTTTAAAACCTTGCTCCTCTATTTTTTTCTACCCTAAAAACTCTCTAAAAGAAGACTAAAAAAATCATTCCCCATTGAGTACAAGTTTTTCTTTTTGTATATCCCGAAATGTCTCAAAAGTGTGCATCAGCGACCCGAATTCGTGACTGTACCCGCGGAGAGGCTACCACTGCAGATTCGACAAACGGGCAGTCTGATCGTACCCGTGGCATGTACCCGTGGCATGGGTACAGGCGCGGGTACCGTCAGAAACTTCAATTTCGAATCTTCCATCTTGCTTCTAACTTCACTCTTACACCAATTCTTTGGCCTTCATCTCTGAACAATTTCTTCACTTCTAATCATCTATTGGAGCACTTTGGTTCCTTCTAAAACTCTATGTGTGGATTCTTCAACAATCACCTGCAAGATCACAGCAATAACATATATAAGTAACTTTTATTCTAAAATAACCTGACCACTCAAAAGTAAAAGAAATTGCACCACAAATAAATAAAAACTAATATAAAAAACACTAAAAACCTCTATTAAAATTCACTTAAGACTACTTCACTTTGGTAGTTTTCAGTCTACAATGTCAAAAGTATGATTGGTTTACAATATCTAATTTTTGTTTGTTAGTATTTATATTGAGAATGGACTTATCTTCGTCTAGAATATATAAACCATTAATCAATGTACCAGTACCATAAGTAATACCAGTACGTGGAAAAGAATAACTTTTATTCCTTTGAATGATGGTAAAACCATCCAAATCTAACAAAGAGATAGAAATAATGTTCTTGGTAAGTACGGGAACAAAAAAACAGTTTTTTAATTCTAAATTAAGCCCAGTGGGCAAAGAGATTACATAGATTCCTATGGCTAATGCAACAACTCTTGCTCTATTCCCCACGCATAGCTTGACCTCTCCCTTTGCCAAGAATCTACTATCTTTAAGACCCTACATAATACGAACGGCGATCTAGCCAATACCCAAGTTTGGATAATGAAATACTCAACCCCTCTAACCCTCGAGATGGCGAACCTTGATACGATCTCGACCCACGATCCAACGAGTTAGCGAACCAAGTTTGAAGGTAGATGGCGCCACAAGCCAAGGTGATTACTTGGATTGATAAGCCTAGAACACCCAGAGAATTCCTAAGGTATTCAAACACTCACCAATTTAGAATCACCCAAGTGTGGCAAGAGGTTGGAATAGAATACAAAGAAGCTAGACTCAATTTGGAAGTTCAAATAGAAGTAAAAGAATAAAGATAGACAAACTGGAATTTTATCAAATACAAAGAGGACAATAAGAAAACACAAGAATTTGACTCAAGAAAGGATGAATTAAGACCCTAACCCCCAATATGATGATATTTGAATGAAATTTTGCTGGGACAAAGGATTATAATCCACTTTCTTCCTCTTTTTTTTTTTTTTTAAAGTGCACGACTTTTGCAATGAAAGTGCACGACTTTTACCTTTCAACACCAAATTAACAACAAACCCCAACAAAACATCCAGAAACAAGAAGAATAGAACCCGGTTCAATTAAACTTTCGTACGTGGCGTTGTGATCTGTCCAATGATCTGAATGTTTCACCAGGTCTATTCAGATGCACAAGGACAGTATTCCAACCAAATATAATTTAGTTTAATTGGTTTAGTTCGTGTGCTCGATTTTTACTCCCTTTAAGAACGCCTTTTTTTTTTAAACAAATCCCAGAAAACGTACAGCCAAACACCACAAGACTAGACAAATTAATCAAAATTTCACCGGATGAACAGTGGCCGCGATGAACAGTGGTGAATAGTACCACGTGAACAGTGGCGGCGAACAATACCGTGTGAACAGTACCAGAAACAATGACCATTTTTTTTTTAATCAAAAGAAACAAAGCCCAGCACAAAAGAAAGACTAATATGCAATCCTTTTGGATTTTGGACTAAGAGAACAAGAACGCAAAAACAAAAAAAGAAAACCCTAACAGAAACCCTAATAGGAACTTTTCTAAGAATTCAAAAAAAATTAAAGATGATATAACCTGAGTAAAGGCACTAGCTTTGATACCAAATGATACGAACGGCGATCTAGCCAATACCCAAGTTTGGATAATGAAAGACTCGACCCCTCTAACCCTCGGGATGGCGAACCTTGATACGATCTCGACCCACGATCTAACGAGTTAGCGAACCAAGTTTGAAGGTAGATGGCGCCACAAGCCAAGGTGATTACTTGGATTGATAAGCCTAAAACATCCAGAGAATTCCTAAGGTATTCAAAGAAAAGCTTTCAAGAAACCAAGAGGAAAAACCCTTAATTTTAACGTGATGTCTAATGATCCCTTGTCTTACACTAGAGTCCCTATTAATAGCTAAAAAGAAATAAGGCTTAATTGCCTTAAAGCCCTTACATTAAGTTTTAGGCTATTACAACTTGAAAAATAGGAAAAAACACAAAAACTCGTAAAAACCCGTATTATTCCGGAAGTGAACCGCGTGACACATCGCCGGAGAGTGATCTACGGGTTTTTCCGTGGTTGTGTTGAAGAGAGTTTCTGGACACGAACCGTGGGAGAAACCGCGTAATGGGGTATCCGCAGTTTATGACGCGGTTTCTCTCGTGGCTTGATCAACGCTTCTGGACGTGAACCGCGTGTGGACCCGCGGGAAGGTCATCTGCAGTTGGATCCGCGGTTTCTCTCCAGTCACTTACACTTGTATTTTGGTCGCCTCGTTCTACTTGAATGAATGTGCATTCCTTTGTTCCTTCCTTGGACACTTCTTCAATGGTCTTTGAGACACCCACTTGTTCTTGGATTGCACGAATGAATACTTATAGCGCGTTTTGTAATTTCTTACCCCGTGCTCTTGTCACTGGTCCACTAGGCACCCTAACTCCGTCACTTTGATTGTCATGAGTGATTGTCATGAATACTTGTCTCTCTCGCCAGCCTCTATTCATGCTCTTGTGTAAAGAGGCATTGATTGCTACCGATGAGCTTGACCCGTCTTTGCCTAGTGTTATTGTTTCTATCTTGCAGGACTACGAAGATGTCTTCTCTAAGGAAGTGCCGTATGGACTAGCACCCGTTCGGGGGATTGAACATCAAATAGATTTTGTCCCTGGAGCATCCTTGCCCAATAGGCCCGCTTATCGAAGCAACCCGAAAGAAACCAAAGAGCTTCAAAGACAAGTGGAAGAGCTACTAGAAAAAGGTTGGGCTCGGGAGAGCTTGAGCCCATGCCCTGTTCCGGTCATCCTTGTGCCCAAGAAAGATGGAACGTGAAGGATGTGCACTGATTGTAGAGCCGTTAACTCCATTACGGTAAAGTATCGTCATCCCATTCCTCAATTAGATGACATGCTTGATGAATTGTGTGGTGTCGAAAACTTTTCAAAAATTGATTTTAAGAGTGGGTATCACCAAATTAGATTTAAAGGGGGGGATGAATGGAAAACTGCATTCAAAACTAAATATGGGTTGTATGAATGGTTGGTCATGCCATTTGGGTTGACTAATGCCCCTAGTACTTTCATGAGGTTGATGAACCATATATTGCGCCCATTTTTAGAAAGATTTGTGGTTGTGTACTTTGATGACATCTTGATTTATAGTAGGAATCTCTTAAACCATGTGGATTATTTGAGAGAGGTTCTTGGAGTACTTCGAAGAGAGAAGCTTTATGCTAATCTCAAGAAGTGCATTTTTTGCACTAACCAACTTGTGTTTCTAGGATTTGTTGTGAGTTCACAGGGTATACATGTGGATGAAAGCAAAGTGAAGGCAATTCAAGAATGGCCAACTCCGAAATCCATTGGAGAAGTGAGGAGTTTTCATGGTCTTGCCAACTTCTACCAGTGATTTGTTAAAGACTTTAGCACGATAGTCGCCCCGTTGACCACCGTTATCAAGAAGAATGAGAAATTCTATTGGGGAGAAACTCAAGAAAAATCTTTTAATTTACTCAAAGACAAGCTCACACATGCACTGTTATTAACCTTACCTAACTTTGAGAAGACTTTTGAAATTGAGTGTGATGCTTCAGGTATAGGGATTGGTGCCGTGTTGATGCAAGAGGGCAAGCCAATTGCATACTTTAGTGAGAAACTCAATGGTGCCGCATTGCATTGAACTACCCCACCTACGATAAAGAATTGTATGCGCTTGTTCGTGCTATGGAGACATGGCAACACTATTTGAGGCCCAAGGAGTTCGTTATCCACACCGACCATGAATCTTTGAAGTACCTCAAGGGACAAAACAAGTTGAGTAAACGACATGCCTGATGGGTGGCTTTTGTGGAGTCCTTTCTTTATATTATTAAATACAAATCCGGTAAGAGTAATGTGGTAGCTGACGCACTATCTCGAAGGTACGCTTTGATCACTACACTTGATGCTAAGCTACTTGGTTTTGAAATGGTTAAAGATTTGTATATTAATGACCATGAATTTAGTGCAATTTATGAAAAATGCAAGAAGATGGCTAACGGAATATACTGCATCTCTAATGGTTATCTAAGGTACTTAGACAAATTGTGTATTCCTAATTGTTCCTTGAGAGAATTGCTTGTTAGGGAATCGCATGAAGGAGGATTGATGGGACATTTCGGTGTTGCAAAGACTCTTAGGATCTTATAAGAGCACTTCCATTGGGCACGAATGAGGAGGGACGTTGAGAAATTGGTGGAAAGATATGTGACGTGCCGACAAGCTAAGTCCAAGGTCCAACCCCACGGTTTGTATAATCCACTGCCTATTCCTAAGGAACCATGGGTATATCTTTTTATGGATTTTATACTTAGATTACCTAGGACAAAAAGGGGTAATGATTCCATCTTTGTTGTTGTTGATAGGTTTTCTAAGATGGCACATTTCATTGCTTGTCACAAAACCGATGATACTTCTATTATAGCTAATTTGTTCTTTAAGGAAGTTGTTAGGTTGCATGGCATGCCTAAGACTATTATATCCGATAGGGATGTGAAATTCCTTAGCTACTTTTGGAAGACTTTATGGGCTAAGTTAGGCACTGAGTTGTTGTTTTCTACTTCTAGTCACCCTCAAACCGATGGTCAGACAAAAGTCATTAATAGAACTTTAGCTATATTATTGCGCGCGATTATTAAAAAGAATATTAAATTTTGGGAAGAATGCCTGCCTCATGTAGAATTTGCATGTAATAGAACCATTCACTCTACTACTCAATGTTCACTATTTGAAATTGTGCATGGGTTTAACTCACTAACACCTTTGGATTTGTCTCTTTTACCTGTTTCTGAGCATGTGAATTTAGATGGTGAGAAAAAGGCTGAGTTTGTGAGACAATTGCATGAAAAAGTACGTATGAACATTGAGAAGCGCACAGAACAATACATGAAGCAAGCCAACAAGGGTCGGCACAAAGTAGTTTTTGCACCGGGCGATTGGGTGTGGTTACACATGAGGAAAGAGAGGTTTCCTCTTCAACGGCGCAACAAGTTGCTCCCACGTGGAGATGGACCGTTTCAAGTTGTGGAGCGTATCAACGACAATGCATACAAACTTGAACTACCCGGTGAGTATGGAGTTAGTGCCACATTTAATGTGTTTGATCTAAGTCCTTTCCCTGTAGGTGAAGAGCTTGATTTGAGGACAAATCCTTCTCAAGAAGAGGGGAATGATGAGGACATGGTGATCACTCATGACAATCAAAGTGGCGGAGTTAGGGTGCCTAGTGGACCAGTGACAAGAGCACGGGCTAAGAAATTCCAAAACGCGCTACAAGTATTCATTTATGCAATCCAAGAACAAGTGGATGCCTCAAAGACCATTGAAGAAGTGTCCAAGGAAGGAACAAAGGGATGCACATTCATTCAAGTGGAAGCAGGCGACCAAAATACAAGTGTAGATGATTGGAGAGAAACCGCGGATCCAACCGCGGATGACCTTCCCGCGGGTCCATACGCGGTTCACGTCCAGAAGCGTTGATCAAGCCACGAGAGAAACCGCGGATACCCCATCGCGCAGTTTCTCCCGCGGTTCGTGTCCAGAAACTCTCTTCAACACAATTGCGGAAGAACCCGCGGATCACTCTCCTGCGATTTGTCACGCGGTTCACTTCCGGAATAATACGGGCTTTTATGAGTTTTGTGTTTTTTCCTATTTTTCAAGTTGTAATAGCCTAAAACTTAATGTAAGGGCTTTAAGGCAATTAAGCCTTCTTTCTTTTTAGCTATTAATAGGGACTCTAGTGTAAGACAAAGGATCATTAGACATCACGTTAAAATTAAGGGTTTTCCCTCTTGGCTTCTTGAAAGCTTTTCTTTGAATACCTTAGGAATTCTCTGGGTGTTCTAGGCTTATCAATCAAAGTAATCACCTTGGCTTGTGGTGCCATCTACCTTCAAACTTGGTTCGCTAACTCGTTGGATCGTGGGTCGAGATCGTATCAAGATTCGCCATCCCGAGGGTTAGAGGGGTCGAGTCTTTCATTATCCAAACTTGGGTATTGGCTAGATCGCCGTTCGTATCACTACATATTATTACAAATATGAGATCCAGATCTGGTATCTAATGCCCATAAGTCTTGGTTAGTGTTGCGTCCGAAATCGATGAGGTACTGGTGGGGTCGTTGACTTTCACGCCCCAAAAGGCAGTATAATCTGATGACCCTTTTCGAAAACATAAGTTTTTGAAAAAATTGTGCGTGTGTGAAAAAATCGAGTTTTTAGTGTTATTTTAGAAAAATGATATTTTAAAAGAAAATAAAGCTTGGACTAAAAGTACGACAATTTTAGCCAACTAATTTTGAAAAGGGGTTTTTTTTTTAAAAAAAAAAATAGAGTTGGCACTTGGTATGGAGTTAGGGTGTATCAAGACACCCGAAAAATTATTTAACAAAATAAAAATAAAAATTTTAGAAAAATATTTAAAAACTCTTTTCCGACTCCGATCTACAAAAAACGAGAGAAAAAGGTTCGGGAGTCACATTTGAAGAAAGGGAAGGCAAAGGCTCGCACCTAAGGCAACCTTTCAACCTAACTGATGCTAGTTGCGAGGTTTAATCAAGATTTCCTAAATTAACCCCTAAATTTTATTGCATTCGGATGTATCTAAATGAATGCAAATCCTATATCTAAATGTGGCATCGGAAGGGTCAAAATATTCCGTCGAGACTTAGTCTGATTATCACATTAATTGTGAACCTCGAGTCGAGATCTCAAGGGAGTCATGAGTGTCTATGCAAAAATGAGATGAAAAAAGAAAAAAAAATAGTAATATAGATAACAAGTGGTCAAAGAAAATGAGTATGCAACATAACGGGTACGGGAGACTAATAACTTTTGACTAAATGTTTCTACTCACGGAAAGAGGAACGGCTTGTACGCCACAGCTTTCCACATTAGTAGGCGACTATTTCTTGTCGGAGCACACAAAATGACTTGACTTCTAAGTGAAAATGCAAACTAAATGTCATGCACTAAATTTTTGTCAAAAATAGATAATAGATAATAAAATATATACAAGTCATGCAAAAATGAAAATTTTCTAAAAAATCAATGTATGAAATGATATGAAATGCATATGAGTGCACTTAGCACTAAAATGCCCCAAAAGTCTAGAGTTGGACTAGCCGTTTCTAGGAATTCCCTCCTAGTCTACACTAGCAGGGAAACGAGAAAGCCAAAACTAGCGTTGGATTAGTGTGGTGATGAAATAATGAAAACTAGTAAAACATGAACAAAGCAATAAAGTATGAATCGAAAGTAAATAAACACATAAAGACATATAAGAGCACATAAAAGCACATAACACGTAATCATGCTTTTCTAGATGCAAAGATCATAATTGAAAGCGATAAAATAAATAAACACATAGTACACAGAAGCACACAAGCCCTAACTATTACATCGGGGACATTAGCTACAATTTTAGAGGGAAAAAGTGAAAATAACCTATCTATTACATTTGTTATATAAAATACAAAATTTTTACTAAAAATGTGAGAAAAATAATTTGACTATTACAAAGACTAGCTAAATACAAAATATTATATGTTTGCCAAAATAACAAAATTCAAAATTAAATAATATAACATAAATAAGTACGTAAAAACGTGTAAAAATAAGAAACATATGAAGAAAATGAATAAAAGATCACATTAGAGCATATTGGAGCACATAGAAAGCAATTAATAATGAATAGGGATACCTCTTTGAAGACCCTGGTACGAATACTTAAGAAACTGAACACACAAGTCAAGGTATTTCAATATAAAGTAATAAAGCATAAAATATGAAATATTGGACAAATTGGGATAAACATGTAAAGTCTAGCAACTAAGGGGACTAAAAATAGAATTCTATAAAGCTTACGGGATAAAATTAGAAATTAAAGCAAATCTAAGGATAGAAATGTAAAATTAAAGTGAATTGGGGGGACAAGACAATAAATTCCAGCAAGTATGGGGGAAATTGCAAATTATGGGGCTTAATTGAGAGAATGTAAAATTTGAGTGGGATCAATATACAAATAATAGGGATTAAATTGAAGAAAACGAAAAATCTAGATACACATTTAAGGTGACTCAAAGCTCAAGGGACTGACATGTAAATATTTATTGGAAGAAACAGAAAATGCTAAACTAACTGACTTGATTAACCTAAAATAGCTTAATTAATTAATTAAGGTAAATAATTAAGTTGCAAAAACTAAGTATCATTAGCCCCAAAACAAATCATAATCAGTTAAATTAAACCAAAATTAGCTTAAGACAAATAAAAGGGGGAACAAAATGTACTGCTCAATGAATTGACTATATGAACTTAATTGACTGAAATAACTACTGAATTAAACTAAATGAAACAAATTAACTCAAGAACTAAAGCAAAGAATCAAATCAATTAAGACTAATTAATAGACAAATCCCACATATTCCCTCAATCGGTCATCTTCTCTACTCGGATTCTCTTTCCTCTACCCGAATCCCCTTTTTCTCAGTTTCCCTCTTTTCTTCCTCTCACCTTTTCTTTCTTCTTTTTCTCTTCTATTTATTCATTCTTTGTCTAATTTTTCTTCTTCTCGCTCTCGCTTGCTCTTTCTGCTGCCCTCTCGCTTTCACACCCTCTTCAATCTCTAGCTTCTTTCTTTGTCATCTTCTTCCTCATTATTTCTCTGTTTTTCTCTCCAAAAATCCCCTTTTTCTGCTGCTTTCTCTCCGTTTGCTCTATTCTTTCTTTGCTTAGCTTTTCCAATTTTCTCCTCTGGTTATTTCTCTCTTTCGTTCATCTCTCTCGTCTTCCAATTTTCTTCAACCGATTTCTCTGTTTCTCGCGTAATCTCTGTTTCTCTCCCCTAAGTATCTCTAATTCTCTCTTTCTCTTAGTGACGTACAGCGGGCTTCGAGGAGAGGAAAGATGGAGCAGGGGGATGGGGATTGATTTTGAGTGTTTTTGGTTGCAAGGGGTTGATTTGGGACTGCGTTTGGGTGTTGTTAATGGTGGGTTGGCCGTGAAAATTGGACTTTGTTGGAAGGTGATAGTGATTGAGGTGCAGGTCTGGTTGAATCTGGTGATTTGTGTGGTAGTGGTAGTGGGATTAGGGATGTCCGTGAGGCTAATGATTGTGTAAGGGCTGCGATAAGGGCTGATGATTACTGGCCGGCAGATGTGGATGGTGGTTTGTGGCTTGTAGGGATGTACTGGAGAACTTTGTGGGACGTTGCGATCAAATGGCTGTGACTAAGTTGTTTTTGTGATTGGCTTGATGGTTTACTGATTGGCTGGTGTTGTTTACAGGGATTGTGTTTGCAGTTGATTGGGTATGAGGTTGTGGAGCAGTGGTTGTCCTAAGCAATTGATGTTTGGGTGATTGTAAGGGCTACTGCTGGAGGTGTTTCGGTTGTTGTGGGTTGGTCTGATTGGAAGCTGGTGAAGATGGAGGAGGTGGTGGTTTTGAAGATTTTGGTGGTAAAATGGTAGCAAAGTAGTGTTACTGGTGAGATTTATGGTGGTGAGATTGGAGACCGTTTTGAAGGTGACGGTGGTGGGTGAAATTGATACTGGCATGATGAAAGGGATATTCTGTAGTGGTGGTTTTGGTGAATTTTTGAAGATGGAAATGACTGACTAGGAAGAACTAATAGTAGAGGCTGTCTAGGTTGTTTCTCAAATTGTTTTGCAAGTTTGATATTACTGTAAGTGAGGGACTTGGCTAGGTTGAGCTTTGCTGTTTGTGGTGGGCAGAGACATGGGGATTCTGGGGGTTCTTATGGTTGGAGATGGGTAGTGATTTGAAGATAGTGGAGGTTTTGCAGATTGATTTGAGACTGCTGGTGGTGGGTGGTGGCATTGGAGAAGAGAACGGTGGGAGGAGAGAAGATTACAGTGGAAGGCAGAAAAACCCAACTCAGAAAACCCAGAAAAATAGCAAGCCAAATCCATATAGAAAAAAATCTAAAATTTAATCAAAACATTCAAACAATATAAATTAGGTTTTTGTTTATTACATTCAATAAGATTTTCATAGTAAAAATGAAACAAAATGAAATGAATCCAAAAGAAAGAAGATAAAACAAGCTAAGATGTTACCTTTGAAGCCTGATGAACAGTGATGAATTTTAAGGTTGAAGACGATGAACAGTGAAAAGAAATTGAAAATGGCTAAGTGTGTGTGTTTATTAGTGTAAGAGTATGTGTTTTGATCTTTTATAATTTAGATAAGGATGTGTTTTAGTGTTTTCAGTTTTTTTCCCTTTTTCTGATTTTAATAGGGGGTATGTATAGAGTTAGTTGTCTTGGTCTCCAAAAATACTACAAAATAACAAAAATGCCACTAGTGATAAAAATCTTAATTTTAATTTTTATTTTAAAAAAATATTTTTAACCTAAAAAAATTAAAAATCAATACAAAGAAAAATAGTAAACTCAAAAATTTGTCAAAAAATTCAAAGTAAATTTCAAAATTTAAAAAATAAAGATTAGAGTTTAAAACTGGCCAAAAATGCGTTCGGGGTATGAAAAGACGATTTTGCTCCTAAACAATGAAAATACACAGAACAATGGCTATTGGCCTCGAAAAATTACAAAAAATAAAAATAAGCCTAAAACCTTAAAAAATTCATTTATGACTCAAAATTGGTGAAAAATGGGTTAAAATGCAAAATAACGATTTTGCCCCTAAACGCAGTATTTTACAAAGAAAATGGTAATCGTCCCCGAAAAAATTAAGAAAATTTAAAAACATGCTTAAAGAATTAGGGAAATAAAATTGGGACCTGAAATGAGTGAAAATGGCGTTCGCGAGGTGAAATTACCATTTTGCCCTTGTGCTGGTAAAACATAAAAAAATACTAATTGAACTCAAAAAAATCGCAAAAAATAAAAAAATACGTATGAAAGTAAAAAATATGAATTTAAAATTTCAAAATTAATAGAAAAACATTTACAGTTGAAAATTACTATTTTGCCTCCCCGAGATTGTTGATTTTGTTCCCTCCTTTTTATTGAAAAATTAAAATTTGACCTAAAAAAAATGAACACCTCCCCAGTGTTTGAAAAATAAATGGTGTGTCAAAATTTAGTATCTACAGTTAGTAGATGAATTAATCACAATCATAAACATATTAGAGGTTGAAGTTTCACCAAACTTCTTTGACTCTAGAGAGCCAAGGTAGGCCTTGCAGTTTCTCTTCCAATGCCTTTCTAATCCGCAATGGAAGCATGTGCCCTTGGGTTTGTCCTTTTTAACCCCACCCTTAGGCTTGGTTCTCTTTTTCTTGGACTTCTTAAGTCCAGAATTGGGTTTCTTTTTCTTGGAGTCGAAGACAAGCATAACGGTGCTCTTTTCCCTCTTAAGATTGGGCTCAACAATCTTGAGCATGTTCAAAATTCAGTCAACTGCACTCAACTTTGTGCATGTTGAAGTGCAGGATGAATTGTGAGTAGCTTTCAAGAAAGGACTGAAGAATTAAGTTAATACTTAACTCATTGTCAAATACGTGTCCCAGATCAGCTAATTTTTCAATTAGTCCAATCATCTTGAGTACATCGGCAATCAATGAAGATCCCTCTGCCATCTTGCACTGATAGAGCTCCCTAGAGGTCTCGTACCTCTCAATCATTGCTTGTGCGTCAAACATTTCTTTTAACTGCACAATCATGGACAGAGCATCTATCTTAAGATGTTGCTTTTGTAACGTTGGGGTCATAGAGGCTAACATGATGCATATTGCAGCATCATTGTCGGCCTTGTGCATCTCATATGCATCTATTTTCTCAGGTGATGCAGTAGCAAGAGGAGGAGGGAGCATGGGTTTATTGAGGACATACTCAATTTTTTCATGTTTGAGAACGATTCTCAAATTGATGTTCCAATCCTCAAAAGTTGGTATCATTGAATTTATTGTCAAGAATAGGTCACACATTAGACATTCTACAAAAAGTAAAAATAGAAAATAAGTAATTGTTTTATGTTATATATGCAAATAAAAAATGTGGACTCATAAATTTATTTTGTTTGCTCCCACTATTTTACTTCAAATCAATAAACCTCAATATTGATTCAAGAATCCATTGAAAATTCCTAGTGGGTTAGGATCCCATCTAATTAGCTTTGAGCTTAACGGTGGGCCAACAACCCAAAGATAATTTTTATTAGGTGGGTAACTTTCACCAATCACAACTCTTGTGATTTCTAAATAATTTAACATCAACCTTTGACATCAAACATTGCCTCAAAAATACCACAACCTTGACGGTGGGCCAACAAGTTATGTATTTTTGTTAAATCATACCTATTATTTAGAGATCAAATCTCATAACAAAAAACATATTTCGAGTAAGGTGACCTTGATGGTGGGCTAACAAGTCAACACTTAATAGGATCTCTTCGTTTTTGTTATAATAATGAAAGGCAACTTAAATAGATGACTTAGTATTTAGTTTGAGGGATTTTATTTTTAAATTTTAATGTCTCATCATATCATGCAATTGAAATATATTAAACACATAAAATAAACGCATAATAAACGTGGATGACTGTGGACTTTAACTAGTAATATTTTTTTCGAGCCTTGAAGAAAATATTTGGTCCAAATTCCTAAGGGACGTGTCAACTCCTTGATATGCCTCCTTGGTTGCTCCTTGGTGCCATCTTCATCTTCTTGTACATTACATATGTAATTCTAGTCTAAACAATTTAAAAAATAAACCTATTCCTAACTTATACTATGTACATTACAAGCATTGATCAAGAAATCTCGAGTTGCACTCGAGGGGAGTTTAGGTGAGAAGAGAATTACATAAGAAAAATAAATAAGGCAGGACACGCAGGCCCTACAGGTAAAACCAATATAAGCCAACTATAAAATAAATAATAACCATTCAATCATATTGGTCAAGTTCATAACCATCCACCAAACCATCATCTAATTTAACAATTAAATAAATTAATTTATTTAATTCTAGTTATAAATCACATGGTCTAATTAAATTAAATTAATGCTCTTGAATTATTTGTCGCAAAAATATAGTTATAGAAGGTGTAGGTTTCCAAATTTTAACTTCCCAAAATTTAACTATTAATATTGGAAAGCATTTGTCTCAAAGAAATTGCCAAAATCAAGTTTTTCCAAAAAATAAAAAAATTTCTCGTTGAAATTCTGATCGAATCTGAGACACTAATCTACGAGACTATTCCCGTAGATCCATCTCTAGATTCCCTTCACGTAAGCAATCCGCGGTAGTATTCGCGGACAATCCGTCTGCGGATTGCATGGCATAAGACTTTTTTGAAAAACGATTTTTTGCGATTTTTTTAAAACTTCTTTTGATCTAAATCGTGTGAAAACCCTTTTAACACACAAAATTAATTTAGAAACCACAAATACAACTTTAATAACTCATCTTAATTATTTAAAATACTTTTAAATAATTAAGAACTTATCGTAAAAATCAAACTCTTGATTTTCTAAGAAAATTTTTAACCAAATTTCATCAAGAACAAACCAACCATATTTATGACAATTAAATAAACACAAATCATATAGATATAATTAAAGGAGGCTCTGATACCATTGTAAGGTAATAACATAAGTAATGCAATGGAAAATAAAAATTTTATTTCCTTAATCGATGAAGAGGTTAGATCTACCACAAAAAGCCTTTGAAGCATAGAGCCTCTAATAATATCCGCACGAACAACTTCTTTGGGAACCTTGTAGGCTTGCTTGCTTTGACTTTTGAGTGCTAGCTCCCTTGAATTAATCAAGAACACAAGAGACAGAAACAACCTAACAAATTAGGAGGAGAGAGAGAGAGAGACGCCTAGTGAGAGAAAGTGGCGTCTTTTGCTTCTTTCAATTTTTCTCTCACTAGTTTTCTTTTGTATTGCAATAATAATTCAAAAGTCAAAGCATGAACCTATTTATGGAGGAAGTATTCTAGTCTTTTAGGAAATAAAGCTAATTGGAAACCAGCAAGGTTTAGGTAACTTACTTTAACCTAAACCTTCTCCTTTAGGAATTCTATTCCATAAGGAAAACTAATTAGTTACTTTATTTCTTTTAGGAAACTGATTTCCTACAAGATTTAAAATATTTATAAATAAGTCCTTTAAGTTAATTTATCTCATAAATTCACCCCACAAGTATCTCATACTTATCTTAATTGTATTTTAACTCTAAGATTCTGTTCTTTATGTGTGTGACCCATTAGGTTCCATTCACATTGGCAATAAGTACAAATTATAACTCTTTATTAATTAATTAAGAGTTAGATAAATTAAACATTTTAATTTATCATTAATTCACTAATTAATTAATTTGTACTTATAGATCATGACTGGTGTCTAGCAATGATTCATGACCACCTAAGTGAATAGGAAAGTCATATGGTAGACCATACCCATCAATGACAACACTACCATGTAATTAATATCATTTCACCACACTATATCCCAACTAGTCTAAAAAGTATAGTGCATACTTTTAAATGACTAATTTATATTTTCTTGTTTCAGAAATATAACTCTCCATGATGTATAACCTTGAAATTACTTCCAAGTTATACTATCACTTCTGCACAAGATTTATGAGTTAATATTTCCAACAAGTGGCCATAAGGGAAATACTCTCCTATTAAGGAGTAGTGAATCCTATATTGATTACTCACTATCTTTCCATGCTTCAAACTATACCTAATCTCTACCTTATGGGCTACCCTTTTACGGGTACCGAGGAATAGAGTCAAAGTATAGTAATCCACACTCAAGATACTATGGTAATCTCAAGTCAAAGGATCACTTACAACATTGCTATTAAGAGCTCAACCATTGGCACTATAGTTGAAAACTCTTGGTGGATCAATCCAATGAACATGTTTTCAAACAAGCATCCACATACTAGTTTAGGTGTCACGTACACCATAATCAATGAGATCAACTACTACTTACTTTAAGTAGAGGCAAAGTATGTACTAGTCTATCCGCATTAATTATGTCCAATCTCATTAATACTATGACTAGAGATATTTAAGAATATGACTTTATGTATTAGAGTCTCATAATTGTAATCCTTACAATCTCTAATACATAGTCAATATTCTAAGGACTTTATCAAACAAACAAGTAACATAGAAATACAAGTATAGCTGATAAAGAAAAATACCACTGAATAAATATAACATAAATAAGTGTAAATACAACAAGTCTTAAACCAACTTGGTTTTAGGGCATATGTTAACAGTACTAACATACTTGTCAATAGAAAAAAAAACATAAAAAAGGATAACAGAAAAGAACTAAAAGAGGATCAAACATGTAGAAGCTTATCTCAGTTTCAACATTTCAAACTTTCCCCTAAATTGACTTGATTATCCATGTTGCTAGAAAAAAAAAATTTAGCCATTAAATTTCCATACATCAATGAAACTCGTTCATTAAAACAAAAAAAGAAATTGCAGCCATCATATCAAAGGTATCACTAAGGATCCACGATGACCAATCAAATTTACCTATTTCTGTTAAATGCTAAAACCCAACCTCCTTTCTGTTTCAAGCATCTAAAGTGCATCTAATGTTCCATTTAGTATAGCATAAATCATCTTTTGTAGTGCTAATTAGTCTCACGCTCTTTCTCAATAATTCTTTCAGCATGCTATCATTAAGATTGTCCACAATTGTTCCACATTATTGAACTCTATGGACTTAATTCAAGATTTACAATTAAAATGGTAGGGAATAGTAAAAAAGGCTTATTGTATCAAAAGTAACACTAAGGATGCATGATAATCATTCAAGTCAAATTTTATGTGTTTATTAAATGCTGAAGCAACTTAACATCCTTTTTGTTTCATAGCACCAAAAGTTCCATTCGATATAGCGTAAATCATCTTTGGTAGTGAAAAAAATTAGATCATAATGGGTCTCTAGCTCTTCCATAATAATCCCTTCAACATGAAAATTGCTCAAAAAAATATATTTAGCAAGAAATTGGAATGTAGAAGTGAAGATTGAGAATTTCAATAGCATGGGATTTTAGACAAGGCCAAAATTTTACGACAATTATCATAATATGCATTCAAATTTAAAGCAAGAAAGTGAAAAAAAATATTTCCAAGGCACTCACTATTAGGAAATCAATATGCCAAAACAATTTGATGCAACAGAATTTAATATTGATTTCTAACTAAGATCATTGATTATCTATACAAAATCGGAAATGTACCTTTTGAAGACGTAATTAAATGAATTAACCTGATCAAAGATACGCAACATCAACCACAAGCAGCACAAGTGTCTGGCCTCTAAGGTATCCATACGAACACCTTCTTGGGATCCTCATCAAGATGGATCAACACCAAGCGAATCTACTAGATCCACTTGACATGCCACCAAAGTGAAGAAATTTGTATAAAGAAAAACCTATTTTTCTCTCTCTAATTTTCTAACGTTATATTGTATCTCATATCAAGTCTTGGTGTTTAGAACTTATTTATAGAGCAATAATTAAGATATCTTGTCGAACAAGAATTCGGTAATAGGTAACTCTTACCTATTAGGATATCTTACCAACTAAGATATTTAGTAGGTTTTAATTTCATTCAAAAGGAAATTCTTCCACTACTATAATTTCTCTATTTATCAATAAGTCTTTAGGATTAATTATCTCACAAATTAATCCCATAATTATCATATAATTATTTAAATCAATTTATCCTAAGAATTAGTTCTATTATGTGTGACCCTTTGGGTTCCTAATCACTTGGTAATAAATATGAATTATAATCTTAGAATTAATTGTCTTTATTACAAAACCAACAAACTCCCACTTAAACTAAAGTCAATTTAGTCACAAGGATTCTAAGACCAGATAAATTAAACAACTTTAATTTATCATTAATCAAAATTAATCAATTCAATTATAGATCAAGATTGGCCTCTAGTTAGGCATCATAACCACCCAAGTGTCAAAAAAATCAAGTGATTGACTTCACCTATCCATGAACAGATACTGTGTAATTATTATCCTTTCACCATACTATATCCCAAATTAGTACAAGAGTAAGATATAAGTGCCAACTCTCAATGTACTAATTATTGTTCTTTCTTGTTCCCCAAATTCAACTCCTTTTTCAATAAATTTAGAACTTTTCTAAATTATTGACTCATTTGCTAACATTTTTGAGTTGGTATTTCAACAAGTGTGGCCACAATAAGGATATACTATCCTACTATTAGGAGTGGTGAATCATATATTTATCATAAACTATCA
The DNA here is from genome assembly GCA_024721245.1 of Mitragyna speciosa. NCBI lineage: Eukaryota > Viridiplantae > Streptophyta > Magnoliopsida > Gentianales > Rubiaceae > Mitragyna > Mitragyna speciosa. Next base: position 1,789,259 of record CM045568.1, read on the forward strand.
ATTCGTGTTTCTTATTATACTCAACTTCTATTGTATACATAACCAATTATGGACTATGGACTCATAGAGTCAAAGTATCACTTACACTACTATCACACAGAGATTATATCATTGGCACTCAAATAGTTAATCTTATGGAAAATCTCTAAGTGGATCAATCCAGTGAATTTGTTCTCTAACAATCCACTCATATATCATTATATATGCTTACCTATCTGCATTAACATTGTCCTTGATATTGTTAATACTATGATTAGGGATACTTTAAGAATAAAAAATATTATTTTAAGGACTTATTATTAAGAAAATAAATGAATTTCAAAATGATAAAATGCCATATCATTATTATTGCATAAATAACAACCAAATAAATAGTTTGTCAAATTAAGAGTCAATCTCCCACTTTGACTAAAACCAATCATTCATATACTTTATGTCGAATGAACATACATGACTACCATGTTTCTTTTGAGATAATGATTTAGTCAATGGACCAACTATATTATTCTCAGTGGGAGTCTCATGTATCTTCACATTGTTTTTACCAATTATTTCCTTAAATAAATGGTACAACCAAAATACTTATTTGGATAAGAGATGAAACCGTAAGTTCAATAATGAACTTCTAGATCCAACTTAGCTTCCAAAGTTACAAAGCACTTGACCTTTGTTGTAGAATCTATTGTAGTGTCTAGCTTAGAACTTTTCTAACTAGCAACACCACTATTCAACGTGAACACGAGTACAGATTGTAATCTATTATCATTCTTAAAGAATTAAATATTTACATCTATAAACCCATACACTTCTAAAGTGTGAACTCCATAAATCAAGAACAATCCATTAGTTCCTTTTTAAGTACTTTAAGATATTCTTGATAGCTATCCAGTGACACTAACCAGATTAGCTAGATACTTGCTCATAATACATTGAGCATAGGAGATATCAGGTCTTGTACATAGCATATCATACAATATAGATCCTATTACATAAGCATAAGAGATCTTTTGTATGCTACAATCTTGATAGGAGTCCTAGGACACATGTCTCTCAAAAGAATAATATAATTTCACACAGAAACCCTTCTTTTGATTGCTCAATGCCAAACTTCTTTAGCATCCTTTCTATGTACATGGATTCGAGAGACCTAGCAACCTTTGGATCTATCTCTATAGATCTAATTCTTAATATATAGGTTGCCTCTGCTAAATCTTTCATGGAGAAATTCTTGGACAATCATACATTTTATTGTACAAAGCATAAGTATATGGTTTCTTAACAATAATATGTCATGCATATAAAGTGTTAAGAAAAATCATAATGCTCCCACTCACTTTCTAGTATACACAAGACTCGTCTTTGTTTTTGAGAAAATCAAACTCTTTGATGATCTCATCAAAATGAATGTTCTAACTCCTTGATTTGTCAGTAATCATATTATCATTTATGTTGATCTTTCTTTTAAAGGCCCACTACCCTATGAGTTTTACCTCTTTGGGTGACTTGAACAAGCTCAGGTTCCAACTGTTAATTTTTGTTAGTTTGTGGCTCTTGAATTTCTTCAAATTCTACATTACTCCCACTGCCTTTTTCAAGAATTAATACTTTTTTCTAAAAAGATAGCATGTCTTGAAACAAATGATTTTGCTTAAGGCAATTGTAGAAGTAGTTTCCTAAACTTTTTTTAGAATACCTCACAAACAAATATTTATAAGACTTAGTCTCAAACTTGTCTGATGTGATCAGCTTCACATAAGCATAGCATCTCCAAATTCTCATGTGACTAAGAATTAGTCTTTTACTGTATCATATCTGATATGAGCTGGTATCAACAGTTTAGTTGGAACTCGATTGATTGTATGGGAGATGGTTTTTAATGCAAATTACCAAAACTAAATTGGAAGTGTAACATAGCTCATCATGGAACGTACCATATCCAATAGGGTACAATTCTCCTCTTTCAGACACACTATTCAATTGTTCTATGCATAGTGGGGTCCATTGAGAAAAATTCTTATTCTCCTCTAGATATTTCGAAACTCATGACTCAAGTATTTTCTACCTTGATCAGATCTCAGTGTTCTAATACGTTTGTCAATTTATTTCTCTACTTCAACTTTAAAGACCTTAAACTTTTCCAAAGTTTTGTATTTGTATTTCATAAAAATACATTTAACCATATCTAGAATGGTCATCTGTAAAAGTGATGAAGTATGAAAAAATACCTTTAGCATGGATTGATATTGGACTATAAACATCAGTATGTATAAACCCAAAAAAATCTTTAACACATTTACTTTTTTTAGTAAAAGGTGTCTCGGTCATCTTACCAAGTAAACAAGACTCGTATATCTCAAATGATTCATAATCAAAGGATTCCAAGTATTTATCTTTATATAACTTGGATATACATTTCTTATTTACATGACCAAGCCTACAATGCTAAATGTATGATTGTTTCATAATATATAATTTTTGTTCCTTAATGTCTATGTTGAGAACAGACTTTTCAAGTTCTAGAATAAATAAGTCATTTTTTAATGAACCAGTACCACATATAACACCATCACATGAGAATAACATTATTCTTTTCCTTAATGTCTCTGTTGAGAATGGACTTATTAAGTTCTAGAATAAATAAGTCATTTTTTAATGAACCAGTACTACATAGAACACCATCACATGAGAATAACATTATTCTTTTGAGTAATGGTAAATCCATCCGCATCTAATGCAGATTATGTTCTTTGTAAGCACTAGAACATATTAGCAATCCTTTAATTCTAGAATAAGCCCAGTTGGGAAAGAGAGTATTTAAGTCCCTAGAGCTAATATAGCAACTCTTGCTCTATTTTCTACACATAGTTCAACTTCTCTTTTTGCCAATAATCTACTATTCTTAAGACCTAGCATATTTGTGCAAATATGTGATCCAAATCCAGTATCTAATACCTAAGAATCTTGATTAGTAGATTAGTTCTATCTCAATCATAAATATACTAGAAGTCAAAATTTCACAAGCCTTATCGACTTCTAAGTATTAAGATGAGTCCTACGATACTCTTTCCAATACTAATTGTTTCCATATTGGAAACACATGCCCATAGACTTATCCATTTGATCACACCTTTATACTTTGCTGTGGCTATTTGGGCCTTTCCAAGACTAGCCATGGGTTTCCCCTTGACAACTAATAAGATGTCCCTTGATTCCTTGACAGATTATTCTATAAATATCTCATATCTATTAGTTCTATATTGTGTATCAAACAACCTTTGGAAGATACACAATCATGGAGAAAATATCCATCATATTATGTTGTTTTTGTAGCTCAGGAATCATATACAATTTTATGATACAAGCAGTAGTATCATTATCGTATTAATGCATCTCGTATGCATCTTTTATTTCTTAGCTATCATTGTGACTCGAGACATGTGGAATCAAGGTATCAAGAACATAGCCTATGTTCTTATATTTGTGAGCCATTTTCAAGTTTTAAACTAGTCCAAGAACTTCATAGTAAAATAGAGTCCTAAAAAGTGGGTTATGTGTTCACATGATTATACATTCTTGTCGCGCCCCATCTTTCGAAGGGATAAAGTAAATGAGTGTGTGAAGTCGAGAAAAAAGAAAAGGAAGAATTAAATGTGATTTTATTTATTGGAAAAAGAAATGTAAATTTTTGTAAAAAATAAATTTTTTAGAAAATATTTTGTAAAAGATAATTTGATAACAATGTGACAAACAAACGCTTTATTTTGAAAACAAAAGAAAAGGGCCTAAAATGGGACTTTGAAAATGCGACGGTTTTTGGGCCCGAAAATAGAGTCTAAAAGGGTTTTTTAGTGAAAGAGGAGTCGCCACTTGGTATTGAGTTTTGGTGTACCAAGTCACCTAAAAATATTTTATAAAGGGTAAGAAAGCCAAGAATGATTTATTTAAAGAAATGGTCTTTGGAGAAAATATAGGAAAAAACAAGAAAACCCTTTTAGACGACTCCAGGTCTTTGAAAAACAAGAGAAAAAAATATTCGGGAGTCACAGTTGAAGAAAATGAAGGCAAAGGCTTGCGCCTAAGGCACCCTTTCAACCTAGCTGAAGCTAGTTGCGAGGTTTAGTCTAAATTTTCCTAACATAACCCTAAGATTTTATCGCATTTGGATGCAACTATATGAATGCAAATCTAATCCTAAAAATGAATATCGTTAAGGGACAAAATGTTCTATTGAGGTTTAGTCAGAATTATCGCATTAATTGCGAAACCCGAATGTAGACCTTGACAGAGTCACAAGTATAGGTGCAAAAATGGAATGCAAAAGAAAAGGAAAATAGTAGTATAGATAATAAGTGAACAAAGAAAGTAGGGATGCAACATAACGGGTACAGGGGACGAATGGACTCGTGACTAACTGTTTCTACTCACGGAGGGGGGAACGACATGTACGCCATCGCTTTCCATGTGAGTAGATGACTATTTCTAGTCGAATCATACAAATGACCTAAAATTCTATGTGTAGTGGAATCTAAATGTTATGCACTAGATAGATGTTGAAAATAGATAATGAGTGATAAAGTATATAAAAATCATACAAAATGGAAAAGGCCTAAAAAAGATAAAAATGCGTGTGAAATGTCATGAAATACACACGAGAAATGATTCTAATACTAAAATGACCTAAAGGCCTAGCATTGGACTAGCCTATTTTCTAAAAAGTCTCCGCTAGCGTTGGACTAGCGAAGAAACCGAAATTAACCACAACTAGCATTGGACTAGTGTGGCGACGACACATATATTATATGTAAATAAATAAAGCATAGATTAAAGCAATAATCACATAAAAGCACATAGTAGCACATAGGAGCACATAACTCATAAACATGATATTCTAGATGCAAAGTCCTAAAGAAAGAAAATAAAACACATAAGCACATAGCACACATAGCACACAGATACCCTAACTATTACACCAGAGAAGCCTAATTACAATCTAAAAATAAAATAAAAGGCAACCTATCTAGCCTATCTATTACATTTCCTATCTAAATACATAAGATTTTTGTTAAATGGATAACACATAAACTCTCTATTACATTAACTATCTAAATACAAAAAATTTTACTAAATATAATATTGCCTATCTATTACATCTCTTTGAATAATAAAAATTAAATTCAAATAAACAACATGGCATAAATAAATAAACACTCACATAAGGATAAAAAGAAACTATAAGTACAAAGATACATGAAAGCACATAGAAAAACACGTAGGAGCATGTAGGAGCACGTAAAAAGAAATTAAAAGGGTAATCGAGATACCTCCCGTTCGCAAACTCGGTACAAAATTGCTACTAAATGAACAAACATGTTAAAAATGCCACTATTTAATAAATAAACCACTTAATTAAATAGTTTCATACCAATCGTTATGAACATGCTACGATAATTCAAACAATTATAGCAATAATAATCGAAATAATAGAAAGAAAATAATGATAATAATAATTAATCATCTAGGAGAAAAATTAAAATTGTTTAAGTCAAAATAAATAAGTAAATAAATAAATAAAGCAAAACAACGAAAATAAAGAAATAATAATAATAGAAGATAAAATACAATAATATGTACTTAAACTTTTAACACCCCAAATAAAAATTATTAAAATGACTAAAAGGAAAATAAAGAAACTAATTTGAGCATTAATTAGACTAACAAGACCCAATTTTAGAATATTAATTATAAATTTGATAAAATAAATAAAAAATGTAAAAAGAAATAATCTAAAGCTTTGAGGACTTAACTAATTTTAATTAATATATATATTTTTTTTTGCAAAAAAAAAATATTATAAGATTTGGATTAAAAGAGAAATTTGGGCAATATTCTAGAGTAAAAAAAATGTAATTTATAACAAAATAAAGGGTAAAATTATAATTTCAAACCATAGTTAAGATAATAATATAATTTACAACAAATTTCAAGGCTAAAATATAATTTCCAGCAAGTATAATGCCAAAAATAAAAATTTTCAGCAACATTTAAGGCCAAGAATATAATTTCAGCAAGGTCATTAAATGATACATAATTTACAGCAATGTATAGGGTCAAATTGTAATTTTCAGCTATATAAAAGAGTTAAAATAAAAAATTTCAGTAACTACAAGTATAAAATACAAATTCCAGCAACAAATAAAATACTAAAATACAATTTCTAACAATTAATGGAGGTATTAAAACAAATTCCAGCAACATAAAAGACCAAAATATAAATTCCAGCAAACAATAGGGGGCCAAAAATAAAATTCTAGCAAGTATAATGACTCAAATAAAATTCCAGCAAGGTTGGGGGGACAAAAATGCAATTTTCAGCAACATGAGGGGCCAAATTTACAATTTCCAGCAACATCTAAAGACTGAAATACAATTCCATCAAACTTGGGGAATAAAAATGCAAACCATAGTAAACCTAGGGGGTAAAAACATAATTTCAACAAGACTTAAGGGGTTAAATTGCATTTTTAGGCAAGCTAAGGGTCTAATTTGCAACATTCGGAAAGTATGAAGCTAAAATTAAAATACAGTAAGTCTAGGGAAGAAACTGAAAATTATTGGACATAATTGTAGTGGACTAAAAGTTTAGGGGTACAATTTCTAAAAATCAAGGGATTAATTGCAAGATAAATAATGAGACTTAAAGGCAGTATAACACTAATCAAAATCCTAGGGGCTAATCACATAATAATAATAATAATAAAAAACAGAAAGTCAAAATACTAAATTGAATTAGAACTGACACGGTTGCTAGATTAACTTAGTTAGTTAATTACTAAGTTATAACTATATTAAAGACAAAACATATACTAATAAACCACAATAAATTAAATGACATAAAGAAAGAGCTAAAATACGTTAAAAAGAACGTCAATTATTAAAAACAATACAAAACTCCACTTCAGTTTCTCAAAACCGAGAACACCTAAACTCCAAATCCCAAGTTTCTAAATCTGATCTCTAGTTGAATCAATTAACTAAACGTCAATGTCTCTTCTCTTTTTTTTTTTTTTTTTTTACCCCCAAAATCTGAACTCCATTTCCTTAAAGCCGTCAATTCCAACATTTCGGTCCTCCCCTACAAATTTGTTCTTCTTTAACCGAGAGTTGCTGAACTCTCTCAACTCACAAGAACCCCAAATAAGATTTTAAGTTTTTCAAATCAAAACAAAACCCTCAATTCCGAATTCTAAACTCTTAGTTCCTAACATCTTCAAACATTTTCACTAATCAAATTTATCCAAGCACAAATCACTGCAAGGGAAATTGGAAGAAGCTTTACCTGGTATTAGGAGATAACAAATCTGGTAGTGGTGGCTTGGCTGCGGCCTTGGGTGACTCGTGGTGGCGATGTATGTGTGGCTGGTTAGAAGGGCATGTTGTGGCTGACTTTGGGCTGCTATGGGTGGCGATGGAATGCCTTTTTTTTCTTTTTTTCTTTATTATTATTTTTTTTTAAGGTTTGTAAATCGTGGTGATGAAATTGAATTTAATGATGATTTTGAAGGCTGTTTGTGGGTAATTTTCGGGCGAATTTTGGGCTGCAATTTGGGGTTAATGTGAGCTGTTTTCTGCAGCTATTCGGTAGCTACTTTTGGGACTGTTTGGGCTGTTTTTGCAGGCTGGTGGGGGGCTGTAATTTATGCAGGGATTTTGGGTGGTCTTGGGGCTGTTTTTAAGTTGTTTTATGGCTGTGATGTGGTTAATTTTTGGGTGATTTTTGCAGGCTGCGATTTGGTGGTTTTGTGGGTTCTTGGGTGGCTGATTGGAGGGGCTATTTGCTGGTTTTTTGGGCTGCAATTGCAGCTGTTTCGGGGCTGTTTTTACAGCGTTATTGATGTGGTTTTTCACTGCTATTAGGGGGCAATTTTGGTGGTCTGTGAATTGAAAGCCTGTGTGTTGTTTGTGTGTGTGAATTTGTGAAGAATGCAGGTGTGTTGTAAAGAGGGAAAGCCGAGAGAGTGAGGCGTGAGGTGTGTGCTTGGTGTCTGTGTATGTCTGTGTATGTTTGGTCGTGAGATAGAGGAATGGGAAGGAGAGGGAGACTGCAGTTTTTTTTTTTTTTTGCGTGTCTGTGAGTTGTGTTTTGCAGGTGTATTTGGCCGAGAGAGAGAGTGAGTGAAGCTGATGGTGATGTGTGTGTTTGTGTTCTGGTGTGTGTTCCTGTGCAGGATGGCTTTGAACGTGTGTTTTGTGCAAGTGAAAGAATGAGGGGACAACAGAGAGGGGAGAGGAGCTTGTGTGTGTTGTAGGTGAATGAGCTGCAGGTGGTGAGGTATATGCAGATAGAATGATGATGAAGAAGTGAGGAAAAATGAACAAAATTTCTTCCAAATCCCTCAAAATCTGCTGAGGGGAAAGTAGAGTTGGTGATAGGGAATGGCTGGAAGTATGGCCATGAAGCTGATTTGCAGCTTGAGCAGCTATTCTGCTGCTGTAGCAGGCTGCAAAACGCAGCCTGCTCCAGCCTTTTCTCTTCCTTTTTTTTTTTTTTTTTGAAATTTGCAAAGAAAAAGAAAAGAGGAAAAGGAAAAAGAAAGGAAAAGGAAAAAAGAAAAAAAAAACATGTGAGAAAATGAAGAAAATTGGAATGAAAATAAAAAAAATCCTATGGACTCTCTAGAATTAAAAAAAATAAAAAAATAAAAATAAAATTATAACTAAAATTCAGCATTATTAGAAAAAAAAAGGAAGTTCAATAATAATAAAAATTAAAACTTTCAAAATTAATCATCATTGAAAAACATGTCATAGACAAAAAGATACAATTGGAAATAAATACAAAATAGTCTGTAAAAATTATAAAATCTATAGATATATTAAATGCACATATAAAATATTTCACAAAAAAAATTTTTTTAAATAAAGGTGCATTGGAAAACGTGACATAATATGACAAAAATTATGAAATTTATGAAAATCACAAAAATAATAAATGACTTTTAAAAATCACAAAAAATTTTACACAAAATATATTATCCCATGAAACACATATACTAAAGTTTTTACTCAAAAATTTTTAAGATTAACGTATTCTTGGAAAACGTGCCTTTGATAAATAAAAAGACAAAAATTAAATAAATACTAAACGACATCTAAAAATTATGAGATTTTTATAGAAAATTTATGAGTATTCAAAATGCATATATAAAATTTTTCACTTGAAAATTCTCATAAAAATAGCGCATTGGAAAACGTGCCAGAATAAAAAATACTAAAATTTAAAATAAATAATGAATGACTCCTAAAAATCATTAAAATCATAAATAATGATAAAAATAGTAAAATCATGTATTTAGGAAATAAAATAAAATAAACTAATATTTACATGGTGAAATTACCATTTTGCCCATGAAGTGACGAATTAGACATAATATGTGAAAATTGTACTCGACTCCCGAAAAATAAAAAAATATCCCCTAAAATAAAATAACACATATTTTTACCAAAGGTGTGTCAAAATTTGGTGTCTACAATTCTACTACTAAAAAATAAAGATAGAATATGACTTTATATTTATGCAATATTTGTGAAATAAACAAAACCAAATAAAAAAATATATGAACATAAAATTTTTGGTTTTGCTCCCACTATTTTATCCAAATCAATATCCCGCAAAATTGATTCGAGAATTTTCATAAAATTCTTAGTGAGCTAGGATCCCATTTTAATTATTTTTAATCTTGAGTCGGCCCAACAATTAAAAAATAATTTCAATAGGTATGAAGTAATTTTTAGATAGTTAGTGATTCACATATCACATGTGTCTCCTAACTCCTTGCCTCGAAGACACATGACCTTGAGTTAGCTCAAATGAGTTTTTGTTAAATCAAATCCATTATTCAGAGATCACATCTCATAGTAGAAACATATTTGGTAAAACAACCTTGAGTTAGCTCAACAAGTTATTCTAACAAGAATTGTTTAAATTATAATAATGAAAAGCAACTATTCACGATTTAATATTTTTAATTGAATCAAAATCATTATTCAGAGATCATATCTCATAGTAAACATATTTTAGGTAGAATAACCTTGAGTTATTCTAACAAGAATTGCTTAAATAATAATGATTTTATATTGAGGGATCAGTTGTGGTCTCATCGTGTACATATATATCATATATGAACATAAATATTTGATCAAATAAACCAAACAATATGCAATAAAATAAATCACATTATTTTGTCAAATATAAAATTCACATATGATATGTCATACAAATAAAATAAATCTCATCATTTTATTAAGTATAAATCACATATATTATTCAAATAATCACATTAAAAAAATATGTAAAATTTCAGTCATGAATCTATGTGCATAGTAATTGTAATCACATTGGAATTGATTTAATTGAATAATTTGAGAAGTTTCTTGGTGAAAATAATTAAATAAAAATTATTGGGCCATTTAACAAAAGAAGAAGAAAAAACAAGGGCCAAATTGCAACAGGGAATAAATTCCCATTTCTAGTGCGATCAAAACTCACATTTTGACTCAGAATTTTTTTTTTGGCTCAAACGACGCCGTTTCTCTGGTGGTGTGCTCAAACCACAACAACTGTCTAAACGATGCCATTTAGCATCTAATCTAGTGTGGTCAAACCACACCAGTTGACCCTCCATTTTCCTTTTTTTTTTTAAAAAAATTAATGTCATCAAACGATGTCGTCTATGAGGTAAGGTTTCCAACCAAACTTCATGCCGCCTCTTCATCTTCTTCCTCTTTCCCGGTGACCTTTCTCTCTTCATTAGGGACGGTTTTTTCGACATCGACTTATTCGACCACTCACTAGCCAGATCTGTGTGCGGCCTGAATTATCCAGCCAGAAATAGCCCTGGCTTTCTGCGACCAGAACAGTTCTAGTTGCGTAGGTTTTATGCCGATCGGAGTTTTTATCGGCCTTGGTCCAACCACGGCCAGGGATATTTTAGCTCCCTGCCGGTGCATTCTGGTCATTCGACCAGAACTTAAACCACTGGCTTTGTTTGTTGGTTTTGGAAAAAACTTTTCTTCTTCACCAGGGATTTTGGTGGTGATTGGCTGAGTTTCTTCTCTGGGCACGACCTGATCGTTTCCAGCACCTTCCGACTGGAGGATCTAGCCTCATGTCGGCAGCTCCGCCGACTACAACCACATCTATACTGTTTGAGACCTTTTCGGTGACATTGCCTGAAATATTTTGTTTAATTGCACAGCTGGAACAATTTTTGGCTAGTCTAACCCAATTTGTTTTAATTCAAAATTTTGGGAAACAAGATTTTCAAGAATTTTCGAAAACAATTTTTTTAATTATGAATAGTGACCGAAAAAATCCAAAAAACAATTTCCAAGAACAAAATTATAATTTTTAAACCCAATAAAACCAAATAAAATTCCAAGAAATATTTGTTTAAATATTTTGAAACAAATTTCAAAATATAACTTCTCAAATTCATCAATTAAATCAGACATACATTAAATAATTCTAGCAGTATATTATGTATAGATAATCAATACACATTGCTCTGATACCACTGTTAGGAAATCAATATGCCAAAATAATTTGACGCAGCGAATTTAAAATTGATTTTTAACTAAGATTATTGATTATCTATACAAAATCAGAAACATACCTTTTGATGATGTAATTAAACGAATTAATCTAATCAAAGATATGCGACATCAACCACAAGAAACACAAGTGTCCGGCCTCTAAGGTATCTACACAATCACCTTCTTGGGATCCTCATCAGGATTGATCAACACCATGTGAATGTGTTAAATCCACTTGACATGCCACCAAAGCGAAGAAATTTAATAAAAAAAAAACTATTTTTCTCTCTCTAATTTTCTAACGTTATATTGTATCTCATGTCTAGTCTTGGTGTTTAGAATTTATTTATAGAGCAATAATTAAGATATCTTGTTCAACAAGAATACGGTAATAAGTAACCCTTACCTATTAAGATATCTTACCAATTAAGATATTTAGTAGGTTTTAATTTCATTCAAAAGGAAATCCTTCCACTATTATAAGTCCTTAGGATTAATTATCTCACAAATTAGTCCCGTAATTATCATATAATTATTTAAATCAATTTAACTCAAGAATTAATTCTATTGTGTGTGACCCTTTAGGTTCCTAATTACTTAGCAATAAATATAAATTATAATTTTAGAATTAATTGGCTTTAGTTTGTGTTTTGAGAACCGGACTAGGTCGACCGGTTGAATCGCGAACCAGCCAAGGCTCCGGTTCGGTTCTCTAAAACTATCGGAGGATGCCAACGAACCGTCAAGAACTGGTCCAACTGTGCGAACCGAAATGAGCCTTCCGAACTATGAACCGCCGATTTTTTGATTTGGGCTTTGGAAAAAAAAACTTTATTTTGGTGCAAATGGGAGGTCTTGAACCTAAGAGCTCCCACTTGTGCTCCTAAGTGTCCAAGCACCCAATGAAGTTTGCTTGATGTGATTGCATACTACAAATCATTGTATTTCTTCTTTGTTTTAGATTTCCTTTATTAATTATTTTTAATAAAGTTAATTGATTCTCACATTTTTAGTTTTTTTTAATTTCATTTATCAATCATATTTAATGAAATTAATCTGTCCTTAGTTTTTTAGTTTCTTTCATTTTCATCAATCATGTTTAATGAAATTAATTGATTCTTACTTTTTTGGTTTGACATCCAAATTCATTATGAAATCTTGGATTTAGTTTTACTTAAATCTCTCATACTAAGACTAGTCCTTTTATCAAAATTGTTTAATTATTCATTTATGACTAAAATATTTTCCTAATTAAAAGTTTATCATTTGGCTCCTTGAAATTAAAATGCAAATTCAAACTCAAAATTCCGATATGTTTTTTGTATTGACTGCCACATCACATGCATGTGACTAGGTTATATTTTTTGTATTAATTACATGTAACTACATTATATTTGCAATTGTTAAAATTTTGTCAGGTCGTCCCAATTTGCCTAATATAAAAAATTTTAAGAACCATAATTATTTTAATCAAAGCATTAAGCGACCAATTTCATGCACAACCAAATATTGGGGACCAAAATTATAACTTTTTTCTTAAATATTATGGACATTTTAATTTTTTACGTGATGAAACATCTATCTTTTACTACTAATATTCTAGACTTTTGACAGTATTCTTTTCATTTTTGCCAACTTTAACTAGAGCAAAGCCTATTTGATCTCTTAAATATGTTTACCCTATTTTATTTTTATTTTTTAGTGGTAAATTAGCATTCGAATCAAAAATCTCTACACTGGGGAAAGTATTGATTTGAAAGTATTTAATGTAGCCGTCTTTTGGATAGTGGTGAATATAATGATTTGTAATTCTAATATTTTAACTATAAGGCGATGATTAGTAGCAATTAAATTTGTAGATATTTAATTGTACTCTTTTCTCTTTTAAAGTTTTTTTTGTGTTTGTTTATTTTGTTAGTTGATTTTTTTTTTTTTTGAGTTTGATGACCTGGACTTCTGTCTTTGTGTTAACTTTTTGACTTTTTGAAGATAAAATTGAAGAAGTTATCAAGGTAAGTGATATTCACATGGGTGCTGTTGCCTTGTGGTGACAATGAAAGAATTTTGTTATTGAAATTATTGTCTTCAGCATCAATTATAAATTTGATGATAAATATGATATAATTAGTTGTTAGACTTCGTAGTATTTTTTTTATGAATCTCTTTAATATGTGAAAGAAAAATAATCATGTACTTTCATTAGCATTTGGATTATGCATATTAATATTATTTATATTTGTAATGAATTTATGAAAAAACTTATGATGATATGTATGAGTCTCTAAGTTTTAAGTATGAGTTTTAGGAATTTTCTTATACAATTGTGAAAAAAAAAGGTTGAACCGCCAGTCCAACCAGTCGGACCTTGAACCGGACCTCCTCCGGTTCACTAGGTGGTCCGGTTTTGAAAACATTGGCTTTAATACAAAACCAACAATCACAAAGTCTATGTATCTTTAGTATGGTTGGTCTATTTCTTCTGGAAGTTAAAATCTTTTGGTTTGGGATGTTTGCGCATGACGCCAAGACATCAAGAACAGCAAAAATCATAAATTTTGATTGGACACCATATATATTTGTTGCTCCAAAAGATGGAGCATAAAACCAAGTCAAAGTAGCCCTATTAAAACAGCTGACGGATGGAGCAAAATTGGAGAAATGTTTCAATTAGTGCAACCAAAGGCAGAACAAAATGAAGAAGGACACAGAGAAACGGTGTACGGTGTAAGTACAGAGAATGAAGGTCTGTCTAAATAGATGAAAAGTGGAGACAGACATGTCGGCACCTCAAGAGAAATGTAGAGACACGACCGAAAAGACAAGGAAGCAAAAAAAAAAAAAAAAAAGAGGCAAAATGACCAAACTGACCATGACAAAACACAAAATAGCGAAAGAGGATGCGGGACAAAAACACACAATGAGTGTGCATTGCCCACTTTTGTATTAGTAAGGATATATTTGGGGACACAAAAATTCAAATTTACAAGCTTTTACTTTCCTGATGCTAGATAGAAATTGACCGGTGTTGATTGAATCACAACACCTTGTTCTTAGGAAGCTTCACAAAACAAGATCATAACGTCAGCAAACTGAAATTTAAGAAATGGCAGAGGATACCATGGAAAATAGGTTTGATATGAAAAATGTAAAGAAAAGTTTTTTCTTGGAGAGAAGTGGAACACCAATGACACTGTCGTTGCTACCGGGTATAGTTACTGTAGCAGTAAATGCAATTGTTGCGACTAGCGCAGCTACAATCATGCATGTAATACCCTAAAAATTCATACAAAAACTATTTAATTCATGTATGTCCATTAGTACAAACAAAAAATAGAGAAAAGAAAAAGAAAAAGCGAAAACCGAAAATGCACATAAAAAGAGAAATTCTTTTATTTGGAGTTTAGTATTAATCCTTGATTTATTAGTTGGAAGATTTTTTAAGTTAATTAGGTTAAGTAAATAAGATTCTTTCATTATTAAGTGGGACACCTAAGTAGTAAATTTGGATTAATTTCATTGGACCATTAGTTTATAATAGTATTTAATTTTGACTAACTAATTCTACCATTTTCTAGTCCCTTGACTAATTGAGCTTTAGTTCAATATTAACCCAAAAATTTCACTTATTCTCTTGCTTTTCTTTCTCCCTATGGCCGGCCCTCTCTCTCTCTTTCTTTCCTTTCTTTTTTATGTCTTGAAATTTGTGCCCTAAAGCTCTTGCAAATTACTAGGAAATAAGTGATTAAAATTTACACTAATCATATTTAACCAAGTTAGTAGCTATTATGTTAAAAGTCTAAACCCTAGGATGATTCTTGTCTTGCTATGATTGGTTACTTCTTTTCCCATTTATCTCTTTATTTCTTTTCTATTTTCTTGGCCTATTTCGTTTCTTTTTTTGCTTCATCTTGGCCGGCCCTCCCTTGCTCTCTTTCTCCTCTCTTTGGCTTTCAGTTTCTTGAAACTTTCTCTCCAATTTTGGTCATCTCCATCATAGAAAGTGAGCTCATCTTCTTCCTAAGCAAAGATCTAAGCTTGTTTGAGGTATCTACTATGAACTTTTGCTATTATATTTCAAGTTTTAGGTAGTTTTGTACAAGTTTAATACTAGATACTTGTTAAAACTTGAAGATTTAAATTTTGATATGAAGTTTTACTTGTTAATCAAGTTTTTTCTTGGTTAGATAGACTAGTAAATAGCATTTAAACCTTGAAATGATATGTATTATGTGTTAAATTGTTGAAGAAACTTGGAATTAAAATCTTGAATTTGATTGGAATTTTGAGTGAAATTGGGTTTGAGTGATACATGGAAGTTATAGAACTTGTTGGAAATTGGATTGGTTGGTTGATTTCTTGCAAGTAAAATTTTGGGTTAGTCCGATTTTAAGGGGAGATGCTGCCGAAATTTCGGTAGAATTAAAGAAGGAAAAAAATGATAGGTGAAATTTTAACCTAGAATATGCTAAATTTAGGGAATTTGGTGTGCAAAAATTTTTAGAAGATGATTTATTAATGAATTAAATCTTTCCTAGAACAAGAAAATCCTAAAACTAAAACCCTAAATCTAAAACCCTAAACCCTAGGTTCAAAACCCTAAACCTTGAAAACCCTAAAACCTAAACCCTAGAAATAATTGGGTTATTTCTTGAATTTTCTTACTAATTTACTTAGGGTTTTAATCGAGTTTTCATTAGATTACTTCTTTTGAATTTCAGGATCCGAAAGCGAAACTCGAACCTTTTACGAAATAGTTTCCTAGGCATTCTAGGTGAGTGTCTCTATGTGTGCATGATGCATGAAATGTTATGTTATGCTTGTAATTATTATTTGATAAAATGTGTTACTTGAGGAAAGATGTGTACTTTATCGCATCTACGCTGCAATGTGTTACATGCTTTCATTGTCCAATGTGTTATTTGTGCTTGAGACTTCTGTGACTAACTTCACCGTTACTTCACGGTTAGTCAACCCGGTCGTGATTGGGAGGACATAAGGTGCTGGGTGTTTTAAGGCGTGTTGTTCTTTCCTATCTGAGTTGAGAATCCTCAAAGAGGCCAACTCTGGATTGAACTTTCTTGCTTGTTGATCCTCCAAGGTTGAGATTACTCCCTGGATGTGGTAGCCTGTACGGAGGGTACAAGGTGAATGGTGGTTAGGGTACTTGCTTGTTAATACTGGTATGATCCTTGGCGAGGACCTGAGCTATTATCTCAGTCCCAACGTCATGGTTACATGTTCAGTACTTGCTTCTTCTGCGGTTGAGCTTGCTCCCGTAGTTGAGCCCTGTATTTGCCATTGACTATTTGTTAATTAAATTGTTCATACACTATTTATTTAACTTGTTAATTATTTTATTAAATAAAATAATGGGTTACTGGTATGGTTGCATGACTTGAGCACTCACTGGGCTATTATAGCTCATCCCTTTTATTTGTTTTCTTTAACCAGGCTTCCCGTACTACTAAAGCTGGAGAAGCAGATTTTGATATGTTAGATGTTTTTTTTATATTTTGATAGCCAAATTGTTTGGGCTATTATTGTAAATACTATGTATATTTTGGGATGTCAAACCTTTTAGTGATACTTATACTTTAAGTTGAATTATATGAATGTATTTTATTTCGGGTTAGGCATGATTGGATGTTTTCAGCGAGCGCTTGACTTGAGTCCTGGCGAGAGTTAGGCAGGCAGTCTGCTAAGCCCTTTGGTGTGGGGCTGTCACAATGCATGAGCTTGATGTATCCTTCATCCAATTCTTTGCATTTTCTAGCAACTTTTCATGATGTGCAAAGAATAATTCTCGAGGTGTTTTACCGCTTTTGTTCTTTTCCATTGTTGACTCGCAATAAACTAATGCTTCCACGGCCTGCAATTGTGAGAATGAATCTAGATTTATTCATTTCATCTCCAAATCTAGCTAGTACAATTAGTTTGTAGTAATATTGCCATCATAAAATGGCAATAGTATGTATGTTCCTTCCTTCTATCCCCTAACTTAAAGGATCTTCTGATTGAATTTATCAATATCCCATACAATGCTTTAAAAAATTTATTGATTTCATAGAACGAAAAATGAGTAGATGAAGTTACTAGCTGCAACAAAGTTGCTCTAGAAGCAAATGGTAATGTCTTGTCTTTCAAATTCGAAAGTTTGACTGTGCCTTACACAACTAGGTAATTATACATCTCCTTCATCACTCTCTCATGACTAGTTGCCCAAAATTTTCTCAAACGGATTGCGAGTCATACAACTCGGCTCCTCATCTTTATCTAAAGAAATATTCGGGGAAACAAAAATTCAAATTTGCAGGCTTTTACTTTCTATCCGGATGCTAGATAGAAATTGACTGGTGTTGATTGCATCACAACACCTTGTTCTTCGGAAGCTTCACCAAACAAGATCATATCATCAGCAAAACTGAAATCTGAGATCTCTGGAATTCATCTTATAATGCGAATTGGTTTCCAAACTTTATTGTTAACCAATTATTGATTAAACAATTGCAAATGCTCCGTGCAAAACATAAATAAGTTTGGAGGAAGAGAATCACCCTGACATGTGTCTATATTTGGCTTAATAAACTATCGATTTGCTTCACTTATTGATTTTCTTTTCTTTTTTAAATCTTTTGGGGTATGAGATTGGGAGAGTGACGCCCGTAGTAAAATCCGGTCCTCCAGGTTTTCCTCAAGGACTATTCAAGGTAAAATACACACATCCATAGAAGATTAATAGTCTACCACTTGAGATCACCAAACTGCATTAAAAAACAAACAATTAACCAAATAATAGTAAATCTTATATTATATATTTGAAAATATATCTTTGGGCTCTAGCACACTTTATTTATCCATCTATGCTACTGTTACTCATGTAGTAACAAAGGTTTGCAAGGTTCGGACAAGAAACGAAGATAATACTTCTACACTACACATAAAATCCAAATACTGGTTGGTGTGTAAGACGAGGATGCTTGCCATATACTACTAGCTAGTAAATAACTTGTGCTTCTGACTAGAAAGGCGGGTGGCTAGCTCTTATTAGCCTTATTTTGGTACCCCTGATGTTCTCCGTGTAATCCATGTAGCCCGAAAACGTGCATTCCATGTGGAGGGTGAAGTCCGTAGCTTTAGGCTGAGGGTGCAGACTGATGGGAAATATTAGATGGACTCGGTTCACGGAATAGTTTTGTTGACTCTTGGTTCAGAAGCAGCCACATCATTCATACAGTGGGTGACGTGGCTACTTCTGGACCAAGGGATCCACAGAACTATTCCATTGACCGGGTCCATTTAAGTGTTTCTCCTTACTGATAGTGGTGTCGGAAGGCTTTTGAATTCGCGGGAACGTGCATTCCATGTGGAGGGTGAAGTCCGTAGCCTTCTGCTGAGGGCGCAGACTGATAGCGGTGTCGGAAGGCTTTCGAATTCGCGGGAACGTGCATTCCATGTGGAGGGTGAAGCCCATAGCTTTCGGCTGACGGCGCAGACTGATAGCCGTGTCGGAAGGCTTTCGAATTCGCGGGAACGTGTTTTTGGTTTCTTGATATTCTAATGCTCTCACACATGTTCTGTGCGAGCACACGAAATTTCATCTTTTTTTGCCGCATTTCCACCTCGATTTGGGCTGCAGGAAGAAGATAACCTACAGTGCCTTTGTAGAAGAAAATGATGGTGCAATTGTCGGACAATCCGTACCTAGTTACAAGTTGAGGTACGCCGTTATTTTCCACCGTGTATATCCTTGCAAACTCATTAACGCCCACGGCATCTTCCTGTATCCATTCATCTATCTACGATTACACAACAATTGGAGACATTAGGCCTGGGTAAATAGATCAGTATTTATTTATCAGGGTTTGATTCATTATATTTCGGTACACAGAATTTAAAAAAAAAAAATTCATGGCCACAAAATAATTAACTTTTAATCTAAGTGTGTGTGTGTGTGTGTGTAGCTTAAAAAAAAATAATGGTTCATTTGGACTCCATTTCTTGGAAAAAGTTTATCTCCACGTAACATTGTAGCAAATTTTTGTGGTGTGATGTAATGAGATAAAAAAGAGTGGTTGAAAAAAAAATGTAGTTAAAAGACGCATTTAAGAAATATTATTTAAAAATGCTCCATCTAGAAGAAATTAATTTCTTAAGGCTTTGTAGATATATCAAACTACTACCACTTATGAACCGAAAAGAAAAATAAACAACTTACATATCAAAAAATAAAAAAATAAGGAACAGAACGTAATTTTGAACAAAGAAATATTAAAATTTTCATCCAAACACAATAAAGATTACTCATAAATTTAGCAGCCAACCAATTATAAAGGGTACTGGAGATGATAGCTACAATATGTACATACCTCGTTGCAATTTCCGTCAGTTGCAACCCCAAATCGAATGATTACGAAATCGTTGAATGCATGATTAATAGCTTGATCGACTTTAAAAGCTGTATCAAGGGACCTAATAGAGCGCGGGATTGTTATGTTTTCTGCCATAATTGCTCTCTCTGTATATGTATCTTTATTCTATTGATACTTGAACAGACTCCTTCTATGCCGTTTGCATTGCGAGATCACTTACTTATATAGATTTTCAGAATCATTAACGCTGTAGCAAAAATAATGAAATGCCCAAAACCTTGGGGGCCTAAATTGCAATTTGGGAAAGTTGTGCTCTTGCCTAAAAGAGATTGCAGCCTTCTTTTTCTTTCATTTTCATTTTATCTTCTTTCTCTCTCACAGTTTTCTTCTCTTCCATCTTTTTCTCTTCTTTGCTCTCTCTCTCTCTCTCTCTCTCTCTCTCTCTCTCTCTCTCTCTCTTCACACTCTAGAAGAAAAAGGGAACTTGAAGCTCAACCCAACTTCCTACCATTTAAGGTAACTTCTTGGAAATCCCATTCTAATCTTTAAGGGTTTTTGCCTAATGATTGTATTATGAGTTATTAGTGTGTGATTTGTAATGGAATAAGATGAGTTAAGTTTTGATGGTTTCATTTTGTATTATTAATAGTGGTTATGCTTAAGATTGGTTGTGGGTTTCCAATTTGGTATGTGTAAGCATGGGTAGTTGAAGCTTTGGGTTTGGATTGTTATTATTGGTGGGTGTGATTCTTGGGAGAGACTCATGATATATATTATAGATTAAGCAAATGTAGTGTTACTTTGACATATTATGCTATTTTGGAGTTGTTTTGTTCATTGGTTTAAGTTAGAGGGAGATGAATAGTGTTGGGTGTGAGAGTGGGTTGTTGCAGGTCGTTTCTGGACTTTTTCTGGTGCTAGTCGCGACCCCATCCACGCCGCAGATGGAACCGCGGCTGGATGACCAAAGTTCCTAACCGGATCCGCAGCGCCATCCGCGCTGCAGATCGGTCTGCGGATGACGAGCCGCGGGGTGAGCCGCAGCCGCGGTTCGCACCTGCTCACCTGCGGCTTAACCATCTGCTAGGAGCCGCGGTTGACTCTTGGTGATCCACAAGCGCGGATCAGCCTGGTCCACCCGCGAATCACTCTTTTCTTGTGCGTTTTCATCCATTTAGCGTGTAGGATCTAGATTTGCACTTTGTTTAATATTTATGGATAGATTAAGGTTATGATTAAGTGCTTAATTATGTGTTTTAGGTGAAGACGGTGTTCGTTTATCTTTGAATTAATTGAATTAGCTTGGACCGAGGTAAGTGGTACCTGTATCCTTTATACTTTTGAAAATGTATTTGACAGAATGATGTTTTATAAACTATTTTGCATATGTAAAATGGCATGAGTATGTATATGTTGATGATTTGCATGGATATGTAAATGTGGTCAAATGTGAATGAATGAATGTTTTGTGATCGAGCTCTAGTGTAGAGTAATTATTGACGGGACTAGTTCCTTAAATTTGGTGGAGGATATAAAATCTTTGACTGCGCTAACCGGGGAGTGTTAGCTTATTGTTTTGAACCGTGTTAACCGGGTTGTAGTTAACAACTGGATAATCAGGGTCAATGTGCTTTATTGTTTGAGCTCCTTCTTTAGTATCTATATGAAATGTTATGTAGGCCACATTTATTTAAACGAATTATGATTAAAGTGATGATTAGTTGAATGATATGTATATGTAAATGTAACATACTTAGGCCAATAAAGTGATACTTGTACTACTTATTGAGTGAGTTTTCACTCACCCCTTTGTTTTTATGCGTAGAGAAGGTTGGTTTTGGATTCAAGGATTTAGAATAGCTAATGGAGCCATTGCCTTAGAAGCTGTGGAGTAAGGCTAGTAGTAGTAGTATAGTTATTTTGTTTAGCTATGGTATGTTAAGTTAAGATATGTTTTTGGTACTCTAGAATGCTAGAATCTTGGTTGTGTATTTAAAAGTTGAAGGTTATTATTTTGAGATCTGTAATATTTGGATTAAAGTTTATCTTTAAATGTGATAATTGGGACTTATGTTTATATCTACATGCCATTTTGGGATAAATTATCTAGATGCTTTGACCTTTGTAGCCTTGTGACTCATTTTAATCTAGTCACGCCGGTGCCATGTCCTGGGGCACAGGGCGTGACATTTTATTGGTATCAGAGCCTAGGTTTGAAATCCTAGTGAGGCCTAAGTGAATCATATTAGAACCTAAGTATGAATTATATTAGAACTTAAGTTTGAATTTTCTTAGAGCTTAAGTTTGAACCTTATTAGAACTTAAGTTAAATCCTATTTGTAATGCCTTATGTGTAAATACTTGTTTACTTTTGGGTGGTTAGTGTGTACATTGGACAGGATTATTGAGGCTAGTTGATTCACACTTCGGGGTGGCCCACCTTAGTTTGGGTTGACTTAGTTTTGAGATCCGTGTTCGAGTACCTAATATTGATGATTGAGGATTGTGTAGCTTAGTATATATGGGTTTAACTCTTCTTAGTTTAGTGTGGATTGTGTAGTGTATGTTGCTTAGTGTTGGTAGCATAGCTTTAACCTCGTTTATATTTGCAGGATGGCACCTCCTAAGAAAGTCAGGGTATGTAGATGTTGCAATAGTGTATATTCGGAAGAATGCAGGTGGAAAACGGGGGCTTGTTTCAGGTGTGGAGAAACAGGACATAAGTGAATGACTGCCCAAATCCTAAGCTGCATGAGAGTGGAGAGGAACCTATGCCAAGCGATCTCAACCAACTTGTCAAGTATGTGCTTTGACTCAACAAGACGCAAAAAGAGCTAAGACATGTCGCTATTGCCAAAAATTTCACAAAGGTGAATGCAAGTTTAAAATAAAAGTGTGTTTTGGATGTGGATAGGTGGGACATAATGTAAATCACTGTCCAAACACTACACGGAGTGAAAGCAGCTACACCCAAGGAGAGTACCTAAATGCCGATGCGGTCGAACCCCAATTAAACTCCGAGGTGCGTGCTTCGACTTCACGAGATGTAGAGGAAGCAAAGGACGTGACAACAGGTATGGGGACAGCTAATCCTTTGCAGTTCTTGTTTTGTTGGTTTTGGAAACTGTCACTCTCATTTTCAAAAAATTCGCACGATTACTACACGTCAAACCACGCGCTCTAGATTATCTATATAGGATAGAAACTCTCTTCCGAAGGATTTTGATTTTCAATCTTGGATTTGATGTGTGAAGCCTAGATGGAAACAAAATGATGGCACCTAAACATAGAGAGTTTGGTTTTATGCTAAGTGTGGGATAGTTGTTCGATATCAGGTTCGTGTGGATTTGGAAGGGAGAAGCGTCGAGTACCGTATTCCTAAACCCCCATTCTTTTATTTTAAAAGTGTATGATAGAAACTCGAGAGAGAGGAAGTCGTACCAATTCTATCAGTTTGCAAACCTTAAATGTCATTGAGAGAATACGTGTGGGTACTTCTTGACCTAGGTGTTAGATACCAACAATAATGAGGTAATATTAGAAAACATCCTGATTAGGAAGGAGTGTCTGAACGTGTTTCTAAGGAACTACTGAGTTACCATTATGAAGAAGAAGTGAAATTTGAAGACCTTTCGATAGTGACGGAGCTAAGGATGTGATAGAGGAAGTGACTCGAATTATTGAAGAACTACGACCGATTATCAACTATCACCTGGAGAAGTCAAGAAAGTTGAAGACGCCATGAGCTATAGAAGTGTAAGAACTATGAATGTGATGTTCGTGAAGCAAATTGAAGAATTGAATTTGGAGATAGTGGTTTCGACTCTTATCGCTTGACTTACTTTAGTTACGAGGATCGAAGAAACACAAATGAGAGTTAACGAATAGGTAAAAACTCAAGGATAGGTTTAGGACCGAAAAGTTGTTCAATTTTTTAGTTGCACGAAGAGGGAAATCGTGAAGTATGTATCAAGGATTTTGGGTGCGCTAACAAATCAAAGAGGAGCATTACCGACAGGTTAGGTTTGGGAAGTGGCTTCAGCAGACTATCTGAACTTAATTAAACCTTAGCACTTGATGGATAATTGAAGTATACCATTCGTATTTAGAAGATATGCTTAGAGCTGGTAATGGATGTTATGATCAGTTGGAAAGAATCCCTAAGGTTGATAAAGCTTTTCTTATAGCAATAGTTACCACCATGACAAGAGCAGGGCATTTGTTTTTTTTCAAAGTATGATACGGAGAGAAGTACAAGATGCAGTTATATTAGAATAAAGTGAGTAAGGAAATGGAATGGGAATATGTACACATTATTGTGGAGAAAATTTCATTGATAGAGGAAGTTAGGCCAAATCAGAAGGAAGGCCGTTGAATTTTCAATAAGGAGAAAAAGGTATATCGCCAGGTTTTACCAATAAAGGATGCGATATCAATTGAGAAGAGTAAGAGGTTAAGCGTGAGATAAATAGATGACCAATTAGAATTATAGAAAAATGGTCAGGTTAGTTTATAAGGTGGCGGTGTCTCTTGTCTTATTGTAAGCTTATAAATGTTTTCGATTTTATCTGCGTATTGGAGTATGAGTGAATTGTTACCAAAAAGAAATAGACCTTTAGGGAGGAGTTTCTTTGGATTATAGATTGTGAAGCCCAGTTTCGAAGCGTAATGGTCAGATAATAAGTATTAGAAGAATCAAGTGGGAACTTGGAACAAAGGGAAATACTAATTAAGTGTGAGATGCTTTGGACTCCGGCGTACGTAAGTTTCGAGGTTGAAACTTTTTATAAGAGGGGACGAATGAAATACTCAAAACCTTGGGGGCCAAAATTGCAATTTGGGAAAGTTGTGCTCTTGCCCAAAAGAGATTGCAGCCTTCTTTTTCTTTCATTTTCATTTTATCTTCTTTCTCTCTCACAGTTTTCTTCTCTTCCATCTTTTTCTCTTCTTTGCTCTCTTTCTCTCTCTCTCTCTCTCTCTCTCTCTCTCGCTCTTCACACTCTAGAAGAAAAAGGGAACTTGAAGCTCAACCCAACTTCCTACCATTTAAGGTAACTTCTTGGAAATCCCATTCTAATCTTTAAGGGTTTTTGCCTAATGATTGTATTATGAGTTATTGGTGTGTGATTTGTAGTGGAATAAGATAAGTTAAGTTTTGATGGTTTCATTTTGTATTATTAATGGTGGTTATGCTTAAGATTGGTTGTGGGTTTCCTATTTGGTATGTGTAAGCATGGGTAGTTGAAACTTTGGGTATTGGATTGTGATTATTGGTGGGTGTGATTCTTGGGAGAGACTCATGATATATATTATAGATTAAGCAAATGTAGTGTTACTTTGACATATTATGCTATTTTGGAGTTGTTTTGTTGATTGGTTTGAGTTAGAGGGAGATGAATAGTGTTGGGTGTGAGAGTGGGTTGTTGCAGGTTGTTTCTGGACCTTTTCTGGTGCTAGTCGTGACCCCATCCGCACCGCGGATGAAACCGTGACTGGATGACCAAAGTTCCTGACCGGATCCGCGGCGTCATCCGCGCCGCGGATCGGTCCGCGGATGATGAGCCGCGGGGTAAGCCGCGGCCGCTACACGCGCTTGCTCATCCGCAACTCAACCATCTGCTAGGAGCTGCGGATGGCTCTTGGTGATCCGTAGGCGCAGATCAGCCTGGTCCACCCGCGGATCACCCTTTTCTTGTGGGTTTTCATTCGTTTAGCGTGTAGGATCTAAATTTGCACTTTGTTTAATATTTATGGATAGATTAAGGTTATAATTAAGTACTTAATTATGTGTTTTAGGTGAAGACGGTGTTCGTTTATCTTTGGATTAATTGAATTAGCTTGGATCGAGGTAAGTGGTACCTGTATCCTTTATACTTTCGAAAATGTATTTGTCAAAATGATGTTTTATAAACTATTTTGCATATGTAAAATGGCATGAGTATGTATATGTTGATGATTTCCATGGATATGTAAATGTGGTCAAATGTGAATGAATAAATGTTTTGTGATCAAGCTCTAGTGTAGAGTAATTATTGACAGGACTAGTTCCTTAAATTTGGTAGAGGATATAAAATCTTTGACTGCGATAACCGGGGAGTGTTAGCTTATTGTTTTGAACCGTGTTAACCGGGTTGTAGTTAACATCTGGATATCCAGGGTCAATGTGCTTTATTGCTTGAGCTCCTTCTTTAGTATCTATATGAAATGTTATGTAGGCCACATTTATTTGAACGAATTATGATTAAAGTGATGATTATTTGAATGATAGCATGTATATGTAAATGTAACATACTTAGACCAATAAAGCGATACTTGTACTACTTATTGGGTGAGTTTTCACTCACCCCTTTGTTTTTATGCGTAGAGAAGGTTGGTTTTGGATTCAAGGATTTAGAATAGCTAATGGAGCCATTGCCTTAGAAGCTGTGGAGTAAGGCTAGTAGTAGTAGTATAGTTATTTTGTTTAGTTATGGTATGTTAAGTTAAGATATGTTTTTGGAACTCTAGAATGTTAGAATTTTAGTTGTGTATTTAAAAGTTGAAGGTTATTATTGAGATCTGTAATATTTGGGATTAAAGTTTATCTTTAAATGTGATAATTGGGACTTATGTTTATATCTACATGCTATTTTGGGATAAATTATCTAGATACTTTGACTTTTGTGGCCTTGTGACTCAGGTTAGTCTAATTACGGCGGTGTCATGTCCTGGGGCATGGGGCGTGACAAATAATGCCAACATTTCAAGAGTTGCACATCTTATTCGTTTTGTTTATTCCAATTTATGGCGGCCACGAAAAGCGCATTTGGAGTTGTAGTTGAATAGTGGGGAATCTTATCTTTTGCAACTATCACACTTTAATAGCATCTAACCCTACGTTTGGAACCCTAAAATGGTCCAAACTTTCCACTTAAGATGTATTTCTAACCAAAATAGACAGGAAAAAGGTTTTTCTATCTACTGTTTTGATAACCCAAGATAGAATAAAATGTTTATTCCTTTTTCATTGTTTGATATAATCATATTTAGCTGTAAGAATAGGACAAAGTTATATTAATTTGACTTAAATACCCTAAACACTTTGTACTGGAATATAACATATTTTCATTTTTTTTTTGTATATGCATTATTTTTATGCATACAAGAAACTTAACATTTTTTGTCTTAAAAATATTGATATTTTGATAAAATTAAATTAATTGTTCTCTTTAATTAATTTTAAAATTTTTTGAGATCATTAGCAATATAATTACAAATGTGAAAATTAGTAGTCAAACCAAACATTGATTTTTTTTATTTATTTTATTTATATTTAATTTATAGGAAACTCAGTTGTTACACATTTGCATAAAAGATAAAAATAGTATCTGAGACATTTTTAAAGCAAAAAAAAAAAAAATCTAAAGATTCATTGAATTGCTTGTGATTTAAAAATCATAGTCAATTATTAATTAAATTTATAAATAATCTAATTTTTAAGTTTAAAAAATAAAAAATTCAGTAAATATATTCTAAGTTAAAAATAATGATAGATGATGGGCTAAAAATATGCATGGAGATAAAAATGACTCCTCTTATTTTCGCCTTTCTAAGATAAAGTTAGAAAGGGCTTTTCTTAGATTTTGTTGAGTAATGGTTTTCTAAGAAAAACTTGAAATGTGCATTCTAGTGGGAAAGAGCTTTTTAACTTTAAAAACATAAAAATGAAATGGATAAATTGAAAAGGTTTTTCCATTCCAACTCATTCACATGTACCAAATGTGAGGTTAGTGGATATTAATTTGAAGAAATCTCATGAAAATAAAGTGTAACCAACAACGTAAAATAGAAGTTTATACAAATTTTGAATTTAAAATTTAATGATATATCCTAAACTTTATGATTACACCATGAATAATCTTGCTTCTTATTGGTGTACACCTGGAAATAAAGCCTAAAAGCAAAAAGAAAAATGCTGCTTTCTTTAAAATTTCAAATACACATGAATTATTATTATTTTTTTATAGTTTTCAGGAAAACGTAAAACTTCCATTTCCACACGATAGAATAGTATAATTTGTTTCCTTATTGTGTGGCCACAGAATCGAACTAGATTTCCTATTAATTAATATTCCGACATTCCCATAATAATAATAATAATAATAACAAGAAGAAGAAGAAGAATCTGACTTTCCCTCTTCTTTTTTGAGAACATGGTTCTAAAATCCATTGATGGGATGTGAATAATCTTGTTTATCCAAGGAATAAAGGAAACGTTGAAGTGGGAACAGTGGGAATAGAATCTATCGCTATTGTATGAACACATGTCTGGGTGCTTTACCATTCACTCCTTTGAACTTTAGCCGACTCCAGTAAAATGTACTCCCTTTCTCTTTGATAAAGTTCTTCCCGCTTGGAAGCATCCGATTCGAAATTAACATTCGTGACATTGTCCAAAAAGCATCCAATTTGAACGAAAAAGAGAACCTGCTTTGATCTTTCTCCTACTCGTGTTATGCTGCCTCTTATTTATATTTTTGGAGTTTACATATGTTTCAAAATCCGTGCAGTGACCTATGGTCAACCTTTGCGTAAGTGTTTTATCTTTTTTTTTTTTTTTACACTTTTTTGTTTTGGGTTTTTGGGGGTTTTTCTTTGTTTTTTGTTTGAGGAGGGGGGGGGGGGGGGTGTTAGGACATTCTAATAATGCTCAAATACGGTGTCAGTGTTAGAGATCAAGATTGAGTGACATTCTAATAATACCGTTGGGCTAAAAGTAGTTATGGCCATTAACAAAAGCCCGCTATTTTTTAAAAAAAAAAAAAAAATATCCCACTATTTTAAACGCGCTGATTTGTCTGTCAACACCAACTATTTGCACATTAGAGTTATCTTAATCCACGGATGGATTGCCTCGAATTTACTTGTATTTCAAAAAAAAGAATGATTGCAGCAGCTCTGATGCAGCTCCTTCTTCAAGCAGTTACCAACGAATATCTTATTAATTTTGAACAAGAAATAAACCCGTGTAAAAGAAAAACTCGCAACGTAAAATTAAAATTTAGAAGTAAAATATGAAATGCAAACAATTCTTCAATGTTTTTTTTTATCACAATTTATTTTAGTAGTAGGAAATTGTAGGAGGAGGTCAAGGTACATCATTTGCCAATATACGGTAGCCAATTTTATTGAGGCTCCAAACAAAACTTGCGATCCCTATGTGTTTGAAAAATGCGAGGCCCAGATGTGAACAATAGCGTTTAAAAAAGCAAAGGAAGCTGCAACCTGGTGAAAATGATGGCAGGGAAACAAGCTACAATTGTGATGGGAATATAAGCCCAGTTAACCCTTTTCTGAAGTGACAATCCAATTCGTATACCAAAGGATATCATCATTGTGGCTACAGCAATCAATAGAAAAAATAGACCTTTGAGCAAAATTCTGGGGAGTGAATCCAGAAAATCTTCTTCTGTATATCGTGATGTTTGAACCGAAAGAAACATAAGTAGAGAAATGGCGGAGGATATCATGGATAATGCATTTGATATAGAAAATATAATGAAAAGTTTTGTCTTGGAGAGAATTGGACTACCAGTGCCACTGTCGTTGCCACCAAGTACAGTTACCATAGCAGCAAATGCAACTGTTGCGACTAGCGCAGCGACGACCATGCATGAGTTTGATGTATCCTTTATTCAATTCATTGCATTTTCTAGCAACTTTTCATGATATGCAGAGAATAATTCTCGAGGTGTTTTCCCTCCTCTGTTCTTTTCCGTTGTTGACTCTTAATAAACTAATGCTTCCACGGGTAATGATGATGAATCTAGATTTATTCATTTCATTTCTAAAGCTAGCTAGTACAATTAGTATGTAGTAAAATTGCCATCATAAAAAGAAAAATGAGAAAAGGATGTTCAGAAATTTATGAGTGACAAAAAACTATTAAAAAAAGAGAAAAAGGTAAGTTTTAGAATGCTGTGATAAGTAACTAATTGTTTATTTAAATTTAATTTTTTTTATATTGAGAGTTATGGAAACAAGGAATACCTTAAACCACTGTAATTCTCGTTGCATCTGAAATGCGGGGCCGGGGACAGATTGAAGTTGAGATGAAGGTGCCAATTTTGCAGCCAAATGGAGCAGATTATTCTGATGCTCTTTATCTTCTAATTCAGCATATGCCTTTGTATTTTTTCCGATCAAATCTATCATGTAATTAAATATGTCCACTCGGCGGTGCTCAATAGCTGCATGCAACAATAGTCGCTTCTTGTTATTTGCGTACCAAATTAGATCAGGAAAATGTGTTAAACATATTTGTATAAGTTCAAGAGCTCCATGCTCTGTGGCCAAATGCAAGATGGCAGTATCGTCCTCAGGGATGAAGAAATCCTGAATGAATGTGATACTTTTCTTTTGTAACTCCTCACAGACGAACTCTACAAGATTTACAGCATGCAAGTGCCTCTGCTTTATTTCGGATACCTTCCTCATCCCTGCGGATAAATGAAAAGACAGTTGAAGTATGTATTCCCCAACTTTCCCCACTGTACAGGGTTTTGCTTCGGAATAAAGCCATGAAAAAGATTGGCACTCCACTTTTGATTCATAGTTTATCATAAAATCCACAATCAAGATGGAATGATAGTAATAAAAAGTGAAATGTTAATATCATCATCCAACATCCAATTTTAGGACCGCAATTGCATTTCTCCCGTAACTTTAATATTCCCAACAAACTTAAAGGTGGTATATGAAATAATGCGTCCTATGTGTATGGTAGGGCATCTTGCACACATATAAGGTCTGTAGACTATCCCTTTTCTGGAAAAAAAAAAAATCTTATCTTACATAAAATTAGGTTCATGACTACACTTGTAAGCATTATGCTCTAAAGAAGAATTACAACATCCTTTTTTTTTTTTTTTTACCTCGATATATATCATTTAACTTGTGCAATTTTCATTTATATCACCGTATCTGTAAGTAAAGCCACAAAGCAGCTCAATGTAAGAATTTTCCTAGTTTTAGAGTCTTCAAATATGCATGACTTCATTTTCTATAGATTCTATTGCACAAGATTTGTAGCAAAAATTAGGAAAAATGAATCTTGATAATTCAAAAAATATAGGCTTTCTAAATGCTTGAGTACTAAACATAATACATCACCAAACATAGTTTGCAACCCAAAATAGGAGGAAAGGGAACTAAAATTAGTTATTATATATATATATATATATATATATATATTACCCCCTCAAAAACGAATGAGAGTAATAGATACAGATAAAGCAGACTTTCAAACCTGAAATGCAGTTGCTTAGTTTTGTGACTGAAGGTGCAATGGCTCGTCTTAGACGCTCAAGTACATTGATATTAGCTTCATCATCTGGTGAATGCATGTGTTTGTGTAATGTTGCCTCCTGATCAACAACTTGTGACATGAAAGTGTAAAAGAAATTAGAATTTGGAACCAACACAATCGAGAACTACCTATTGTATGCATACTTGATATCTGATAAATTTGGGCCACAAGTATGGATACAAAATGAGTTGGAGGAGATTTTCACAAACTTCTCTATAAAGAACAGAACGATCTGACTAAAGTGGTATTGAATTCAGTTTGTGCCAAATTTTACAGAGCATGTATTTGTCGAGTCTGAAAATCCTTGGTAAAATTGATAATAAGGAATCACAATTTTGGTTCCGAGAGTTTAGCGAGTGCACCTTAATGGTTTCTAAAGTTTCAACGAAAATAAATGTGGTTCACATGAGTTTTATGTGACTCCAAATGGTCAGTAATTTCAATCATCTTTAATAGGACTTAAATGGTATAAACACTACAAGATATTGGAAGAAATAACGCAATACATTGATTTTCCGATATTAAACAATGGCTGATCCACTAAATTGGAGAAACAAGGCGGTCAAATTGGTTGGAATACTTACAGAAACACAATAAGTATCCTCTGAAAATGATTAAATTATTTTAAATCAGCAAGCGATTGCTACAATTTCGTGTATGGCGATGTATTAGATGTCCTCTTGCGCACTTGATCAGATTGTCCTGAAGCCTAAAAGCTCAAGCATAAAAGTACTGATATATTTTCTATAAAGCACTTCATGAATCATCAGCGATCCTTACCTTAAAAGTAGTAAACTATTTGTGCTTTCGCCAGATTAGATGTCTTTCATAGGGAATTGATATGTCACTCCGATTTTTCTTAATATAGAATTTTGTTAATAATATGAAAATCAAATTCATATTATAATTTTAAAAAATATCGAGATTGTTGTAAATACAATGAAGAATAGGGACATTATTGTTCTTTAACATGGATTATCATAAACAAATAGGAAGTGGCAATAGGAGTTCCCTCGTTCTTACTATTTCTTATGGCAGAGGCTTAGACTTTTTTTCCAATTCTAGATATTTAGGAGCAACAAATCAACAGATTTATGAATTTCTACCAGCATTTTAACATTGGCTAAATTTTATTTTTCAAAACTGGATATTGGCATGACCTTGGAATCTTAAAAGCCAAAGGGGGGGAGATAAAAAGGTAACTGCATTTTCGTCCTAAAAACAATTGCTTAATCTTGAAATGATTATGTTACTTTAACTAATATGGATTCAATAGAAGAATTGAACATGTAAAATAGTTGAAAGAGAAAATTAGAAATATGTGGGACTCTACTAATTTTATTAATTGAATTTTAGGGAGACATATGTGAATTCTCAACAATTTTTACGTAAAAAGTGCTGATATGAAAAAGATAATTTTCGGTCTTGAATTTTAATTTTATAAAAGTTGATATTATTGTCGAAGCTGAGTGAAAATATACGTAACACATGCCATAAGCCAACGAGTAAACTCTTAGAATGGAAAGACAACCTACATCGGTAGAGAAATGACTTCCATAAAGAAAGTTTATCTCCACTCCGGAATGCTGAAGGCTGCATTGCAAGCACATGAAGTATAGACTTTCTTTTATCATTTTTCTTATAAACTAATTCAGGATGTCTGCGAAGGGTACGCAAAGCAATATCTGCACGAGAAATCAATGTTCATTAGTATCTTTTGTTTAGAAGAATATTTTGCAAAAAGTATTTGCTATCTAATAGGCAACGTTCGGTGGAACCTTGCATTATGAATCAATCAAACACCTTGTGCTATCAATCAATGAAAAATCTCACATCTTTTTGATGTAAGACTTAGGGGGGTCAAAAGATTACCGTAGGAACCCGAAGCAGTCATTGCCACAATGAGATTGGAAGCTGAAGGACCAATGAAGGGATAAAAGGGAGGTTCGTCCTTAGTTACTTGGTGGAGATATTCCAACATTTTCTTGCTTGTTGATGGATGTCGCCATTTAGCAGCATATAAGAGTGGAATATGGAAATTCATATCCCCAAGTTGAGGCAAAATTGAGTTCTTTTCCACCATTGCTTTGGCAGCCTTGACATTGGATGCTAAGGCCACGTGATGAAGAGCAGTGCGTCCCACTTGGTCTGTGATTTCAAGCTCCTCGGGACTGAGGAGCTTCACTAACTCCACCACAAACTCCGACCGCCCACAACTAGCCGCCACATGAAGGGCAGTAAAGCCAAGGGAGGAAATTCTTTTTGTCTTTGCAGTTGGATCCAAATCAATGATGACTTTAGCAGTTTCCCATTTGCCATCCATTGCTGCTCTGTATAGTTCTTGGAGATTGGGTGCTAGTGGTGGCAGAATTAAATCCAGTGTATAAATTGGAGGTTGTTAGTTCAATGTGGATACAATTTTTTTTAATAAAGCAACATGACTTTAAAGATTTATATTCAGTGTAAAATTAACATCTTAATAAAGTCAAACGAAAGAGACTGAAATGAATAGAATAATATGAAGTGCAAATTTCGTCATATAAGGTTGATACCAACTTCATTCTTACAAGTATTATGGTGTTGGATATTTGCACACAAAATTAATTCTTGTGATGATTCGGTGTATGGACAATCATTTCCTACCACTTTGGTCCAACTAACACGCGAAAGTAAAACGTTAACTTAAGTGGCAAAATCGAGAAGTTTAGCTCACATACCACAGCGGGGGGGCGGGAAAGACCCCCCCGGGGGGGCGGGGGGCGGGTGAAGAACAGAAAACAAAATAGAACTATGGCTACTTGTGAACTAACTCAAAACAGTTTTTATTGGAGATAAGAAAAAATGCAGCACCCTCCAAAAATTTTGGAGAATTCTTTTTTCCACGGAATTTTTATTATAACCAAGCTTTCTTTAACTATTGCCTTCCCCTGAAATTAATTAATTGGCAATTATGCCCATAAATCCAAAATAATTATGGCAACTATTTATGCATACTAAGTTAAAATTACCGGCATTTGAAGTAAGAAAGATAAAAGCTATATTTTGGAAATAGTTATATGCATAAAAATCCAACAAACTTGTAGAAGAACAATGAAGAATAAATTTTTCACTAGGTAAAAAGAAATAAACAAAAAGAATTGAAAAGAATCAAAATGCCAAAGTTATTAGTATACCTAAAATTGTCTCAGAATAATTAACTTGCTCTTATTGTTTTATTAATAGGACTAATGCACTGCCAATGGTTTATCTTCTTTCATTTGGTTTATGAATTCAAAAAATAGTTATTACCATGCAAAGTTTTTATTAACAAAAAGTTGACCTGACCAAATCCTAGTATGTTGATCTGTAATAATAAATTTGTGTACAAAATTGAATGATTTAAAAGTCTTGTTTGACTGCAATAACTTACACCTAGAAGTTGAAAAAATTGACAAATATTATGTATCAGTATGGATATGTTATTGACAATAAATTGCTATTTCTAGAGCATCAAATTGTGCAAACTTTGTAAATTTCCAATTTGCAATTGCAAAATCTACTATGTTGTTGCCACCCTACCTTTAGGGTCTTGTTCCTGCCATTGTGTGTGAGTGACGTAAATTGAAAATTAATATTAATTAGTTCTTACCAAGTGTTGGAGCAGGTAACTCAGAATCAAACTCAGCATCACTCTCTACCTCAGATTTTCTGCCTCATTCTCTTTTTCAGCATCACTTTCTATCTCAGATTTCTGTGCCTCATTCTCTTTTTCTCCATAATTTATGTTTTGATCATCCATTTTTATTATGATAATTAACTCGCACATTTAACGTTTATTTATAGCTTAAAAAGGAGGAGGAATCCTCCTAACGTCCAGATAACATGGTTAAGTAATCTCTTGAGTGCTGTACGGATAAGGAATTTCGAAACTCAATATTGTCAATGCAAAATTCCAAAAAATGTTCTTTTGCAACTGTCCAAGAAAAAGTCACAAGCTTTTCTTCTACAATCTATTGACGCCTAAGAGTACAAAATATTTCATAACAATCAATTACATGCAAACAATTGATAAAAATATTACTATTAGCTTGACAATAATTTGGCACCAAAATATTGGAAACCTGGATCAAGTCATTCAATTATACGCAAAATGTACAGAAGGTTCTAGAATAATGTTATTAGTTCCAAATGTAGAGAATTATCACGAGTAATGTCATTAGATATCGCATTGAATAAAAAAGTTTACACGATGAGTGTATGAAAGGTTAATCTTTTGCTTAATTGAGTGGACTATGGACTTTGATACTAATTTATTTTTTTCCCTTTTCATTGAGAATAAACTGAAAAGTTTTAATAGTTTAAATAGCCAATGCAAAAGACACAGACGGGGCCTCATGTTTCCATATTAACGAGACATTCAACTGGTGAAAAAGCAAGCCTTGACAATTCATGAAGCAAGATGTGTGATGAACATGGAATTAGATATAGAGATCCGTGTAATGTGCTAAATTGAGAGGTACTTGTAAGTAAATCCATTCAGATGCTTGCTTTAATTATAAGTAAATGTTTTGACTTTTTTATTTCTTTACTAGGATGCTAAAATGCGTGATAAACGTGAAATAAGATTTAAAATCCGTTTTTGAAAGATACGTCACAAGGGATGTGAGGGTTCGTAATTAATTTATCAAATTCTAATTGATTGATTAATTATTTATTCATTTATGCAAATATTAGAGTTGGGTATGTAATGATATTAATGGTTTAATTAATATTTAGTCATTAACATTATTTCATTGAAAAACACTAAATTAAGTAGCAACAATATATTCTATCGTAGACGCGAGCTAGGTGTATATCACATATGTATAATTAGCATGGTTAAACTTTTAACCATTAATTAAGTAACAAAATCATTACTAAAGAAAGAAACGGCCAAAGAAGGCTTGCTGGAAAAGTTTAAGAAACAAGCCAAGTGGAGGTGCCACGCAACTAAGACCTTCATTGGGGAAACATAAAGGTGAAGCCCACACCTTAACGGGGACCACAGAGGAAATTGGGGAGAGTTTGGCAGGACAAGCTGCTAGAATGAGAGAGAAAATTTCAAAAGCAAAACCGGAAAAGATAACCAAGACAAGAGCTGGAAAACTTGAAGGGAAAATCATATCATTGCAAGGAGTAAAGGTAAATCTACTTGACCCCATGATGTATCATGAAAGTTACTGAGATTGCAAGCCTTAATATGCTGATTTGGGAAAAGAAATTCAGCTGGAAAATGGATATAGTAAGGCCTAAATTGAGTTGAAGTTGCGTGTACCTCTACGTAGTAGGAGTATTAAGCAATCCACGTAGATAAGCCTATAGCTTAGCATAGAAAATTTGGAATTGAGTGAAGGTTTATTGTATTAAAACCTAGACTTAGGTGACTTTTTAAAGATGTAAAAATCTTGGCTTAGTTCAAGAGTATAAACCCCAGAGTATTTACCCAATTTGACTGAATAATCAGCCCGCATACAGGATGGGGTATGATAGTGATTACAATTGTGTTGGGATTTCGGTTGTGTTACGACTAGAATCAGGACATTATATCTTCTAAGAAATTTCTTTATATTGAATCTAGTTTATAAATATGTAAATTTTATAATTTTTTATTAATTATAACTTGAGATATGTTGAATTGAATGAGTTGTAGTTGAAAAGCTTGTATTGCAGTCACGTTGACTAGTTTAATAAAATCAATCATAACTTGGTGTGGGAAGCTTCAAATTGAATGACTCTTGCAATTTTAGAAACTAAACTCATAGAAGTTTACTCATAGAGCTTTCCAACGGTACAAGATACATAGTCTAAATGTTTGTGGATGAACACCAGAACGCATAAGAACTTGAATGAAATTTCTAGACTACATAACCAGGTTGATGATTTGTCAAAGTGAGAGCTGATTTTGAACATGTTATGATTGAGACATGAAGTCATGTTCTTCCTAGAATTATATTGCTTGAATTGTGGTTTCTAAACCTATAATATTATTCCTATCGAGTTACCTATGGAAAGTTATGGCTAGTTGAATACAAGTACTTGGGTAGACTGAAAACTTGGTTCTTCCTAAGCAGAATTGTCATTGAATCAAGTTGTGACTAAAATTTGACTCACAAATGGTCCAAATTGAGACTTCTTATTCTCATGAAAAATTATAGGAATTCAAGTCTAGTTTCTAAAATTTCTAATATTGTAAAACTTCATTGAATAAAATACGAGTTATGACCATTTGAATGTACATTGTACAAGAAACCACGGATGGACCCGCAAGCTTAAGCCCACGTGGATTTCACCCAAAGTTTCTCTCTGGATTGGGTCTCCTAGAAAAGTTTTTGTGGTCTGTTTGTAACTCATTTTGAAGGATTCCAACTTCTTTCTTTACATATCATTAGGGCGTGGTCGTAATAAGTAAATTCTAGGGTTGTGATTTAGGCTTTTAAGTGAATCAATTACACTTTATAGGTAGAACTGACAGGATTGACACTTCAATCCACTTGAGTTGAGAATATGGAATGTTTGGTGACATGTCTTGCAAACGCCTGGCCAAGGTAAGTGTCTTTTCAATTACTTTACTTTCAAACCCAAAGAAATTTTTGTTTTACCATACTTTACTTGCTGAATGTGTCTATGTGACTTTAGTTGTATTTGTGGATATGAAAACTAAGATTTGAGTATTTTCAAACATGCTTAAGGTGTCATTGATGTGTGGTTAAATATGTACCTACTTAATGTGCTTGCGTGTGTGCTATGAACCGAGGTATACTTTATTGCACCAGAGAGAATTATTTTATCTTGGTAATGTGCTTGTACATGCTGTGAATCAAGTTGCCGTATCGGGGAGGCATAGGCCCTGCCTTGAGTACGTCTAGATTTGGGCCTAGCTAGCAAAGGGCCTAGGTGTCCAATTTCTGGCTGCCTTGGCTTCTCAGCACTTTAAATCCTGTGACGATGTTTTGTAGGCCTTGGGGTGTTCAAGAGATATATGTGGGTAATACTTGAATTTACCAACTGATGAGATGGGGTCACAGAAATAATGCATGGTTAGTCAAAATTGGGTATTATTTGGACAGTATTAACAAAGTCATGGTATTTGATACGACATGATAAGCTCATATATGAGGCAACATGATCTTGAGCAGTATTGGAGCGAACCTTGAATGTTATATTTTGGATTCGATCTTGAATGATATCAGACATGATCTTGAGCTTGACTCGATCCTGAAAAATACTTGACACGATTGTGAGCTGTACTTGACTTGGTCCTGAACAGTACTTAACTTGATCAGTTTGTTTCCTTTCTAGATTACGTGTTTACATGATTAAATATTTATTCTTATGTGTCATTTATTTGGTTAATTTCCCCTTCCCTATTTAAACAAGTATTCTCTAAAGGATTTTCCAAATGGGATTTTTGAAAAGATCTCACTGATCTTTAAACTCACCCTTCATTTAAATTTGTTGTCCTCACAGGTACTTAACCATGGAAAAAGGGGGCAAGGAATGCAAGAAAGACTTTTCTTTTGCTTAGCTTTACCAAATGGGTAAATGTATTCTAAGGCCAAAATGGCCTTGACTGTTGTAATTATTGTTAACAGTATATGAAAATTTTAGCATTTAATCCTACTTCTAGCATATGATCACTTGTGATTGAGACTTGGCTAGAGCCAGGCAAGCGTCCCGATTAGGGCATTGGAATACGTCCTGATTAGGGGCGTCACAAGTGGTATCAGAGCTTAGATTTGGATCATGTGCCTTGGATTTAAGGTTGCTAGGTATGTCAAGAAGGAAATTGGGATTGAGTTAGCTTGCGCTTAGGACTAGCCAACCCAAGTTGCAAGTTGGCGGGATCCTAATTATAGTGGCTGAATACCTAAGTAAATATATTTGGAAAGTTAACTTGGTTAATTTTTTACAAATAAGAGTATAAATTGAACTATAAGTGGAAAACTTTGGAAATTAGTATTGTTTAGTTAGTGGGGTGTGACACTTTTGAAACCTTTACCTTATTAGATATTAAGAAATGACTCTAGCTATATATTTCTATGTGCATATATTTAGAGTAATAGATCTTGATTGGCAAAAGAATTTAAAGTATCTTGCTCTTTTAATAAGTTAGACATTGGATGGCCATACACATGTTTATCTTACGAGGAATAGAATTAACACGTGTACTAGTTGAAGATACTTGAAGACCACGTTATTACAGTCTTGATAAGGGAAAGAAAAATAATAACTTCGGTTTGAGAGGGATGATGCGGAGGAAATCCTTCTTTATTTTAACTTAGAAAGTGAATCTGATTATTTTTACTTTTATTTATGATTACAATTGCAGAGCATTGATAAAAGAGAGACCGGAGGGTTTGGCCTTACTAACAAACTAATTGTTAAATATCAGGAGAAGGCTAGATAACCACATAAATGTTTTGACCCTACAAACGATAGGGGTGGTAGCTACCCTTGTCGAGAAAATTACTCCTACCCAAACCAAATTATATTGGCCCTAGTAGATGAAAGGAAGCGAAAGGCCTGGGATAATGTAGTGATCTACCAAAGAAATGAGGAACTAAGACAGATGGTGACTAAACAACAAAGTAATATTTGGGATTTGGAAGCTATTTTGTGAGAGAGGCAACGAAAGAAGCAAGAAATAATCAAGGAGACTATGACCTAGGTTAATGAATTTTGAATTGAATGTCAGACTTTCACTCCAATTGCCATAAAAATAAAAATTAGGCAATACAGATATACCTAATACAAATATCGAGATGGGTTGTAGTATTGGACCAAGTGACTAGTTAAAGTTCCAAAGGAACAGACCTCTTAAGGTGCCAAATTCTAATAAGGATACTTGGAATCTCATTTCCAAACTCATAGAACCTTGAACTAATTGTACACAGTCATAATGACATACACTATTACAATAGCACAATCCTACCAATTACTTATTCATTTGTAAGGTAAACAAAAATGGTGGGGATGACTAGAAATTCGGTGAAGTCCTTTTATAAAACCATTTTGCATATATTGTCAAAATATTCATTCTAAAATAAGGTAACACATCGTAATAGTGTATAGTCCATCAAGATCAGAAAACAAAAAATTCAACACGTAAACAAGAGACGATAGAGGAAAATCAAGTCAAGCACTGCTTGGGAGCATTTCAAGCATTATTGCAGGACAAGTCAACTGCTATGCCATGGCAAAAATTTCAATAATTTTCCAATCTTTCAGGCTAGTGTTTAATATTCCACTACCCACTGTTGTTTAATAATCTCATGAGTTATCCAAGTACTTTCCCCTACACCTCCTTAACCTATGTAACCTCCTTGTAGGCTGGTGGACGCCAAGATGCTAAAGTTGCCAACAATTGATGGCCAGGGCCCGCTGCTAGCTCAACCAAAATGGACATGTTTAACGTTGGGCCCAAATCAAGAATACAAGCACAAGTACAGTTACATTTTACAAGAACAAGTACTAGGCACAATTAGTGAGTACAATATCAAATCAAGAAATTATGAGACACAATCAAGCTTTTATGACAAATCACATAATTTTTTGCAAAAACCAATGTTAATAAATAAAAGCTATTTTAAGACACTCACTAGTGTGTTAGTGTTTATAGGTTTTGTAAATGTTCACCCTAGGATTGCCTAGAACATCTATCAGACATGATTAAAAATGAAATTTCAAGGGTTACAACTTTCGTGAAGTGCACTTGCCCAAGTTACTATTGACAAGAGTTTGGATTAGGTATGGGAATTTAAGCAAACAAACACCAACCAAGTAATAAAAATCTAATCTCCCGTTGTATTGCAAGTATACAGGTGAATTGTAATATGTGGAGTATCAGGTATTATGAGGAATCAATTGAGTTGCATATATTAAGGCTTTATTACAAACTCTATTATCTAAACACTACAGGAAATTTAGTTTTTACCCACACATAAAATTGCTACACATAATATGTGTGGGTGATTAGCTACACATTTATTCCATATGTGTGGGTAAATCTAATATGATTAATTACTATATATTAGGCATTTATTATGTGTAGGTAAAAATGTATAGTTACATATGAATTTGGTGGGAAAATTTTCCTTGCCAAATATTGAGAAATGGCGGCATTTTTGAAATTTTTTATTGCTGATGTGGCATTTTTTAATTCAGATTAAGTGTAGGTAAAAGTCAATAGTTACAAATGAATTGGATGAGATAATTTCCCTCCAAATATTGAGGGTTTGGCGGGTTTTTCCAAATTTTTAAATGCTGAGGTGGCTTTTTTTTTTTTTTGCATTAAGTGTAGGTAAAGGTTAATAGTTACACATGAATTGGGTGGGAAAATTTTCCTCCAAATTGAGAATTGGCGGCATTTTCAAATTTTTTTTTGAAATGCTGATGTCGGCCTTTTTGTTGGCCATATTACCCACACATAAGTATAAATGTCATATATGTGTGGGTAAAGATAACTGTAGCATTCATTATAAGCATGATGATGTGGAAAAAAATGCCACATCATTTATACACACACATATATTAAATATTATATAAGTAATTACAATTTTATCCATTTTTATTTATAAAATTACGCACATAAGATCTTTGAATATTAAATAAATAAAGGATAATTTTGTAAATTAACATCACATTAGTGTATTTGTTAATAAAAAATAAAAGAAAATACAATAAAAAAAAAAAAAGAAAGACAGCCCTACTCTTCGGTTAGTCTCATCCCCAAATCAAGCTCTTCCTCCCATCCCCAAAACAACCGCCGCCACCTCCCCTGTTCTACTCCTCGCCGAACCTCTACTGGTTTGCCCGTCGCCGCGTCAGCTAGCCTGCTGATCGCCGCCCCCCTCAACTAGCCACTTCCATGCCTTCTCTTCCCCATCTTGTTCGATTATAATCTGGAGATTATATGGTGAAAAATTGGAAATTGGTGCTCTCCATAGGCCTAACAAGTATGTTTTTCCTTCCTTAACTTCTCATTGAGTAAGGCCTGATAAGTAGTCATTTTTTTGGTGACCACCCACCGACTCGGTATCCATATCATTCACTCACGTTTTTGTCTTTTCTCTTGTTGCCCATTTTCTACCGGATTCTGGAAATAATAGTCTCTCTTTCATGCTCTTGGTTCGAATTTCATTTCGTAGAAAAGTAAGGAGAAAGTTTGCAATTTTAAATCTGTAAGCTGTCAACCTCCACCCCCGGAAGAAAACTTTAGATGCAGTTTTTATTTGTTAAATTTGGATTACCGAGTTTTCTAATTTGCATTTAATATAAAATCTGTAGTTTGTAAGGTTCGCATCTATTTATGATTTTATTTTTATCGTTTTTGTTGTCTCCTTTTCCTCAATATTATGATTCCATTGCTTTTTTATCAGGTATGCATTCTTATTTCTTAGGTTTTCTTTTCCCCTTCTTTTTGAAATTTAACAGAGAAGACATGAAATTTTAGCAGATATACTAAAGTTTTTTTGCTCTTGCTTAGTACATTAATCTGTCTTTCTTTCGTACTTTTTTATGGGCTCTGCTTTGCTTTTTGGTTTTTATAGTTTGCTCTTAAAAATTCTGTTGTTATTGTTGCTTTTTTTTCCCCCCCCCCCCCTCGAGCATCTCCTAAGTTACTGTTTTTCTTCTTCTAGATTGAACTACGCCCCAGCTGTTTTTTGTTCCTGATCAAATCTCTCTCTCTCTCT
This sequence comes from Mitragyna speciosa, assembly GCA_024721245.1. NCBI lineage: Eukaryota > Viridiplantae > Streptophyta > Magnoliopsida > Gentianales > Rubiaceae > Mitragyna > Mitragyna speciosa. The sequence goes on from CM045568.1 coordinate 1,832,278, forward strand.
CTCTCTCTCTCTCTCTAACGATTTGAACCAGTCTTTTATATGTTAGCTAGTTCCTTTTAACCTGGGATTTCTTGCTTGACTGTTGCTCCAATACAAACGATTCTGCTTACGAGTTGGGACAGCAAATGATTCTGCTTGGAATACTGAGGATAAAAAAGAATTAAAGTTCCTAATTTCTGACATTGTTTAGCAGACCACATTTCCATAGTTCACATTCTTGGGCTCCACCACAAAGTAGTGATTTATACGAAGATGCTTTTGCACTTGAGTATGTTTAAGATTATTGGGTACACTTTTTTTCTTGTGTGCTTAAAAGGGTGGCATATCAGAATCAAGGTTAATTGAATCAAACCTTTTAGTAAATAGTAAGTTACTGCATTTGTTTATTTTTTTCAATTTCTACCACCCAAGTAATATTAGTCCCTTATAATCTTACAAATAGAAACTGGGAAGTCGAAGAGGACTGCCTAACTGAACTCGACATTCTATATGTTTTTCACCTAAATTTATGGAGGAAAGTTTGGTTGGTGTCTTTGGTGTTTTACCTATTCAACATACCTTTGTAGTTGAAGGTAGAGAAATTCCTTACTATTGTAGTTGGGAGGATGGCCTTTTATTTAGTCAACGGTGTTTCGTGCAGATAATAACTTACCGTTTCCTGCTTAGATGACTTAATCTCGCAAAACGGAAGACAAGTGCAAGAATGTACTTCTACATCTTGATTTTAGATTGCTTTGTATTATAAAAGCACTCACTGTTCCTCTGATAAGATCCATTTGAAGTGCTTGCATTAAACTTTGTTCTTTGTAAAGACAAATATATGCTCAACCTCTGAGTCGGCTGATATCTCTGTCTATACAATTTTTTTTTCCTCTAAGGCCCTGTTTTAATTCTTCCCTTTCTTTGATCCCCACCATTTTTTAATTGGCTTTTCTCTTCTTGAAGAAATATTAGGTGTCTTTAATTAGGATAAAAAAATACGTATTATGAACTTTAATTTGATCATTACAGAATTAGAATTTGTTCCCTTTTTGAATTTGATATAATTTTAAATTTGTTCGGTCCATCACATCTTGAATAAAGGCAATGTAATATTTAAAAGAAATTCGAAATTGATACCTACAAAAAAGAAACTAATTGTACCATAATTGGAAAGATTTTCCTGAACTTTTTGTTCCAAAAACAGTGGGTGGCCACAGATGTCATTGTTTTTGTGGTAAGCTAAAGAAAGTGCAACCGGACAACATTAGTGATGACCTACATCTATATGTACTATTATTGATTAATCAATATTACTGTTTAGTTGCCAGAAGCAGTAATAAAGATGAGATTCTTTTGCACTGCATCTCCACGGAGTACTAGTACTTTATTTATTCTTTCAATTAGAAAAGTTAAAGAGATAACTTATTTTATTTTACATTGTTTAAATATTAATCATTTTCAGAATTACACATGAAAAATTCTGGTTGTCAAACTTTGTTCTTTCAGAATCTAATTTTGAAGGCATATACCAATATGCTAGATGTTACTTGCCTTGATGTTATTCTGACCAGAAAACTGTAGTTTCTTGAGGTTATGTAGAAGGTTCTCATCTAGTGATATTGCCTTATTGTATCTATCTGAAAACTTATTGTATCTATCTGAAATTCTAGTATATTTTGCAGCAACATAAGTCATCTATATTTTTTCACCTAAATTTATGGAGGAAAGTTTGGTTGGGAATTTCTCTTTGTCGGCCAATTTGAGCATATCTCCATTTTTACACTATGCCATCAATAGTAAGTTAAGTGGATGATTATTTTGATTACACTATTCCATAAGATCTCATGTCCTTGCAAAGAAACTATTTGATGTGAACATTGTTTTAAAGCCATAGTACCGAAGCTTAGAATGAAATAATTTTTCAGGATTATATAATTTCTTCATTCAATTGAGCAATGTAATAGAGAAAATAGAACATATTAAAGAAGTCTAATATACATGGCTTGCAAGGACATCGACAATAGATCAGTTGTTTTATTTTCTGAAGCTCTTGGCAATCTTCCCATGCAATTGTGTCTATTTATGTATGTTCAAATCCTAATAATCACATACTACATTTTTAGAGTGCAATATGGTCTAATTTTTAATATTTTGTGTCAGTTTATTGTTCATTTACTTTTTTATTTGATTTTTTGTTATTAAACTTACCAGAATTAATATATCTTAATTTGTAGATACAACTTATTGAGCACAACCCCAAACTTGTTGGGATTCATCAGTTCATAGAGAGTTGCTCTCACATATAAGCTGTGATTTCAAAGGTATGTTCCAAGTTAGAGTATCAAATAGCTATATTTTTTCTTTTTTTCACTGGGATTTCTTTTTGTGTTTACATTTATTGTGGACTGTTCATAAGCTATGTACTATTACATTTGTCTCTCTCAACAAACTCCACATTTTGTAACTATGTGCACAATGCTTGCTACTAGAAATCTGAAACCGTGGAATGGGAAACTATTCTTGGTTTACTAATGAAATTGTGATGACAATACAACTGGAGAGTATTCCTCTAATTTATCCGGAGGTCAAGTTTATTTAGTTATTTGTCGTTGTTCCCTTGTTTACTAAAATTTGAAAATTGCTTCTCCGAAAGACATTAAAAATTTTTGTTATTTTATTCCATCCAATAGGACAGGGTTATGAATTATATTGCAATTAGGTAAAATTGTTAAATGAAGGAAATTGTTGGTAACATCAAGTTTTTTACTGTAAAGTCAAACTTGGGTATAAGGGTTATTGTTTTGGAGACTGAATGAATTTTCTTTTAACGCTAAAACAAGCATGCAGTTGGTTTCTTTTTGTAGTAGTTGCTACTGTTATTTTTTTTCAGTTACAACTGCTGCTTTTTTTCGCAGTTATAAAACAAGCTCTTTAGAAATTCAGTTTTTTTTTGACATTTTACTAAGGGAAATGTTTATATGTGCATGTATTTGTACTTTTGCTGATAATTAAATTTATAATATAACTACTCCACTAACAAATCGAGTCCAAAAGGGTCTGAAATTTACTACGATCTATTTAAGTGTTGTCAAATTTTAACATTGTAGGATATAGCGATTTATCATTTACAATCTCTCAATGTGGCTAACTATACTCTTAGGAACTAGATTTACTAAGTTTGTTGATGACTTGCAAGCCACGAGAGACAATTGTACTCCTCATGTTCGAACATCTAATGCCATAGAACAAAAAAAGTCCCCCAAGTTAGCCATCTGGGATGTTGAGAAACTGCCAGATTTATACCTCTTATTGCATGGATGGGAAATGGACCTCTTTCGTCTTGATTAGTAGTATGAAGTGGGTAAAGGGAATTGAATTAGCTTGAGTGACTTTGTTTTTGACCTTGAGACAGCTTGCAATCAACCAAAAACTTTTTCCCAACACCATTATTGTTCTCCAAGGCTTGTTCATTTATTCAATTAGTTATATAGGGACACTAAGCTGCCTAAACAGTAAACAAAAACAGCAGAAATATGCATGTTTCAGACTTCAAAACCTCTGTGTGTGTGAGAGAGAGAGAGAGTGAAAAGGATTTTAGTCAAATTAGTTATTGAAATATCACTTCAATCTACGCTTGTCATCAAATTAGTTTTCCTTGTTCATGTACTAAAATGACAGCAAGCCAGCTATAATTGCTGCTTTTTTGCAGCTATAACTGCTGCTTTTTTGAAGCTATAAATGCTGCAGTTGTGCTATTTTTCATTTGATTTTTCTACTACTTACTTCTTGGTGTTTTATGTAATAGAGAATGATGGCTTGAATTGAAGGAGTTTGATGATGAAGGGCCTTAGGGAGGGTGAATATTGCATTGGTTTCTGGAATTCAAACTTTTTTATTGGTTTGCTTATTGCTGTTTTTACAGCATTTTTGTTATGCTTTGACGGAAAAAGTGAAATTGTAACTAAGATGGTGCTTTAAGATGTTGAATTGCTGATTGGTTAGCTTGTTTTTTTGGGTTTTTGTCCTCCACTATAACGCTTCTCTCAAAGCAATAAAATGTAAACGAACTTAAAGATGATAGTCTTTAAACAATTAAATCAATTATATATTCACTATGATGGCAAAAGGTATTAGTCAAGCTAAAGTTGATGAGATAATTGAGGTTGTATACAAGTCATTTCTTGATTTCACTTGTAGTAAGTAATCATCATTCATCAATCATCACAATCTTAGCATTTCTTCATTTCTTGATTTCACTTGGATTCTAATTTTAGTTATTTGTGTAGTTTATATGAAGTTGTTTTTTACTCTTCGTTTGCTTTTTTTCATCCTAATTGGCGCGTTAAGATCACGAAAGTATAATGATAACTCCAAAAATAATATAGTTTAATGATAATGACTTAAATGTTGCCTCATTATAGGTTGTTAATACATAGATAATATGGATCATCAGTGGGTAAAGAACTGGAATCGAATATCTCCTGAGTATGTAGAGGGGATAAGGGAGTTTATTAAAGTTGCCAAACGGAATTTGAATTCTAAGGGTTCAACTTTATGCCCTTGCTTCAACTGTCTCAATTTGAGGCACCAAAACATAGATACAATTCGAGCTCATCTGATTACTGTGGGAATAGACGACTCGTACACACGGTGGGTGTATCATGGTGAGAAAGACGTTGACGAGGAAAGTGAGGGCAACAAGGATTTTGTAACTACTGAACTTGATGGTTTAGGAGCAGGATTGCATGATGCCATTGGTGATCAATTTTTCAATGTTGGGCCTACGGACGATTTAGCTGGAAATACACGATCAACTGCTGAAGAGGCTCGCTATGAGAAGATATATGAAGCTGTCCATAATCCTCTATACGAGGGATGTGAAATTTCTGCTTTGACCTTTGTTGTGAAGTTAATGAACATCAAAGTGATGAACAAGTGGAGCGACAATTCGTTTGAGATGTTGTTGAAGCTTCTCCATCAAGTGCTCCCAAAAGGAAATAACTTGTCCACCAAGCTATTACGATAACAGAAAACTGCTTTGTGAAGTTGGTTTGGGATATGAACTTATTGACGTTTGTCAATATGATTGTGCCATTTTTTATGGTGAAGCTCAAAATGCTACCGTGTGTCCTGTTTGTAAAAATAGTCGCTATGTTCGTAACACGATACCACATAAGAGGCTGCGATATTTCCCTATCACACCTCGGTTGAAGAGACTTTATTCTTCAAGACATACAGCGAGAGACATGCGTTGGCATAAGGAGTTTCGTAAAGAAGAGCCTGGGGTGCTTCGTCATCCTGCTGATGGCAAGGCGTGGAAACACTTTGATGCGTTGTACCCTGAATTTGCTGATGATTCAAGAAATGTGCGATTGGGGCTAGCATCAGATGGGTTCAACCCGTTTAGCAATATGACAACAGCATATAGTCTTTGGCCTGTAATTTTGATGCCTTATAACATGCCGCCTTGGCGTACAATGCATAAGAGCAACTATCTCTTATCATTGTTAATTCCAGGGCCAAAGTCTCCAGGTAAAGACTTTGATGTCTTTTTAAGGCCTCTTGTGGATGAACTTAAAGTTTTATGGTGTGACGGGGTTCAAGCATATGATGAATATTCTCAGTCTCATTTCACCCTTCGTGCTGCAGTTATGTGGACGATCAGTGACTTCCCTGCTTATGCCTACTTATCTGGGTGGAGCACTATGGGAAAATTGGCATGTCCAATATGCCTTGGAGACACCCGATCAAGTCGAATTCGGGGAAAACAATGTTATACTGGGCACCGATGCTTCTTAAGCAATACACACTCCTGGCGAAGGAGCTTTGAGTACAATGGCAAAGCAGAAAGAAGGCCACCACCTCGTCAATTTTCTGGTGACTGATATTTTGTTACAATTAGAGGAGTTACCTACATGCACTCCTGGTAAAGCTCCAAATAATGTGGATAGGAAGCGTAAACGCGGGGTTGATGAGTTAAATTGGTCGAAAAAAAGTATCTTGTTTGAACTTCCTTATTGGTCAAAGTTGTTGATGCGTCATAATCTTGATGTCATGCATATAGAAAAAAATGTTTGTGACAATATCTTAGGGACCTTGCTAGACGATCCCGTGAAGTCGAAGGATACTGTAAAAGCACGTCTAGACTTGGAAGATCTTAACATTCGCAGAGAATTGTGGTTGAGGGAGATGAATGGCAAATTTGTGAAACCACATGCTAATTACACGTTGAGTAAGGTAGAATGTGTAGAGTTTTGCGACTTTATCAAGTCAGTTCGCCTGCCGGATGGGTATGCATCCAACATCAGCCGATGTGTCACAGAGTCTAATACACTTGGGGGGATGAAAACACATGATTGTCATGTGTTACTTCAAAAAATATTGTCTGTGGCCATTCTTCCATTTTTTGAGAAGAAAGTACGAGCAACGTTGACAGAGTTTTGCCAATTCTTTCAAAAATTATGTGCCAAAACCTTATATGTTGAGGAACTTGAGGAGATGAAGGAAGGAATTGTTGTTTTGTTGTGTAAACTTGAAAAGATATTTCCCCCTGCATTTTTTACTGTCATGGTGCATTTATGTGTGCATTTGCCAGAACAAGCATTGTTGGGAGGACCTGTCAATCAAAGATGGATGTTTGGCATTGAACGTTGCATGGGTACATACAAGGGATATGTTCGTAATTTTTCACACCCTGATGGCTCTATTACTGAAGCATATGCTGTTGATGAGGCTATTACCTTTTTATCTCGTTATTTACATGATTCTGAGACTGAGATTCACACGTTTAGAACGTAATTGGGATGTACCTAGTGCAGAATATGAGATGGAGTTATTCAACAGCAAAATTCGTACATTAGGGTCTCCTAAATTTAGCAAACTTGGGGTTTATGGCAATATGGTGCAGTGGTATCTTCTCAATAATTGCGGAGATGAACTTGATGATTTCATAAGGTGAGTTTGGAACTTCTACTGGTATTTTTAATTTTAGTTCATCTTCATGCTGTAATACTCACATATTCCTCAAATGTAGTGAGCATAAGGAAGTTTTGCGCTCAAGAAATGTACAAGAAGAAGATATTGAGGGTATACAAAAGCACGAATTTCCTTCTTGGTTTAAGAGAAAGGTAAATAAGATACATATATATTTTTTTGGTAAAAAATTTAAATTAAAATATCTAACACTAGAAATTTATAATAGATGGCAATTCTTAGACTGAACGAGGATCTTAGAGCAACTGATGATCTGTACTCACTTTCACAATTTGCGGATGATCGTTACACAAGTTGGCATGGTTGCATTCTCAATGGTGTTAGATTTCGTTGCAAGGAACGTGATGACAATTTGAAGACACAATGTAGTGGTGTTTGTACATGGGGTGGTGAAGAGAATAGTGATGTAGTTTATTATGGTGTTTTGCTTGAGATTTTAGAATTGGATTTCATTCATCAAAGAAAGGTATTCATGTTCCGTTGCAAGTGGTATAACACTGATCCGAAGGGAAAGAAAATGGTGGTTGAAAACAATTTAACATCAATTGACATTACATCTGATTGGTATGCTGAAGAACCATTTATTCTTGCCACACAAGCTCAACAGGTATTTTATTTGAATAATCGGGCTCGGGGAAAGAATTGGATGGTTGTACAAAGAGTAAATCATCGCAATATATATGACATACCCGAGCAAGACGATGAGGATGGCATGAATGAAGATGTCTTACAGGAAGAAGATTCTTATGACTTACCATCTTTTCATCCAACAGAAGATGTAGATGATGCATCTCGATTAGTCCGAGAGGATGTGGAACCAACAACTGTGCCTCACGAGATGGTCCTTCAATTACGTACTGAAGGAGCCTCTCTTCGTGACCGAGGAGAAAACTTGTATGATATTGAGGACAGTGAGGATGAGGATATAATTTTTGGTGATGATGAAGCAACTTTGGAATATATATCTAGTGATGACTCAGATGACCTAGATGTTGATAATGTTGATGATAATGATGATATTGCATGATTGTTTTGTTGAAAAGGTTATTTTTCAAATCTAAATTTTTCAATAGTGATTTGTCATTGTCTAATTGTTTAGAAAAGTTCAAATTAAAATTTAAGAATTAATTCTACTTATGTCATAATCTGGCATTTTTACTTGTTTCGTATACAGATGGTTGGGAGAGGTCAACGAGGACGTGGTCGACGAGGGGGGCGATGCGGGGGCCGTGGTAGACCTGCAACTACATTACATTTTGGTATGAACTTATTAATCTTTGCTAATATAAAATTGCTCATTTTATATTAGAGGTAGATGTTATGTATATGTTAACTTGTTCTTACTTTATTTGCAGACTCGCCTCGTTTAGTAAAGCCACGAGATGGTTAGTTGATCCTAATAGCAGTGAATAAAATTTTTTTGCTTATATCTTTTGTATATATTTTGTTTTTTCATGGTTTCTTATCTAAATTGTTCATGCTACATTCACAGACACACTGCCAGTAGTGGAGCTACGAGTTGGTTAGTTAATCCTAGTAACATTAAATACACACGTTTTGTGTTATCTGCTATTTTTATTTTGCTTTTTCATGATTTCTTATCTAACTTGTTCACACTCCATTAACAGAAATACCTCCGGTAGTGGAGACACGAGCTGGTTAGTTGATCTTAATATCCTTAAATACACATGTTTTGTTATTATCTTTTGTTTATATTTTGCTTTTTCATGGTTTCTTTGCTGTGCTGTTTAATTATTATTAAATTAACTTGTTCTTACTCTATTGACAGACACACCTCCATTGGTAGAGCCACGAGTTGGTTAGTTGTTCCTAATAGCATTAAATACACATGTTTTTTTCTTATTTGTTGTGTACTTTATTTTGTTTTTTCATGGTTTCTTATCTAACTTGTTCACATTCCATTAACAGAAACACCTTCGGTAGTGGAGCCACGAGCCGGTTAGTTGATTTTATTGCATTAAATACACATGTTTTGTTATTATCTTTTGTTTATATTTTGCTTTTTTGTGGTTTCTTTGCTATGTTGTTTAATTATTTTTAAATTAACTTGTTCTTACTCTATTGACAGAGACACTCTCTGGTTGTGGAGTCACGAGTTGGTTAGTTGATTCTAATAGCATTAAATACCCATTTTGTTATTATCTTTGTTTATATTTTGCTTTTTCGTGGTTTCTTTGCTATGTTGTTTAATTATTTTTAAATTAACTTGTTCTTACTCTATTGACAGACACACCTCCGGTTGTGGAGTCACAAGTTGGTTAGTTGATTCTAAAAGCATTAAATACCCATTTTTTTATTATCTTTCGTCTATATTTTACTTTTCCGTGGTTTCTTTGCTATGTTATTTAATTCTTTTTAAATTAACTTGTTCTTACTCTATTGACAGACACACCTCCTGTTGTGGAGCCACGAGCCGGTTAGTTGATTCTAATAGCATTAAATACTCATGTTTTGTTATTATCTTTTGTTTATATTTTGCTTTTCGTGGTTTCTTTGCTATGTTGTTTAATTATTTTTAATTTAACTTGTTCTTACTCTATTGACAGATGCACCTCCATTGGTGGAGTCACGAGCCGGTTAGTTGATCCTAATAGCATTAAATATGCGTGTTTTGTTATTATCTATTGTGCAATTTATTTTGTTTTTTCATGATTTGTTATCTAACTTGTTCACACTCCATTAACAGAAACACCTTCGGTAGTGGAGTCACAAGCCGGTTAGTTGATCCTAATAGTATTAAATACACATGTTTTGTTATTAGCTTTTGTTTATATTGAAACTTCTTATACTAGTAGTTGAGTCCTTGTAAGTTTTTTGGAATTTTACAAGGAAGTTAAAAACATCTGGGGTTGGAGGGAGGAAGAATAATGAATGGAAAGGGGGATAGGAGATTTTTGGGATAGAAGTGTTGCAGAATTTGTAGGGAAGGGTGTGAATAGCTGTCAAAAGGTCTCATTAATTAAGGTTAATCACTTAAAATTGTGGTATGATAAGGAGAAAATGGCATTTATTTTATCGAGTGTAAACACATTCCCAACTCCAGAATTTTTCTTTAATATATTTGTGTGTTCACCAAACTTGTTTTATTTTAATCTTTGTTATGTTTTTAAAATATATGCTATTTAAGTTGTTTATGATTCTTTTACAGATGCACCTACATCAAATGAGCCACAAGTTGAGGCTATTAACACACAAAAGAGTTCAAGTACACGAGACATTACTTGTGGTCACGGAGCTCGAAAGGTCATGCGAAATGCAAAGGAAAGATTGTCTGTAGAGTTTGACTTCACGTTGATGCAAGCAATATGTAGTAATGCCAAATTTTTTAACAATGAAATTGGGTATATTGTACGTAAGTATTGCAGCTTACGATACAAAGAATGGAGGCTTGTACCATCTGAAGTTCGGGGACCACTTCGCAACAAACTCCAAGTAAGAATTTTTATATATTTGTCAAATTCTATGGTTTGTTTATAGTGGTATTTAAATGATTGCATTTGTAATAGCTGGTTTGTTTGGTGATTTAGACACTTTTCAGTGTCGACGTTGAGGATGAGAATGTACGCAAGTGTATTGACAAACAAATGCAGAGAGCTTGGAGGGGACATAAATATAAGCTCCATGCCTACTTCAAAGAGATTGGGGGAGAAGAAGATCCAGTTATGGCAAGGAGTAAGTTCCATGAGGAGGTTAGCCAAGAGGATTGGGACTATCTTTGTGATCTTTGGTCTAATTCGACATATAAGATAACGTATACAACATTTTTGCTTCAAATTTCTTATAAAAATATTTTTTGTTTTCATTGATTTTTTTGGTATATTAAGTTGTTGGACTATTGTTTACCTATTTCTTGAATACTGGACGGGCGTCAACCGCACAAAAATTAATATTAAAAACCTACTCACTAAAAGATAATTTTGAGTATAGTGATGAGTAGGATCGTCTCCTCAGGGATTGGTCGATTTATCTATTCCTATGTCACCAAAGTAAGGGGGGATTGAAATAATTAAAAATAACTAATCAAAAGAAAATAAACGAAATTGCAGAAAGTAAATTAAAAGAAATCAAGTGAGAAAGCTCTAGCCAAAGGAATAATATTAGAATTGGTTCATTCGACTGATCATTGATGCAAGGATGAATTCTAACAATTATTGATAAATTGGTTATAGCTGTTGATACAATCTAACAGCCAACTCTTCCTTACTGTTTCGGTAATCAAGGTACAACCGTTAATTACTTCCCTAATTGAGAGACAACCTAGGTACAACCATAGAATTTAATCTCACAATTGCAATACGAATTAGAAAAGCCCAATTCTAATCAACAAACACCTACAAGGGTTCATTTAAATTAGATTGTATATCCCTCAAATTAGTTGTCACAAGTATCAAACTAGTTAAACAATCACAGATTTAACTATTTTGAATGACAGAGAACTATATGATAGAACTAAATATTCGGCCGTTAATATTTAATTCAACACAATAATCCTAAGCGCTAAAACCAAAAGATATACAAATACCAATAATCGAAAGAAACAATAAAGATAAATTAGATCTCACAGTTTGTAGAACCAATCCTTCAATATTCCTTTAACTAGAAAAGTGCTTTAGTTTCTTCTCATGGAGAAGAAACTAAACAGAGAAAAATAAACAACAAAGAGTAAAGAAAAGATATCGCTCCTCTCCAAGAGGAGAGAACGAGAGAGAGAGATCAGACTAGATTGAGAGGTCGTTCCTCTCTTTATTCTCACAAATTCCTACTTTTTCTATCCTAATTAGAATCCTATCACAAAAGGAAGTGTTTCCTTTTAGATAGATGTCTAATTAACTAATATTATTTTCCTATAAAGCTAATTGATTCTAATTGACAAAAGATAACAATTGATTCCTATAAATCTGTTGATCTTCCAAAATCTCGCACAAAAGATGTAGCTTGAGTCAAAATAGGAAGTTTATGCTTTTAATCCCGCTGCTTAGTTTCTCAGCTACAGCGCGCCCACGCCTTACGAACAAAACTCTTCTGGAATTTGCCTTTTCTGCTCCAAATTGCACCAAATACACCAAAACACCTATAAACGACACAAAACATAAAACTAAGTAAAATCAACTCATAAAAACAATAAAACACTAAAACATAATGGAAAAACACACAATTAACATTGACTAAATACGCCCTATCAAATACCCCCACACCTAAACAATGCTTGTCCTCAAGCATTCCTCAAACAAGATAAACAAGCATTTCTTAGCACAATCTCTCACATACTAGCATGAGTAGCATATTTACCAAACAATTTCTCAAAACTCAAAATGTAGAAGATTCAACAACTTCCTCCCAGATTTCACTCTATGCACTCAAAAGTATTTCAAGGGACCATTTACTCTCATATCAACACCATGGAATGACATTACCATATGCTTGCTAATATATCACATCTCCACCACTTCAATAGAAATTTACTGCAAAAATCTAAGGGTCTTTGAACAAGGTTGTAATGGGGCTAAAGTCAAAGGGCAGATAAAATGGAAATTTTAGGTGTACATAAGTGTCAAAGAGTAATGCTTAATTCTACTGCATGAATTCAACTATCATTTTTCACGTGCTCCATTGCCTCATGTAATACATAACTCGAGCAAACTGGACAACTACAAATACATTTAGGCTTTTGCCTATCATCACGAAACAACACGTATATACACATCACTTCACAACTATTTTTGTACTTTTTTTTTCACTTTTTCTTCTCTTTTTTTCAGATTTTTGTTCTTTTCTCTTTTTTTTTTTTCAACACAAAATGAAGTAACATCATGATACTTGTTCTTAGCCAATATTTGCTTTCTTCAAACAACCATTGCAATGAGGCTTGTAATTTTCATGCAATAGAATCAAGATACTTCTTTGACATAAGGTTGAAAGAGAGAGTTAAAACAAAGAGGTCTTGGTTAAATTTTAGTGACTAGTCAAAGAACAAAAGGTTAAGGCTCAAAAGGGTTCACTAGTGGTATCATGCAAAGGTGGGTATTTTAGAGAGTCAAAAAGGGTTAAACCTAATTGCCCTTGTCATTTTAATGCATCAAATTTCATAAAAATGTGATCTTGACATGCATAACAGAGCAAGTTCTAGAATGTCATATCCATGTGTGATAACCACTCATCAAAAGAAAATAGAGCAAATTTTATGAATGGAATGCTCGTAAGGCTCAAAAACTCACAAGTGGTTAACTTTGTGTCAAATCTTGCACATTAAGAATTCAATCAATTGTTGAGAAATCAATGCAATACTCATACAAGCAATGATTATCATACTAATCATGCTTGTCTCTTATTGAGAAAATAGAAAGATAAGATGAACACAAAAAAAAGAAAAAGAGAAGGACAAAAAAAAATTCTACCACAATTAAAGAAACATGAAAATGACACTAAAACTAACTACGAGACATGAACACCAAACATGAAGCAAATGCATAAATCCTCCCCCACACCTAAAGTCTACATTGTCCCCAATGTAGGAAAATAATAGCATAAGTGAGACAAAGTGGACTTCCCTGAAATAGCAACTAAGCACTGGGGGATTAGGCGAACTGAGCAGAAGTTGTGGACTTCTTCCTAGAGGAAGCTTTGGACTGCCTCTTCATCGCATTTACTATAAGCCATACGTAAACAATCATGAATGTTCCTCCGTCAAACAATCAACCGGATGTAAGCAATAGTCAACCATGAATACGAAATAAACAGTAAGTAAAGAGAGAGAGGGTGAGAAAAGGGTGGTTCGAATTGGGTAATGGTTGCAGAAGAGAGGGCTGGTGATGGAGATGAAGCAGAAGGAGAAGAGGAAAAGCGGTGGAAAAATCAATGAGAAAGAGCGAGCAGAGGAGGGTAAAGAGAAAGAGAAAAGAAAGAGAAATAAGAAAATAAGGACATAAAGAAAGAGAAAAGGAAAGAAAGAGAAAAAGGAAATTAGAAAATAGCAAAAAATAGGAAAATACGACATATAAGGAAAAAAAGAAAATAAACATTCTCTTTCTCTCTCTCTCTTTTTTAGAACCAATTCACAGAAGACTTCCTAATTTAACAGATGGGCACGTTGTATAACAAAATGTCTTCTGACATTTAAATTTGAAACTTCCTTGAGTAAAATTTGTAAGGCGTGGGCACATCTTGCAAGATTAAATCTTCTGACTTTTTCCACGTTTTGGCCTCTTGAGAATTGATGGTAAGACATGACCACGCTATACAGAATGAAGTCTTCTGTTTTTTTCATCAAATTTTTGTTGCGAGCCAACCATAAAGCGTGGGCACGTCTTGAAAGAAAAAGTCTTCTGATTCTTCCAACCGTGATCCTTTAGAAGAACCAATTATAAGACGTGGGCATGCCCTATAAAACAAACTCTCCTGTCAAAATCGAAACAATTAGACTTTAACACTTGAAATTAAAACAACCTAAGACAACTAAACTAACATAAATTAAACTAAATAATTTGGGTTGCCTCCCAATAGCGCCTTTCTTTAACGTCTTTGGCTAGACATAGCTTCCCTATCCACCAGGATCAAACGGATACCCAAGCTCTTGGAATTGCAACAATCTATGTTCTCTCCATCCATCCTATCATTATGTCAAAATTCTTCCTAGCTTTATGGAGAGCCTTCAAAAATAGAGATGTTGCCTGCAAAACAAATGGAAAAGGTTTCTCATTAGAAATTGGCAAAATAAAACAAAACACTTTACCTGATTGTTGAAACTCAGATTGAACATTAAGCTCTTCAACATATTCATCCAACTCTTGATTCAATGTCAGGTTATCAGTCTCTTCCTCCTGCAGTTTAAACACTTCATCTTCAACATTTTCCTCTTCATCTTTCAGTGGTTTTGGAGGCATCTCGTCTGTAGCCTCCTCTTTACCATCATAAATTGTTGAATTTTCAATCATGACTGCCTCTTCTTCTTCTTTTGATGGTATGTGGGATATCTTTTTGGACATCTCAATCTCCTCATCAGTCCTTAAACTGATGGTGTTTGCATCCTCCTCCATTTCTTCAATCGTTTGAAGAGATGATTGTTCCCATCTATCCGCCAAACGATTGGCTACAGCTGTTATCTGTCTTAATTGATTAGTCAAAGTTTGAAATTGGACTTCCATATTTTGCTGCCATTGGAGTTGATCTTTTGCTTGTTGCTGGAGTTTGAGTGTATCTTCTTGTATAGATTTCTTCATATCCTCCAGAGACATACCATAATTAGAATTTGGGATCAGTTGTAGAGTAGGAGAATATGGAGGATTGTACTGTTGGAGGCTTTGGTGATGATCCGGTGTTGACTGATACACATAGGGATTCTTATAGCTAAAATTTGTATGATCCCTCCATTCTGAATTGTACATGTCTGCATAATGATCATACATGGTAGAATAAGAACCATAATCTCTCTGTGGTTGCCTCGAAAATCCACCTGCGTCCAATTGATGAATTATATTCGTTAGCTCAGTATTTGATTTTTCAAAAGAAAAATCACTTACCTCATTAACAATCCTAGAGGGATAACCAAATGTTGTATCAAACTGCAAGAAGTTCGCTGCCATGTTCAAGAGTTAAGAAGGTGAAAATAGACAAAAAGAAATAAATAAATCAAGATGCCAATCCCCGGCAACGGCGCCAAAATTTTGGACGGGCGTCAACCGCACAAAAATTAATATTAAAAACCTACTCACTAAAAGATAATTTTGAGTATAGTGATGAGTAGGATCGTCTCCTCAGGGATTGGTCGATTTATCTATTCCTATGTCACCAAAGTAAGGGGGGATTGAAATAATTAAAAATAACTAATCAAAAGAAAATAAACGAAATTGCAGAAAGTAAATTAAAAGAAATCAAGTGAGAAAGCTCTAGCCAAAGGAATAATATTAGAATTGGTTCATTCGACTGATCATTGATGCAAGGATGAATTCTAACAATTATTGATAAATTGGTTATAGCTGCTGATACAATCTAACAGCCAACTCTTCCTTACTGTTTCGGTAATCAAGGTACAACCGTTAATTACTTCCCTAATTGAGAGACAACCTAGGTACAACCATAGAATTTAATCTCACAATTGCAATACGAATTAGAAAAGCCCAATTCTAATCAACAAACACCTACAAGGGTTCATTTAAATTAGATTGTATATCCCTCAAATTAGTTGTCACAAGTATCAAACTAGTTAAACAATCACAGATTTAACTATTTTGAATGACAGAGAACTATATGATAGAACTAAATATTCGGCCGTTAATATTTAATTCAACATAATAATCCTAAGCGCTAAAACCAAAAGATATACAAATACCAATAATCGAAAGAAACAATAAGATAAATTAGATCTCACAGTTTGTAGAACCAATCCTTCAATATTCCTTTAACCAGAAAAGTGCTTTAGTTTCTTCTCATGGAGAAGAAACTAAACAGAGAAAAATAAAACAACAAAGAGTAAAGAAAAGATATCGCTCTTCTCCAAGAGGAGAGAACGAGAGAGAGAGAGATCAGACTAGATTGAGAGGTCGTTCCTCTCTTTATTCTCACAAATTCCTACTTTTTCTATCCTAATTAGAATCCTATCACAAAAGGAAGTGTTTCCTTTTAGATAGATGTCTAATTAACTAATATTATTTTCCTATAAAGCTAATTGATTCTAATTGACAAAAGATAACAATTGATTCCTATAAATCTGTTGATCTTCCAAAATCTCGCACAAAAGATGTAGCTTGAGTCAAAATAGGAAGTTTATGCTTTTAATCCCGCTGCTTAGTTTCTCAGCTACAGCGCGCCCACGCCTTACGAACAAAACTCTTCTGGAATTTGCCTTTTCTGCTCCAAATTGCACCAAATACACCAAAACACCTATAAACGACACAAAACATAAAACTAAGTAAAATCAACTCATAAAAACAATAAAACACTAAAACATAATGGAAAAACACACAATTAACATTGACTAAATACGCCCTATCAAATACTGCTTGTTTATGGTTGAGTTTGGGTGTTGAAGGATTGGCTGAACTTTTTATGACCTTTTTTTTTTAGTGGTTTGGCTTTTTATGACTTTTTATGTGATCTTTTGTGGTTTTTTATGGCTTTTTATGATCTTTGGTGGTTTGGTGGTTTTGCTTATGTGAAAATTTACATCCATATCATTAGGAATATTGCTTTGAGGAAAGGATTTTAAATATTGATATATCAAGAGTCAATTATGCATAGCTTGGAGATATGTGATAGGTCTTGCTTTGACCCATTTATACGTTGAAGTGGAGGTTGAATACTGCTTGTTTATGACTTTTTATAACCTATTTTTTGGGTATGGATTTATGAAATTTCATCACAACCCTCAGGACTTTGATTCATACTACTTGCTGTTTGGCTTTCATTAATTTTTACTACTTGCTGTTTGGCTTTCATTAATTTTTTTTATTGTTTTAATGCTCGATAATTTAATTATAAGAACAATGAACTAGAGAAAGAAGTGGTTTGGCAAATTTTTGGTAGATTTATGGTGAAAATTTCCTAGTTATTGAGACGAGTTCCAAGATTAGATATTTGCTCCATTTTGGTCTTGGTTTTGTAACATAAACGCATTATTTGCTGGTTCAATATATCTATGCATGTAAAAATGAATTATTCTAGGCTTTGTCTAGTAAGAGCCTCGGGTGCACTTATTAACCAGAACCGTGTTATTTTTTCAAAAAGTAAAGTTCAATAGGGTATTTTCCAAATGCAATGGAGCAATAAATATGAGTATACATTATATGGTAAGTCGTGTGTGCTTAACTGGTGAGTCGTGTCCTCGAGGCAGCGGTTACAAAAGTTCTTTAGTTCATGATGAAACATTTAAAATCCACAAGAAGCAAAAGACTTTAAAAAGCATTTTCTTTGTCTGAGAAAATCATGAAAATCAACTAGGGCCCTCATGGAATTAATTGGTTTGTGTGATGAAGGATAATTTCTACCTATCTAGCCAATATTTGAATAATTAATGACCAGTATCATTGCAATAATAAATGGCCATAACATTCTTACCATAAACTTCTGAATCACATAAGTCTCCTATACCATGTGTGCAAATCACAAAATCTTTATCATTAATTTTGACATCTGAAATATCTGTATATATAGCAATCACCATTTGGAACTAGATACAACTCAACTTTTGAAACCTATCTACCATATTCTTCCCTTTGTTTGCATCTTTGGTTCTCTTAGCCATGACTAGGAAGAAGTTAAAACTAGCTTTCATCACTAATGATTCAGCAAGAAAAGCAACATACAAGAAAATGAAGAAAGGTCTGATGAAGAAGGTGAGTGAACTTAGTACCCTTTGTGGTATTGGTGCTTGTGCTATAATATATATTGTTGTAATGACTATCACCCATTACCTTAGTCTTTGATTTATTGATTTTGAAAAAGAAAAAAGTGAGTTCTTGTACAGCTTTTCAATGGCATAAGATACATAGATTGATTGGTTGTTTCTGAGTACTAGAAATCTTAAGAATCAAGCTGAAATTTTGAAACTGCAGCAATAGGGGTGGTGAGCAGCCAAATTGTGGCATGATTTTGCATTTCATTTTGTTGGAATTTGAGCTGACTTTCTTCATGATTGGTTGATTCTCAATGATCATACATGCTTTCATGAAGTTTTATTTGACATGAGTTTTCATGAAGTTGCCTTTGCCTTTTTCTTGTGATAGCTAGTCAAATTTTGTGTGCGTAATGTGTAGCTACTATGTGCGTGGTTCTAGACTAGTAGGAGGACATTTTGTTTACCAGTAGGTGCATGAAAGTACTATTGGGTTGGCTATTGAAAGAGTGCTATATTGTTGTCTTCTTTCTTGATTAACATTGATGGAAAAATTTTAGTGTGGAGTATTGATCCTTTTGGACATATATATATTTTGTGCTCGTTTTTTTAGGAACGGTCGAAGAGGAATGCCGAAGCTCGTGGAAAACGTAAATGGGAATCCAGAAATGGCTCCAGGAGTACAGCACGACATCATATTGCCCGGGGAGTTGATTTGGATGCTCCTACTGGTCACATTGAGACTTGGCACATGCGACATTGGCACTCTGATCGAGGTTGGACATCTCAGTTGGCAGCATCTAAATATGTAAGTTTATTTTTCCTTTAATCAATTTTTTATTAATTTTTTGTTCAATTAATTGACTATTATTTACACCGTTAAGGCATTGTAATTCAAGATTTAAGGTTTGTTATTTACTTCAACAGGAAGAAATGATGCAGTTGAGGAAAGATCACTCTCCTGAGGAGATTACTGATAAACAAATCTTAGAGAGGGTCATTGGCCGACATTCGGTTCGTTTGTTTGGTTGGGGACGGTCACCTACCACATCTGGGACTACAGGCAGCAGTGGGGATTTGAGGCGTCCCTCGTACACTCAATTGCTGAATACTTTGAGCCAGTATGAGTCTCGTTTTACTAAGCTCGAGGGGACTGTTCAGAATATGCAACATGTGTTAGCATCGAAGAATATTATGCCTCCACCATCTGTACCCCATGTGCCATCAGATCATGGCTCAGGACCATCTCAGCCCGGCACAGGACAGTATGATCCCGCCTCTCGCCATTCCGATAGCTCTCATTCTCACAGCAGTAGGGATGAGTTTGCTGATGCTAATTCAGGATATGATGATGTTGAGTGACATTTTATGTATTGCTGATACTGGTTCTATGGCTTTAGTAAGCCATCTTTTGTGATATTTCTACTGTTTTCTATTTGGACGTATTACTTTCTTACTTTTAAATTTGTGTTGGATGTTTAAATTTTTGGATGTTTGGATGTTTGGATTGTGATATGGAAATTTGTTAGTTTGTCTGATTCTTGTGTTTTGTTAGGCATGAATGTAATTGAAATTTAAAATGCATACAGGTACATTTTTGCCACATTTGCAGGTAGCTTACGTTTACATGCACATACTTTTACCCACACATATGAGTGTTTTACCTACACATACAAATGCTAAAAAAAAAAAAGGCTACATTATCTACACATGTATATACTTTTATCCACGCATACGAAGGGTCTTGCAATATATGTATGGAGATTTAGCCACACATTGGCCTATCTTTACCCACATATTGAGCGACTTTTACCCACACATTCAGTGACTTTTACCCACGCATAGAAGTGTATTGGAACATATGTATGAAGATTCAGCCACACATTGACCTTCTTTTACCCACACATTGTACTCTATTTACCCACACATATTGCTAAACCTTTACCTACACATAAAAGAAATGTCATGCCATGTCATATGACACATCACATGCCACGTCATCATACACGTCATACAAAACCTACCAACATGGAAGCATCGTCAGCAACCACGTCATCTTCCACGTCGTCATCCACATCATCATAACACATTTGCCAGCTAAATTATCCACACATATTACAAATATTTACCTACATATATATGTGTAGATAAATGTTTTTTATTACCCACACATAAGATTATGTGTAGGTAAAAACATTTCTCCGCGGTTTTTTAGCTACACTGGTCGACATTTAATTTATGTGTGGGTAAAGATGTTTCCTTACACATAACAATGTTTTACCCACACATATTGTGTGTGGATAAAACCTTAATTTCTTGTAGTGAAACAATCGCAACTTGAGTTGAAATGGTGGTTGGAAATGAAATTTCAATAGAATAAGTATAAGAATTACAAAAATTTGTAGAATTCAATTATCAAATAATATAAAACATAGAATCCACCAATGACCAAAGTATTGGATGAAAATCTTGCCAAGTTTACCTCGCCTTGTTAGGAATACAATTCCATATGAATCATAACTTACTCTCATAGTAAAATGACAAGATTCCAATTATTGTCATGATGAAATCTTAAGAAAACATGGCTTGCATTGATCCACTTAGATATCGTTATATTCATATGAGTGGCTTAAGCATCACTTGTTCATTTTTCATTGTTAAATGGGTTTCTCAATGTCAAATAACAACTAGATGACTTGTTCATGTTAGCTAAGCAAAAAAAAGTGTTAAAAATTAACAAGTAAAAAAACAAGTGCAAACTTAGCAAGTTAAGATAGATTAAATCATGCTTTAGGATTCATTGGCTTCATCTATATCCTTGATGAAGCTTTTAGTGCAATATGGCTAATGAAACAACAAAAACTTAAACTTTAATGAAGGAATTCATGATTCAATTAAGGAAATAAAAGAGAGAGAGAGTTTAGAAAAGCTTATTCAAGAATAAACAATGCTTCAAGACTTCTATTCCTCTTCCAAGCATTGATAAATATAAGAGGTTCACTATTGTATTGAATTTATTAGAGAATTCTACTAATTCTCTTGGAATTCCACTAACTAACCTCTAAAACCAGTCTAAGCATATGAAAAAATGATCAAAATACATTACAAATGACTTCTATTTATATACAAATTCTCCACAAGTCATTTTTTAACTTGCAAGTACATTAAATGCATGAAATAATGAAGATTTTTTTCTTAAGTTCCAAAATTAGCATAAAAATCTTCATTTGTGTTCTCAATGTAATCTATAGCTGCAAAAACCCTATCTTCACAAGAAAAGTCTACAAAACAACTGGAAAAATGATGCAAGTTACAAAACAACCGAAACTCTTGCCGACCTGTGATCAATAATGTGATCTGCGGATCACGACCTGCGAATCCAGCCCAGATGGCCCCATTTATTTTGTGCTTGTTGAGCTAGAATTCCGCGTGTATGCATCCTTTTTCATGTATTTCTATGTATTTTTGCTGGAATTTTCAATTTCTCAAATGTTTCACAGCTTATTCTTCAATAATTCTTCAAATATTCATTCAATTTAATCACCTGAATCTACTTGGATTTTTTATTCGCTTCAACTCCAATTGTTCCAAATTGAGATTAAAGATCATAAATCTGCAAAATTATGCATTAAATAGCTCAAAATAACAATTCTGCTTCAAAGCACTAATTTTGAGAGAAAACCCCTAATTTTGGAAACTAGAGAAAATTGAAGCCAAAATTAATTAAAATATACTAAAAACATCCTAAAAACATATAACAAAGTAGGTAAATTTTTTACTTATCAGCTACAAGAACATGTTCAAAATCATGCTTAAATTTAGCTCTTCACCAACCTTATTTAAACTGAGTTGGATATTTAGTCCAATTTGCACAATTTTTGGGATTAATCTACAAAGAACTAAAGGGTGTGCTTTATGCCATCTTAAAACCTTATGAATCTACTTTCCAAATCAGCAAAAATTATTTAATTTGAAGCTTCCTATACTAAGTTATGAAAAATTTACTAAAATTGCTTTAGTAAACTCGTTTTCATGCAATCCTTGAGATGACTCGTGCTCAATTTCAACTCCATACATACATGTAATTCAACAAACACCAAGTTTAGAAGTTTACTAATTCTTAACAAAGCTCACAAGAGCTTACCTTTAGTCCTTAGACGTCACTTTTCCTCTATAAACTTCAAATTTTTTTTCCTCAAATTCTTGGCTTGGCTTTGTTCTCTTCCCCTCTATACTTGCTCCTTTCCCTCCGTGATTTATCCCTTTCTTATCGTTCTTAATCATTGTTTTTAGTTTATTGAGAATTCTAAGGTTGGTCAAAAGCTTGGGTGACTAAGCATCCTACAAATTCCATTTTCTTCACCTCATACTACAAAGTTAAACCCCATCTATCCAGTTTTCCTTATTCTTCTTCTTTCTCCTTTTTTTTTTCTAGTCTAAACTTTATCTACAATGTGACAAGTATCTCATTTAATTAATTCAAATTATTTTACACAATACGCACATAATTATACACAAATAAAGTTTTCAACGATGTTTCTTATAAGCTAATTTAGGATATCTACCAACAGTACTCAAAATAATATATGTGCAAGAAATCAGTGATCATCAGTGTCTTTGTTTAGAAGAATTTAATTGAGATATTCTGCAAAACGTTTTTGTTAACTAACAAGTGATGTTCACTAGATCCTTGTATTATCAATCGATAAAACATATTAAGTCTTTTTGATATAGGACTTGGGGCGTTAAAAGATTACCGTAGGAATCCGAGGCAATGATTGCTATAACGAGATAAGAAGCTAAATCATTCATGAAGGCAAAACATGGAGGCTCGCCCTTAGATACTTGTAGGAGATATTCCAACATTTCCTTGCTTTTGGATGGATGTCACCATTGAGCAGCATATAAGAGTGGAGTCCGAAAATTCATATCCCCAAGGTGAGGCAAATTTGGGTGGCAGCCTTAACACTCGCTGCTAAGGCCACGTGATGAAGAGTGGTGCGGCCAACTTGGTCTCTGATTTCAAGTTCTTCCTGAGTGAGAAGCTTCACAAACTCCACCACAAACTCCCACTGCCCACAACTAGTCGACACATGAAGGGCAGCAAAGCCAAGGGGGAAAATTGTTTTTGTCTTTGCATCTGGATCCTTAGCAATGATGTCTTTAGCAGTTTCCCATTCCCCATACAATGCTGCTCCGTATAGTTTTTGGAGATCGGGATCTAGTCGCGCCTCAGCCCACCCAGTATATAAATTGGAAATTTTAGTTCGATGTCGAATTTCTTATCCTTGTGCATATCAATTTGCGTAGTATTCTTTTTTCCCTTTATCGAATCAATTTGTATTATCATTTGCACTTCTCTTTGCGTATACTCATAATAACAATAATAACAACTATAATAACACCAATTTTTATAACACAATATGACTTTTAAGGTCTATATTCAGTGCAAAATTAACATTTTAATAAGTCAAATGAAAGAGACTGGAGTGCCTAGAACCTTACTATTATTAAAGGGAGATCACCCTTAGTCTGGTGGTCTTTCCCTTCAATATCATATAACTACCAACAATTTCTTTTAAGGGACTCACAAATTTAATAACTAACTACAAATTACCTCATTACGTTATCCTATTTTATATTTATAATTTTTTTATAGAATGGCACACACTATGTCACAATCACTGTTTGTTTGTGTAGTCTCTCCCTCTACAAATAAGTTTTTTCCAAAAATAATAAAATCATTAATTAATTTAAAAACTAATTAAAAACTACCCGATCATATCTTTAGGTTTTATAACAAAGGCGCACTTATAAGTATTGCGGAGTTGGCGATTTACACCAAAAATTTATTTTTGTGATGAGCCAGTGTATGAACTTTTATTTTCAACCACTTTGGTCCAATTAACTGAAGAAAGTTACGTTGATTTAAAGTGGCAGAAAGGAGAAGTTTAAGTGCTAAAGTATTAAAAAAAAGAGAGAGAGAGAGAGAGAGAAGTAAAACTACTCAAGTGTATCCAACTAAAAATTCATAGGGCAAGTCAAAGAGACATTGGTTGTGTTTGGATGTCATTATTTGGGAGAATTATTGGGAAAAATTATTTGGAGACAAAAGGTTGAAAAGTGTTTGACTTGTGAAAATTTTTTGAAGTTATTGTTTGGATAGTGAATACTCCCTCCGTCCTATTTTGATAGGCTTATTTTCCTTTTTCATCCGTCCCAAATAATAGTCCACTTTCCAATTAAAGAATGTAATTAATTTTCAACTTCTCTAAAATGCCCCTATTTAATTACTTTGTTATAAGTGAGAGTGCGTAGCAAACCGTGTATTCACATATCAAATGGAATTAATTTGACTTACGGTGCAATTTTCTATTTGTATTTAATGTAAATATTTAATGATAAATATAAGGGTATTTTAGGAACATTATAGATTAATTCATTCTTTCAATAAAGTTAACTAACTTTTCTTAAACTGTGTGAAAAAACCTGTAAGCCTATCAAAATGGGACAGAGGGAGTAATTTTTTTGTTGACTTTTTCGAAAAGATGAAAAAATATTTGCATTGTGAAAAAGTTTTTGGTTTGTTTAAAAACTTTGTAACAACTTTTGAGACATTTTATGCAATTAGTCACAAAAGCAAATACGTTTATATTAAAGATCTGCTTAGAAAAATTAAAAAAATCACAAGTAACCAAATGAGATCCATTGTCGGTGAGTTTTGTAATAGATTTTGTGAAACAAGCACTAATAGATGCTTGTAAAATGATAAGTGCCCGATAAATTTTTAATTTTTAGACAGTACTGGACGCTCGTAAAATTACCAGTGCTGATATTAGTGCTGATTTACAAAACCTACTACAAAACCCACCGACAATGGATCTGATTTTGTTACCCCATACTTTTTTCAAATTTTCTAAACAAATTTTGAACATAAATGTGCTTGCTTTTGTGAATAATTGTATAAAAAGTACCTAAAATTGTTACAAAGTTTGAAAAATTATTTGTGTAGACATCAAATTTTGACACACCATTTATTTTTCCAACATTGGGGGCACTTTTATATTTTTTGGGTCAAATTCTAATTTTTCAATAAAAAGAGAACAAAATCAACAATTTTGGGGGGCAAAACAGTGATTTTCAACTGTAAATATTTTTTTCATTAATTTTGGAGTTTCAAATTCATATTTTTTATCCTTTCATACGTATTTTTTAATTTTTGTAATTTTTTCGAATTTAATTGGTATTTTTCTGTACATTTTGTCAGTGCAAGGGCAAAATGGTCATTTCGTCTCGCGAATACCATTTTTGCCCTTTTTTTAGTCCCAAATTTATTTTTCAATTTTTTAAGCATTTTCTAAAATTTTCTATTTTTTTTGGATCAATTACTATTTTTCGGTAAAAACTCTGTCCGGGAGGTAAAAGAGTCATTTTGTATAAGAAATATATTTTTGACCAAATTTTTAGTTTGCATAAAATTTGTTATTACATTTTCTTTTTCTTTCTTTCTTTTTTTCTTTTTCTCTTTTCACTTTGTGGAGTTTTTTTTTTTTTAGAAAAAGCATGACATGTTTTTATTTTATTTTATTTTATAATTATTTTTAATTTTAATTCTTTAGGTGTCAAAAATCTTTTTTTAAAGATAAATTTGTAATTTAATGGTTAGGGGGCATTTCAGTCACTTTGCCCATTTTTTGGAAGTTAAGACTTTTGCACTATAAATAGTCATTTTTAAGAAAAAAAGTGAGGGAGGAGTCTAGAGAGTTTTTAAATTTTATATTATACCAAAAACACCAAAAAAAACACACACTTTTTCATACATATTTTTTTAGTATATTTTCAAACTTTTCACTAAGAACCCCAAGAACACGTAGTAAATTTTTAATTCACCTTCATACCTCCAAACACACTCTATCAAGAACACACACCACATTTCCAGCACATCTTCAAACAAACACACACACCAAGAACACACACTACACATCTTTATACAAACACACACCACACCAAGAATACACACTCACCAATCTCACACTCTATTTCTTCACACATAATTCACACAGAACTACTCACCAATCTCACACACTATTTCACACACAAAAACACACTAAATCTACACACACACACACACTTCCATACACTTCTTACACTTTCTCTTTCACACACAAACACACATACTAACACACAGTAACTCACACATAGACACATGTTCCGAAACACACACTACACACATCGATTTACACAAACAATACACACACTCAAACCCACGCTAAAGAAGATTCCACCTTCAACCTTTTAAGAGCATCATCAATGCTCAACAAGGTATTTTCTTATTTTTTAGCCTTTGTTCTATTTGATTCATTTTCTTAATCTGATGTTTCCTCTGAATTTTTGGATGTTCTTTTGTTTGGGTTTTTGTGTTTTCTTATTATGGGTTTACTGGGTTTATGCTCTTCTTCTTCACCGTTTCATCCCTTCCCCCTTTTCCCATCTCTATCATCCCCTGCAACCAATACATCCCAGTCACCACCTCCTAAACCCACCTTAACCTACAGAAGCTACACAAACACAAAAACTAGATACTAGAAAACAACCACACATATCCCTAAACCTACAGGAAATAGCAATTAATCATCGACAACCACCCACAAACCCATGCATAATCAACCAATAAAACTAGCAGAACATCACTGCCCTCCTCACAGCTCCATTAGATTCTCACCAAGTAAACCCCATCTCTACAAACCAACACCACCATAGCCTGCAAACCACCATTTTTCAACCTGCGACATCTTCAGCCATCATGATCACAGACCACCATTTATATTATGCATAATAAAATAAATAATAAGTAAACATTTTGTTGTATAAAAAATTTATTGACAAATCTTAAAAAATAATAAATTTTACAAAAACTAAACCTAGTTGGAAGTATACACAATCTTTTCATTTTTTAATACCAAAAAAGTGAACGGAAGCTAAAATAACTAATTATGTGATGAATAATTAAAAAATATTAGATATGGGATTTTAAAAATATATATATATATTTAGAGAGAGAGAGAGAGAGATATAGTAGATAAGAATTGAGAAGAGAGATGAAGAGTATGTTATAAAAATAAATATTATTGCTTGATTTTTGTGTTGAAATAGAAGAAAAGAGAGTGAAGAGTTGAAATGTCTAATTGTTAAGTGTGGATTAAAATTTCAGAAAAGTAGTCACAATGCCATCATGACGGTGAGGATTCAGAACTTTAAAATTATTCACATATATTTCAAGTTTTGAAGAATGCTTTTTCACTTTTCCAATAATTTAAAATAAACTATAATGAAATTTAAATTTAAAAAATTACTTTTCTAGAATATTTGCCAACCAAAACGAAGCCAAAGGTAAGCAAAAGAAAATCGAAGTGTGCCGCATCATTTTCCTCTCTCCTTTACCGAGTTTAGTAAGAATCGTGCATTTGATTTTGGTTGAACTTGTGATTAGATGCCCCGCCAATAATGCATTGCATAACTCTTTATTTACCTTGTTAAATTTTTTATTTTTCTTTAAGAACAATGATTTTTAATTCCACATTTACAAAGTAAATTCCTATTGAATCTTCTCTCACTTTTACACTTGATGTTGTATGTTCCCTTTTTTTTTTTTTTTGAAAACCATCAAATAATAACTTTCATTAAAATAACATTATACACGAGTCAAAAATATAGCCAGGTCATGAGCCGGTTGTATATATTCCTCCGTTAAAATAGAGAAGGAGAATGAAAATTGTTAGGCATTTTTGGACATTCTTACCTTTTTAAGAATTGGTTGATTGTTTTAACAACAATATTGGTTTGATGGAAAAACAATTAGTATACATACAGAGTCTAATGACTATACGGCTGTTTACTGAATGGAAAAAGAAATCACTAAGAGTCTGTTTGTTGGGATGGAAAACTTTTTCTGGAAAATATTTTCCTAAATTTCTGGTGTTTGTTTGCATTTTAATTTAGGAAAAGTTTTTCTGAATGAAATTGTTTTACATCATTGGGTGTAAAACAACTTCACTAATTAAATTACTGAACTTAATTTCCACTTCTCTCCGTCTCCCTAAAAACAATAGAAATCTAAATACACTCCCCTATTCTAAAAAGCTTAATAGCCAGAGATGCAAGACCTTAAATAGTAAGAGAAAAATTACTGGTGGCCTCTCGCCTGCAACCCTACCGCAACCTCTCGCCGGCGATCTATCTGCTATTTTTAGAAGTCTCTTTTACACCCATATTGAACGAGATATGCAAACATTCAGATCAAACAGACGAGGATTGCAATTTATTGACGAGGAGAACGAAGAAGAGGATTATTGACAAAACACGAGAAAAGAAAGGAAGAAAGATAGAGGTTAACAAAGTAGATGTGCATTGTTGTGGAGTAGATTTATAAGCTTCACCATAGAACCTGAATCACTGGAGCTCTTTTGATTTTTCTCAAATTTGATTAATCATAAAAAAATTAACACAAATTCTTCATAGGGAATATTTGCAATTAATTATGCCCATGATAAGTTTTTCAACAAATTATTATTATTGGAGCTTTGCTACAGGTTCAATTCTTCTTTTTGATTTTCAAAATTGTTGCTCGACAGAAGTGGTTTGGGAGTTCTTGGGGGTGTAGATTCCTTTCTTTTTGGTATTTGGTGGAGTTGTGCTTAATGCCAGTAGGGGCGGATGACGATCCTTTCTCTTCTGTTTGATCTCATATGGCACAAGGTTGGTGGTGTTGGGCTTAGTGGCGGTAGGGGTGGATGTTGCGGTTGGAGTGAGCGGCAGACCTAGTAGTGAAAGGGATGTAATTTTAGGTGGGAATTACATGTAAGTAGTTGATAGGAAAATTAGAAACATGTGCTTTCCAAATATTTAACCAAACACCTGAAATTTGTTAAAAAGACAAATATTTTCTTGGAAATTTTTTTTTGTAGAAAATATTTTCAAATAGAAAACATTTTTAGTTGAGTCAAACAAACCCTAAGTTGACATTTTTCTCAATTCACAATTCCCATTTGAATGGGTATTTTTTGAGATTGAAAATTTCCCCCTCTCCCATCCAAACAAATGAGGAAAAGAGAGTAGAGGTTTTAACCCTACATCATTCTCTGTTGTGTGTACCTACAACGTCTATTGCATGGTTTCCTCCCTATCTTTAACAAATGTCTTCATCATTATGTCTAAGCAATGTTTGATAATTCAATTGAATATTGAAAATTAATGAATTAATAGCTTTTTGAATTCAACATAGTTGATAATAAAATTACTTTACCACTTAATATATTAAGCACTACCTATTTCGTACACAAAATTTTAAGCGACAATTTAGTACTTAATTTGCTAAATTTTGAACAAAGGTAATATGTATGCTACCTCACACACATGTTTCCCCCCTCCTCTCTCTCTCTCTCTCTTTCTCTCTCTCACACACACTCTCTCTCTCTCACACTCTTGCAAGTGTACACAAGCCTTTCTCTCTTAGACATGCAAATATATGGATTTTCCTTCTATCACCCACATACACTCTCTCTCTCTCTCTCTCTCTCTTGCACATATGCACACACTTCCACAAAATACACATACTCTCTCTCTCTCTCATACACACACACACACTCTCTCTCTCTTTCTCTCTCTCTATTCTACAGACACACTTTCTCACACACATGCACTCTCTCAAACACACGTAAACTTATATTTTTTTTCTCACATATGTGCATACACTTTCTCTCTCTCACACACACACATAAATTTTTTATTCTTTTAGACACACGCTCTCTTTTATATACACACACACATATTAGTGCACGTATACATACTTTCTCTCACACATATGTCCACTTGAACTTTCTCTCTCAATCAAGCACACATGTTCTCTCTTTCTCCCTTTTCTCACACACACTATCTCTAAACTGTTATATCTTTTTAAAATAAATTATTATATTTACAATATGAGATATATAAGTTCAACACCTAAATTTAGTTAATTATCAAATAGATATCACTTCACAATTTAGCAACTTCATAATGTCAGAACTCAAATTCAAACTTCAGAATTCGAATTTCATATTTCAGTCTTATCATATAGCCTAAGTGACATAAATTTTAAAAAAAATGCATGAATTAATTCTTACCAAGTCCTAGAGTAAAGGACTAAGAATTGAACTCTGCATTGCTCTCTATCTTAAGTTTCTTTGCCTAAATCTCATTTTCTCTATAATTTCTATTTGATAAGCGATTTTTGTCATGATAATCAAGGTTCATAATTACCATTTATTTATAGCTATAAATAAGGACGTATCCTTTAACTTGTTACTAATGTAGTTCTTAAACTTCTAAGCATTTCCTGGTTAAAAAGTTTCAAAACAGAATTTGGTTGAGAAAAATTACAAAATTGATCTTTGACCAATGTCAATAAAAATCCTAAAAAATTTTCTTTTTATAATCTATTGAAGCCTAATAGAAGAAAATATTTCATAACAATCGAATATATGCAACTAACTAAATATAAAATGATACAAAAAATAAATTCTATTAGCTTAAGTATATGTTGGCACCAAAATCAAGGAATCCCTAGTGTGAAATTTAGTACAATTTGTGAGGAAATACAAAAGCTTCGCAACAAAATTTTACTTTAAAATTGTAATATTGTACATTCTAACCTTTTTAATAATTGGGTGATTGTTTTAACCACAATATTGGACATTCTTTACTGTGTGTAGATGCAAAATCTACTATGCGGTTGCCTTTCCTCCCTTTAAGATAATATCTTCTTCATCACTATGTCTAAGTGGCACAAATTAAAAATATGTATTAATTGATCCTTGCCTAGTCCTAGAGTAGAAGGGCTGAGAATTAAACTTTGCAATATTGCTCTCTATCCCAAGTTTCTCTACCTAAATCTCATTTTTTTTTCTATAATTTCTATTTTGATGAGACGTTTTATCATTGTAATCAAGGTTCGTATTTACCATTTATTTATAGCTGAAAATTTTGAGACACCCTCTTACTTGATACTAACACGGTTGGTATTCTTTCGAATATTGCATGGTTAAAGAGTTTTGAAATAGAATCTGGTTGAGACATTTTCACATTTGTATTCTGACCCAAAAGGATACAACTTTCAGGAATACTATTAGAAAATCAATGAAACAGTGACTC
Source organism: Mitragyna speciosa (assembly GCA_024721245.1). Classification (NCBI taxonomy): domain Eukaryota; kingdom Viridiplantae; phylum Streptophyta; class Magnoliopsida; order Gentianales; family Rubiaceae; genus Mitragyna; species Mitragyna speciosa. Next base: position 1,863,788 of record CM045568.1, read on the forward strand.
ACTATGGCTGACCCATTTTGTCACTGACTGGAGTCCAAAAACATTTCTTTTGAAGCAATAATCCAGAACATGTACAGTGAAACGCAATTTTTTTAGAACTTAGCCACTTCCTTTGATGCGGAGCTCTTATCCTTGGATTTTTCACCAGCAACGGGTGGGATGATTAGAGCCGCAACCACGGCTAACAGCGGTATCACCTGCGACTCGCGATTAGAAAGTAGCCGCGGATGGCTCTTCGCCAGCAATGGCCGCGGTTGGTTTAACAGAGCCCACGACTCGTTTCCGGAGTTTTACGGGGGTTTTACATTTTTTTAATGTTTTATTTACTTATCTAATTAAAACTCTTCAGGGTTTTTCTCAATATGGGTTTATACTATCTTTGGGACTATCAAAAGCTTCTTTAGCCTCCTTTTTAAATGGATTTTGACATTATTTTTCTTGATTTTAATAAAATTTGAGAGTTTTTATTCGTTTCTTGAATCTTTGATTCATTTTTAAAAGTTTTGTTCATGTAACGAATTTCTCGCACTGCCTCAACTGTGGAAATTCTAGCAAAGCTTTAAAAAATTTTCAAAAATGGTAAAAAACTTCTCTCACTTTAAAAAGTTTGATCCTATTTCAAGTATTTCTGATTTTTAATTGCTATGTCAGTTGACTGATTTTTTGTGATTTATGCATTATCTTTTTTTTTTTAACTAGAACCAATATTGTTTAACTCCACCCAGATAATTCATTGCTCATGAGTTTTTGAATTGTCCAGTCTAGAGATGGCAGATGGGCGGGACTTAATTAGGATTATAAAATATAGGTCATAACCAAACAGTCTCATATTTGTTATGAGATCAATATGGGTGGGACTAAAATGGGCTAGTCCCATTTGATACCGCCCAAATATCTAATAAATCCCACTTTATTATTGTTCTAAATTATCTTTTCCTTATTAATCAATTGTTATTTTTTTAACTACTTAGTTTTTTTTTTAAGTTTAACCTGAATATTTCTTTTTTACATCATTTTTTAAATTTATTAACCTCAATAAATTTCTAACTTTTTTGTTTTTATATTATTATTTTTTATATTTTATTTATTAATGCTCTTTAATCTTTCAATTACATACTGTATTTTCCAATTATTACATGTAAAACGGATAGAATGAAGATGTGCAGAGATTTAATTTATCTACCCTAAAAAAAATCAATTTAGATATCTTATCAAAACTCCTCATACTAAAATCCTTTACCAAAGTAATGAAGCAAATTAAAAATTAAAATAAATCAACATCTCATTTGTTCATGGACATTACAAACTTTGATGAAACTCAGAATATAAAAACTAATTTCCTCGAGAATAAGGTTGAACTGAAATTAAGGCACTCAACATATAAAATTCACATGAATTTTTTTCAGTACAAAGATCAGTTTAACCAAACAAAATTGATGTCAAGAGATAAATTTAGCATAATATTCATAGAGAAATAGATGAATCAAAGAGGGCAAAATGAAGAAGCTAAGAATGCAATAATAAATTTACAACTTGTCCATCATTGAAAAAAAGGTATTCTACTGTTATTGAAAAAATGTTAAAAACTAACAAAACAAATAAAGGATGAAAGATGTTTTACTAATACAGATTAAAATGAAAGATTCTTTTAAGAAAGAGTATGGAAGAGGTGGATCTGATCAAATACAAATTATTTCAAAGTTTGTTTATATTTCGGTATGGGAAATCATTTCCCAACTATATCCATATTTAAATGGGTGTTACTGGGTGTTAATGGGTATAATCCCAAATAAGTCCAATCTCATATTATTGATACCTATCCCGCCCAAATTAAATATGAGCATGGGATCCCAATGGGTCTTGAGACTGATTGCCAGCATTAATCTAGTCCGATCAGTTATCGAATGGTTCAACTTGGTTTATGTAGTTTTTAGAACAATAATATTTTCTAAATATTTAATATAAAAAATGTAAAAAAAAAATTCATATCACATTAAAATGTAATATTGTTCTATCAAGTTTAATTTATATGTTTAATGTGTACCAATTGTTAAAGAAAATAAAAACATAAATAAAAAAGTTAAGATATTGTCAAAATAAAAACCTGTTGGTCGACCAGTTCACCTATTTTGATTCAATTAACTAAATTTTAAATTGAGAAGACTGGTATGGGAAGCAAAGTATATAGGCTGGAAATAAAAAGACATATGAAGGCATAAGGAAAATTGGGCAAAAAATTGAGGAGGAAATTGTGGAAGGATGTGCAGTAGCAGCAGGCTGGAGGAATGTGATAAGGAACAAAGAGAATTGGAGACTGGTGATGGAATGGGGATAGTAACTATAGGAAGCTGGTAGGTGTATTAAGGGGAAATATTTAAGTGGAGCCAAAAGTTTACTGGTGAGACCTGTAGATTTGGTCCACCTAAATATTTTTCGTGTATTAAGCATGTACATGAGGTTGACCTCTTTAACAAACTATAAAAGTTACCATCATCAATAAAATATAAATTTTCTTGCGCAAAAAAAAATGTCAAATAAGGATTACTAGTTGAACGTCTCGTCAAATTTTAAAAACACTGCCTAAAGTACAAAAAAGTGCTTCCAATTAGTCTAAGGGACGCAAAAAACCTTCTGAGAAACTAGACGTCACATTATGTGTATTTTAGAATTAGAGCCAGGCACGCCGAGCATATAATAAGTTAGTGTTGGTTTGCAAGTTTAATGCATTGATGTGTTAATACAAACAGTAAAGATGTTTAATATTTGTTTTCAATACTTAATTTTTAATTATCTGCCGTTTTTGAATTTTAGAAACGCAACATGCAGCTTTCAACTTTATGAAACGCAAGGCACATTTCTGTCAGGTTCTTGAGCTTAACGAATGAATTAAGATGATAATTTGTATGAGAATTAGAGAGAATTCATTAACAGAAGAGAATATAGGGAGAAAGAGAGAATGAAGAATAGAGAGAGAAATGAGAGAAACGTGATTTCAGAGAGAGAATCAGAAATTCAGTTACACAACCTATCCCTTTCCCTCCTGCTTGCTTACGATGTAACTGCTAATCAACTACTTCTAACTACTTTTAACACTGGTCTGTTAACTCTAGTAGCTCTTCTAACACTCTTGTCTAATTAGTCCTAGTTGCTACTTGCCAGCATGACAATTCCTTCCCCCTAAAATTTGACTTGTCCTCAAGTCAAATAGGTGTGGAAATTAGTGTCTGAGAGAGGCTTCATCTTCCCAGGATGCTTCTTCGTCAGTGAGGTTGTTCCACTTGATCAGAAGTTGTTTGATAGCCAGATTATTTCGAGTGATAACCCTCTCTTTGAGTATTGCTTGTGGCTCCAGAACACATTGGTCTTGATCATTCCATTCAGATAGCTCCTGTGATAGGTGATCAATAGGTCCTACTTTCTGTTTGAGTAAGGAAACATGAAAGACTGGATGAATTTTTGAGCCTTCTGGTAGCCTAAGATTGTATGCTATCGCTCCTATCTTTTCAATTATCTGATAGGGTCCATGGTACTTTAAGGTTAGTTTCAGTTGTCATCTAATAGCCACCGATTGTTGTTTATAAGGTTTAAGTTTAAGGAAAACCCAATCACCAATTTCAAAGTTCCTCTTAGTTCTTTTTTGGTTTGCAAAATGCTTCATCCTTTGTTGTGCTTTCTAGAGGTGTTCCTTGATTGATTACATGACTCTAGTCCTGGTCTGTAGCAAGTCTTCTGTGGCAGGTATAATGCATTCCTGGTAGGGTCCCAAGGGAAGTAGTGTTGGTTTATACCGATAGAGAGCTTCAAATGGTGAGCAGTTGAGGCTACTATGAAGGGTAGAGTTATACCACCACTCTGCCATAGGTAACCATTTATTCCACTGGCTAGGATGTTCACCTGTCATGCATCTTAGGAATGTCTCCAAACACTGATTGAGCCTTTCACTTTGGCCATCATTCTGTGGATGGTAGGATGAGCTATAATCTAGATGTACCCCTGCAAGATGGAAGAGAGTTTGCTAGAAATAACTTGTGAAGATTCTATCTCTGTCTGTCACAATCGTGTCAGGCAATCCATGCCGCTTATAGACATGATCCAGAAATAATTTAGCTACTTCAGTTGCAGAGAAAGGGTGTTGCAGAAAAATGAAATGTCCATATTTTGTTAATCTGTCTATTACCACCAGAATAGTATCATAACCTTCAGAAATTGGCAACCTTTCAATGAAATCCGTTGTAATGTGTGTCCAAGCCTGGTGAGGAATTGGTAATGGCTGTAACAACCCTGGGTATGGGACGTGCTCACCTTTATTTCTCTGGCAAACTTCACAACTGTTTATAAATTTGATGATGTCTTGCCTGATACTAGGCCAAAAGAATAAATTCTGGACTTTGTGGATGCATGCTTTCTGTCCAGAATAGCCTTTAATAGCTGCTAAATGTAAGGCTGTGATGATCTTCTGCCTAACTTCTTTATAGCTTCCCACGTATAATTTGTTCTGGTATTTCAATAAACCTTGCTCCAGTTTGTATTCTGTCTGTTGGCCATCTACTATTACTCGAGCTAATATGTTTTGGTAGTCTGGATCTTCCTCATAGCTAGCTATTAACTCCTGAATCCATCTAGGTTGAACATAGGAAATAGCCATTAGAGTACTTCTAGCTTTGTTTTCCTTCTAATCTTCTGCTCTCCTTGATAAGGCATCAGCAACTCTATTTTCGACTCCCTTTTTATACTAAATCTCATAGTCTAGTCCTAGGAGTTTTGTAAGCCATCTATGTTGGAGATTAGTAGTAAGTCTCTGTTCCAGTAGGAAATTAAGAGACTGATGGTCAGTTTTGATGATGAAGTGGTTACCTATAAGGTAATGCCTCCACTTCATAACTGCCATAACTAGTGCCATCAGCTCTTTTTCATACTTCAAAAGACCTTTGTGCTGCTCAGAGAAAGCTTTACTTATAAATGCCAAGGGGTGGCCTTTTTGCATTAGTACAACTCCTACCCCTACTCCACTGGCATCAGTTTCTATCACAAATGGTGCATTGAAGTCAAGTAAGCTCAGGACAGGAGCAGTGGTCATGGCTCTTTTGAGTTTAACAAATTCTAGTTGTGCTTCTTGACTCCATTTAAATCCTTCCTTTTTGAGCAATTCCGTAAGTGGTTTGTAGATACCTCCATAATCTTTAATGAAGCGTCTGTAATATCCTGTCAGACTAAGAAAACCTCTCAAGGCCTTAACATTCTGAGGTACTGGCCATGATACAATGCTGTCAATCTTACTGCAATCCATTCTTACTCCTTGTTCTGAAATGGTGTGACCTAAATAGGTGACTTCAATTTTTGCAAAAGAACATTTTGACCTCTTTGCAAACAATTGCTGCTCCTTGAGTATGTTAAGAAGTATTCTGAGATGTACCATGTGCTCATCCAATGAGGGACTATAGATGAGAATGTCATCAAAGAAAACCAGGACAAACTTCCTACTACAAGACTGAAACACTTAGTTCATCAGGTCTTGGAATGTAGCAGGGGCATTTGTGAGCCCAAAGTGCATCATCAAAAACTCATAGTGCCCTTGGTGTATTTGGGAAGCAGTCTTGTGTACATCTTTGGGCTTAACTCTAATCTGGTGGTAAACAGATCTTAGATCTATCTTACTGAACACTTTGGCTCTTCCTAACTCATCTAGAAGCTCATCAATTTTGGGGATGGGATACATGTTTTTGATGGTCAAATCATTTAAATGTCTATAGTCGATGCAGAATCTCCATGTGCCATACTTCTTTTTTACTAACAGCACAGGGGATGCAAAGGGACTACTACTGTTTCTAATAATCCCTGTGTGCAACATCTCTGTGGCCTGTCTTTCTATCTCATCTTTTTGTGAATGGGGATATCTGTAGGGCCTGAGCTTGAAAGGTTGCACATATGCTTTTAGAGGAATATCATGATCTATCAATCTCTCAGGTGGTAATGTCTTTGGTTCCTCAAAGATGATTGAGTACTCTCCCAGCAACTATCTAACTTCTGTTGGCACTTTTTCTTCTGAGCTACTACTGTCTTCTACCTTTAGTGCAGTGATGCATCTGTCTCTGTATTGTATGAATTCTCTTAGGTCTTTATCTCTCACAAGACCTAGTCTTTGGGCATCAACTTCACCTTGCAATTCTATAAAGTTTCCATGGTTGTGCAATGTTCTATGAAGTTGCTAGAAATCCAAGGTAATGGGGCTAAACTGGAACATCCAGTCTACCCCCAAAATGATGTCCCAGCCCGCCAACTCCATGACTTTAAGGTCATACTCAAAACCATATCCCTGAACATTCCATGGTACTTTTGGGTAGATAGCTTGACTGATAACTCTCAACATTTCCATTTTGTTGCAATTTATTGAATTCTTCAACTACATCTAAATTTCCTTTTTCTCCAAATCTTTTACATAGTAGCTCGCTAAATTCTTCCCAAGTTAGTTTCTATTTTGATAATTTTACTCCCTGGAACCAGATGTCAACCTTACCCTCAAGATACATTTCGACAATATCTGTCTTTTGATTCTCCTCAATTTGATAATTCAAGATATGCTTATAACATTTCCTCAGCCATTCCCCCGAATTCTCACCATTAAACACAGGCAATTCAATTTTTGGGTTAAAAAAATTATAAGGCTTACTATTTTTCTCCTTAGCCTAGTTGTATGCTCTTTCTTCCCTGGTTAACTTCTGTGAATTGTTGGGGCTTGGCAGAATGGGCGGATTTCTAGAACTCAAGTTGGTTTCGTTTGCATTTTCTCTATTCATAAGTTTGATCAGAGTGTTGGGTTTCTGATTGAAATGACTGATGAATTTCTCAACGGATTTATTATGATCATCCATTTCATTCCTAATCTGCTGCTAGAACTCCTGCATGTTGCCTACAGCTTCTTGCAGCTTGAAATCCTGTTTCTTGAGTTGTTCCTCGAGCGTCTTTGATCTTGTGTTGTCAGTCATGTTTGGTGTCCAAGGATTGATGGCTCTGATACCAATTGTCAGGTTCTTGAGCTTAACGAATGAATTAAGATGATAATTTGTATGAGAATTAGAGAGAATTCATTAACAGAAAAGAATATAGGGAGAAAGAGAGAATGAAGAATAGAGAGAGAAATGAGAGAAACTTGATTTCAGAGAGAGAATCAGAGATTCAGTTACACAACCTATCCCTTTCCCTCCTGCTTGCTTACTATATAACAGCTAATCAACCACTTCTAACTACTTTTAACACTGGTCTGTTAACTCTAGTAGCTCTTCTAACACTCTTGTCTAGTTGCTACTTGCCAGCATGACAATTTCGTGTACAACAATAGCACACTACCTAATCTTTTAGTTTTTCTGTTGTGTAAGTTATACGGTTATGAATTGTGAGGGTTAAAAAATATTCTTTTCTTTAGTCATAACTAAGGGCATGAACATCAACGTTCAACACTAAATATTCCTTTTTCCAACTGAATTTGCCGTGCGCTTTTTTTTTTTTTTTTTTTTGGTTGAGTGATTCAATTTATTTGTCATTTTTGATAGGTCAAAAAATAATTAATTAAATTTTTTTTATTCATGTCCCTTATTTTCTTTCTACATCATTAGTTTTCTATCATTGTAAATCCAAATTTCTTTTGAATAAAGGAGAAAATGATTGGACAACTAATACTACATTCTAATTATTCTTAAAAGGTTGCTATCTCAAACCCAAAAAAAAAAAAAAAAAAAAACCCTTAACTTTGAGACAGAATGAGCAATAAACAACCAACAACCTGGCCATTTGATTTACTAAATAAAATACTTCTTCCTTAGCACCAAACACTGAAATTTTAGCCAATGCCTATCGCACATTACTTTCTTACCATTCCGCACATCAATTCGCTACAGCAACAATGTAGTAGGGTACATAACACATACATGGCACGAGTTGCATTCCTGCCTGCATAATGGCCAAATCGTTATAGATAAAATTTCAAATCAATATTAAATTTTACAATCAACCTCTTCGGCTAGCTAAAATAAAAAAGCAAACAGTAAAAAAATATCTGGGCCCATGCATTCATGTTTATTTATGTATAAATATATGAGCATGGGCTTATATTATGGGGGGCCCTAATAATTTTAAATTTTTTTATCTGCCAAATTTTACTAATCATTTTTAATTTAATATCTTCTTGCCGTTTAAATTTCTCTTAAATTTTCTTATTGCTCAATTTACTTTCTACACGTTCTCTAAAAATCTAAGTTATGTACCTAGGTACTTAATAACATGATATAAGGTCTAACCGAACATAAAATCAAGTAATTTGAATAAATTAAAAGCTATATTTAGTTTAATCAAGAAACAAAAGAAATAAGGATAATTCATTCATTCACTCAAAAAAAAAAAGGACAATTCATTCTCTTCATCACTCTTCTTAAAACCCAATTTTTCTTGATTATAGGAAGAATATATGAACTGATAGTTTTTAATTGCTTCATAATAGAAAGAACTCATGTAAAAATTGTATTTGTAAATCACACGTTGATAGACACATATGGCCAGCAGACAAATATAATTAAAATAGTATCTCGAGTAAAAAAGTTAAAATTTTTAAATACAATAGATTTATTATTGTACATCAAATATCAATTAGAATAATGACTCGTATATATAATACTTTCTTGTACTTGTTTAAATTTCATCTCTAAAATAATTTACTTTCATATATGTCAATGTTGCCCCCTCCAATCCAAACTCTTGTTTCGGCCTGTATATGAGAGAAAAGGGAAGAGAGCATTGCACAACAAACTTTATCAGAGGAATTCTTAAAGCCTCAAGCTTTGAGTACAGTAAAACAACAGTTTAAATTAGATAAATATTGTGAATTGGGAGTGACATCCATCCGATAGCGAGCAATCCCGAGGTTTTATACTCTGAGTTGAGAAGTCGTTAATGAGAATGTTTTTTCTTTAGAAAGTTCTTGAACTGCTCTGTATTACTTGGTGTTGATACTAGCTAGCAAGAAAGCAGTGGTGGGAATTAACCAGTCAATCCACTATGTTCAATTTCTAGGGAAGTAGCACGTCGGCATTGGTTCATCAATAGATGCTATCAGTGCTTATAATCTGGTATGAGTATTGTTGGCAATTCTCCTGGAGAAGGACTGATGTGAAAGAATCGAAGAAAATGCTGCGGTTTAACAATTTAGCAAGTATTATTACATAAGATAAAGTGCACATTAAGGGGGTGTTTGGTTTGAGGGAATCAAGGAGGAGAATGAGTATCACAAGTAATGATACCCATTGTTGATGTTTGTTAAACAACTATCACTATCATTCAATGGGAATGATAGTGATTAATTGGAGTGTTAATGATTCCCCCCAAAATACTATTTTATCAAACCCATTGCCCCTTATGATTAAAGTCAAATACACACCCACTTTGAAAAATACATATATTTTAAGTTACACACCCCCTAATATACTCTCTCTCTCTCTCTCTCTCTCTCGTCTTTTGATTTTGAATATTTTTTATTAGTACTTTATAAAAGTTTTATAAAAATTCTTTTAAATAAATTTTTTTAAATTCAATTTTTTTAATAAAAATTGAACTGAAAATCAAAGATATATAATACTCCCTATTAATATAATAAAAATGATTTTTTTAAGGTTATCATTTGCATAAAACTCAAATTAGATTATGGTTATCTTTAAAATTGAAGAAATCTTTTTAGCAATTTTCTTTAAAAAGATACAAAATAAGAAAACGAAAAAATATGTATATCATAAATAAAGATTTAAAATTTTTTAAATTTACTTGAAAGTTATTCCAGTAAACCAAACAAGTATTTTTATAATGATACCCATTCCATTATTAAACCAAACATGTTGGGGGAAATCATCAAACCCATACTCATAATAGGGTTAATGATACCCATAGTGATAGTGATTGAGGAATTTGAACCAAACGCCCCTAAAATGTTATATCTTACCGGCCGAACCTTTTTCATTTTTCTTTTTTGTCAATTGAAGCTTTTAATAATGTTCTATTTTAGTTATTCTGTTTTATCGAAATTAATTCAGGCAGATTAATAGAATAGTGCACTTGCATATGAGATAATGGATGAGAATCATCGCAATGATCAAAATAGGGCATATTTAAAAATTCAATGGGTGAATTGACTGAAAACTATCAGTTGGCATAAAGAAATTTTTTACCAGTTTCATGACCACTAGTGCATTGTGCCATGTTACGTAGTTGTGTGGTTACGTATGTTGAAAAATAAGAGGCAGCTTTTAATGTCAGAAGTACTTGTGCTTCAAATGGAATGGCAAAGGCTCAAATTCTAGCGGTAGTTATGAAGGTAACGTAGTTGAATCTATTTGCAAGAAAAACACAAAAAAAAAGAAAAATGCATAGAGCTTTTGGGAGGGTGAGTGAGAAGGTGAGGAGGTGAAGAAAATTTTACTTTATAAATAAAATGCTTTTCAGTTCCTTATTTACAAATAAGATCATCTGGACATATCAGAATGTAAGTGGCCAGCAAGCCGATCTTATGCAGCTACAACAAATAAACTTTTGAATTTAAAATTTTAATGAGATGTCAGAATGGAAGTGAATAGCAAGCCAGACATATCAGAATGGAAGTGAATATCATTTTGAATTTAAAATTTTAATGATACTATCATAAACCTTATGATTACACCATATTTAACCTTGCATTTCAGCTGTAAACACTTGGAATTAAAGCCCAAAAACAAAGAAAAATGCTGCTTTATTTAAAATTTTAAATGCGCATGAAATTTTTTATAGTTTTCAAAAAAAAAAAATGTAAAACTTCCACTTCTGCACGATTTATTATCATCCGACCAATGAATAGAACTAAATTTTCAATTTATTAACATTGAGATGACTCTTTTTCTGAAAAAAAAAATTGAATAATTGATTTAAAAACCAATATTCCCTCTTCTTTTTTTGAGAACATCGTACAATAATCCATAGATGGATGGGTTCCATTTCGTTATCTCTGATACGGTGAATAATCATGTTTATCTAAGGGGTAAAGGAAACATATAGTCATGTAGTAAGAGCAATGGGAATAGAATCTATCACTACATATATTGTACTTTAATTCTTGGATTAACATTTTACTCTTGACCAATAAAATGCACTCCTTTTGTGTTTGATAAGTTCATTCCATTCGGAAATCATCCGATTCGAAATTGACATTCACGACATTGTCCAAAAAGCATCCAATTTGAAAGAACAACAGAAACTGTACGTTTTGATATTTTTCTCAGTCGTATCTACATATACTGCCTCTTTACATGTTTCAAAATTCGTTCAGTGACCCATTGTCAACCTTTGCATAATTTTTTTCCTTTTTATTTTTTAAAATCTTAGTTCATTTCGAAAAAAAAGCATTCTGATAAATACTCAAATACAACGTTACAATTAGAGATCAAAATTGGGGGACATGTACTAAAACTGCAGAAGACAAATACCGTATTTGGGTCAAAAGTAACGATATTTTAAAGACCCAAGATTGTCAGTCAACACCCACTCAAAACTTGTATATCAGTGCCATCTTAATCCACAAAAACACAACACAGGAATCACTTGTATTACACACCCAAAAAAAAAAAAAAAAAAAAAAGGAATTTGTAAATCAGTCCCAATGCGTACCGTATTTGGGCTAAAAGTACTGATGGCTCCTAATGTGTCATAACCAAAGCCCACTAATTTTAACACCCAAGTTTGTCAGTCAATACCCACTATTTGCATATCAGTGTCATCTTAATCTGTGGATAGCTTCCCCAAGAATCACTTGAATGCCCAAAAGAAGAGTGTTGAACAACGAAATACTGGATCAAACTGGGTTATCTTATTCATGCTGAACAATAAATAAGCACGTGTACCAAGTTAAATGAAAATTTAGAAGTAAAGAAAAAAATACATATATTCGAAACAAAAAGCAAACATTGCTTGGATGGCTTTTGCTACAACTTGTTTTTCGTAGTAACAAATTTTGGGAGGAGGTCAAGGTTCATCGTCTGCCAATAGACGGTAGTCAAGTTTACTGAGGCTCCAAAACTTCCAAAACTTCCGATCCCTTTGTTCTGGAGAATTGACAGGCCCAGATGTGAATAGTAGCGTTTGAAGAAGCAAATGAACCTGCATATTGTAAAAAATGACGGCAGGGCTACAAGCTACAACCGCGATGGGAATAGAAGCCCAGTTAAAAATTTCTTTCTGCAGAGACAATCCAAATCCTGTAGCAAAAGATATCATCATTGTGGCTACAGCAAAAAATAGGAAAATTAGACCGTTACGCAAAGTTGTGGGAATTCGATCCAGAAAATCTTCTTCTGTGTATCGTGATGTTTGAAGTGAAAGGAACATAAGTAGAGAAATGGCAGAGGATATCATGGACAACGCGTTTGATATGATAAATGCAATGAAAAGTTTTTTCTTGGCCATAATTGGAATGCCCGTATTACTATTGTTGCCACCAGGTACGGTTATCATTGCAGCAAACGCAATCGTCGTGACCAACGCAGCTACAACCATGCACGAGTTTGATATATCCTTCATCCAATCCTTTGCAGCATTTAGCAAATCTTCATGCCTTTGAATGAATAATTCTCGAGGTGTTTGTTTACCGTTGTTCTTTCCCGTCCTTGTCTCATAATAAACTAATGCTCTTGCGGCCTATAGTTATGAGAAGGAATTTTGATTTATTCATTGTATATCTAACACCAGCTAGTACAATTATTTTGTACTTAAATTGCCATCATAAAAAGTAAAATCAGAGAAGTATTTCGTTAAAAAAAAATAAAAAAGGAAAGTAAGATTTGGAAAAGTAGTAAGTGTGTGTTGAAACTTATCAGTTTCTCAACAAAAATTTACTTATTTTACTGTGAGAGTTATGGCAATAAAAATTGAAGTACCTGAAACCACTGTACTTCTCGTTGCATCTGAAATGCGGGGCCCGGGACAGATCGGAGTCGAGATGGAGGTGCCAATTTTGCTGCCAAGTGGAGGGAATTGTTATCTTCTTCATCTCTAAATTCAGCAAACACCTTTGTATTGTCTCCGATCAATTTTATCATGTAATCAAATATTTCCACTCGGCGGTGCTCAATAGCTGCGTGCAACAATAATTGCTTGTTGTTGTCTGGGTACCAAATTAGATCAGGAAAATATTCTAAACAGATTTGCACAAGCTTAAGAACTCCATGCTCTATGGCCATATGCAAGATTGCGGTGCCATCCTTAGGGACGAAGAATTCCTGAACGTCTGTGATACTTTTATTTTGCAACTCCACACAAACGCACTTTACAAGTTCTACAGCCTCCATGTGCGTCATCCCTGGGGACAAATGAAAAGACAATTGAAGTATGTATTCACTAACTTTCCCCACTACACAATTCGGTTTTCCATTGAAAGGGAATGTGATCTGTGTAAAGGATCCTTAGTCTTTTAACTTCAATTGGTATAACTTATGGTCATGTGTAGCATAACCATAAGTGGATTAGTGGATTAGTTTCTCTTGATAAGCAATGTATGCTTTAAATTAGATGGGTCCATGAGTAGCATCATTGTTAGGATTTATTTTGCATGTACTGGAGGTAAGGTTCATTTCCTCTCTGCGTCTTTATTCTTCATCCTATGAATAAAATCCAACCTTTAAAAAAAAATATGGTCATGTGTATTCTCATCAATAGCAATATGTCAAAATATATGAATTGATCTTTTTTCGTCATAAATAAATATATTATATCAAATTTGAGGGATACATTTTTCAAAAAAAATTTGAAAACATTAGGGACTAAAAACTTTAGATTCCAGTTGATGTAATACCTAAATTTTAGAGGTAGTGACATTAGTAATTCACTTTTTATTATTAGCACTTCATTTTTAATCAATAGTTTATTATAAAATACAAATAAGATAAAGTACGAGTAATAAAAAATGGAGCGTCAATATTGCCACCAAATTTTAGGCACTAAAATTATAATTTTCTAGTACCATAATATACCCAACTGAGTTAAATGTGGCATGTAAAAAATGTGTCCCATACAAATCGGATTCATGACTTCGCTTGTGGACATTATAATTTAAACAAGGGTCACAACATACTTCTTCCTGTAGTATCTTGTAGTTCTTGTTTATATCACAATATCTACAAGCTATAAAAAATGATCCAACGTAAGAATTTTTCCAGTTTTACAGTCTTTAAATGTGCATAATTTTATTTTCTATATATTCTATTTCATAAGATTTGTAACGAAAATTAAAAAATGAAAATCTAGATAATTCAAAGAATATAGGCTTTCTAAGTGCTTGAATACAAACTGCTCTACATCACCGAACATATATACACAAATAGGAGGAAAAGGCATCAAAATCAGTTACTTCCCAGAAAAAAAGACTTAGAGAAATAAATACAAATAAAGTAGACTAAAAAATTTCAAACCTTTAATGAAGTGGCTTAGCTTTAAAATTTTTGTTAATATAGACTTTGTGAATCATATGAAAGCAAAAATGTTGCTGTCTTACATTCAAATTATAACTTAAAAAAATTGGAGTAATTGTAATTGGAATGAAGAGCAGGGATATTATTGGTCTTTAACATGGATTAAAAAAATTAAGAGGACCACCATAAACAAATAGGGAAGTTGCAATATGATTTTCCTAGTTCTTACCATTTGTTATGGCAGAGGCTCAAACTTTTCTCAAACATGGAGCAAGACATCAACGGCTTAATGAATTTCTACCACTGTTTAAACGTTAGCTAATTTTTATTTTTTAAAACTGGACATTGGCATGACCTTGGAATTTTGAAATCCAAAGAATCGGTAATTGTAACTTTGTCCTTAAAATAAGAATTGAGCATGTTAAAAAGTTAAAAGAGAAAGAAACATGTGGGGCTCTACCAATTTTGTTAATCGAATTTCAAATAGACATGTGAATTCTCTACACTTTTTATGTAAAAAATGCCGAGATGAAAAAGATAATTTTCGATCCCCATTTTCGATTTAAAAAAAGTATTATTGTCGAAGCTAACTAAATATAAATATGAAATATGCCATAAGAGAACCAATAACTCTTACATTGGTAAAGTTTATTTCCACCCCGGAATGCTGAAGGCCTCGTTGCAAGCACATGAAGTATAGACGTTCCTTTATCATTTTTAGTAAGAGCAAGCTCTTTACGTTTTTGAAGGATTTGTAAAGCAATATCTGCACAAGAAATCAAATGATCATTAGTAAGTGGAACCTTGCATTATATCAATCAAAGAAAAATCTCACATCTTTTTTATGTAAGACTTTAGGGCGTTAAAAGATGTACCGTAGGCACCCAAAGCAGTGATTGCCACAATGAGTTCGGAAGCTGAATCACCCACAACGAGTTCGGAAGCTGGATCACCCACAACGAGTTCATCCTTAGTTACTTTTAGGAGATATAACAACATATCCTTGCTTTTTGCTTGATGTCGCCATTGAGCAGCGTATAAGAGTGGAGTCTGACGATCCACATCCTCAAGTTGAACCAAACGTGGGTTCTTATCCACCATTGCTGTAGCAGCCCCGACACTGGCATTTAAAGCCACGTGATGAAGAGCAGTGCGGCCATGTTGGTCTCTGATTTCAAGCTCTTCCTTGGTAAGGAGATTCAATAATTCCACCACAAACTCCGACCGCCCAAAACTAGCTGCCACATGAAGGGCAGTAAAGCCAAGGTGGGATATTTTTTTTGTCTTTGCGGTTTCATCTTTTTGAATGATAGTTTTAGCAGTTTCCCATTCCCCACGCATCGCTGCTTTGTATAGTTTTTGGAGATCGGCTTTTAGCATATCAATTGGAAATTGTTAGTTCAATGTGGAATTTCATACCCTTGTGGATATCAATTTGAACTATAACAACAAATGTTTTATTACGCAACAAGTCAAATGAAAGAGACTAACTTCACTCTTATGAGTATTATGGTGCTGGCCATTAGCACCAAAAATTCAATATATGGACTTTTATTTCCGATCACTTTGGTCCAATTAACAGGCGAAAGTTAAATGTTAACTTAAGTGGCAAAATTGAGAAGTTTGGCTTATGAAAAAAAAAAAAAACAGAAAACAAAAGAGAAGTACAGCTACTCAATTTTCATTCAACTAAAAGTTTGAAGTACAAGTCAAAGTGGCAATATTTACTCTTACGTACTAACTCAAACAGTTTCGCACCAGATAAATTATTGTCCAAGTAAATATGTGCCCGCTTCCAAAAATTTTGGAAAATTCTTTTTATACGGAATTTTTTTTATAAGCAATCATAGTCAGGCATAGTCTAATTATTGCTTCACCTTAAATTAATTAATTGGCAATTACGCCCATAATCATTAAGGCAACGATTTGTGCATATTAAGTTAAAATTACCAACATATGAAGTAGGAAAAATAAAAGCTATATTGTGGAAATATTTATGTGTCTAAAAATTTAACAAACTTGTAATATTAGAAGGCCAATAAAGAATGCAAATGCAAATTATTTATAAGGAAGAAAGAAATAAAGACAAAGAATTGAAAAGGATCAAAATAGCGGCAGTACCAAAGTTATTAGTGTCCCTAACATTGTGCTCAGAATAATTAGATTCTATTCTTGTTTTATTAGTAGGCCTAATGCGCTTCCAATGATTTATCTTCTTTAATTTGGTTTATGAAAATTCAGTAAATAGTTATTAACGTGCAAACTTTCTATTACCAAGAAGCTGACCTAAACAAATCCTGTATGCTGATCTGGTGATAATAAATTTGATAACATAATTGAACGATAAAAAAAAATTTTGTTTAATAAAAAAAATGAATTTTGCAATGACTTATACGTAGACGTTTTAAAAAGTTCACAAATATTATAGACTTCAATGCGGATAAGTCTTTGGCATTAAAGTGCTATTTCTAGAGCATCATCTACTGTGCTACATTGTAACTTCCCATTTGAAATGGCGAAGTGTCCTATGTGGTTGCCACATCCCTTTCGGGTCTTGTCTCCGCCATTGCGTGTGACACAAATTGAAAATTCATCTTAATTAGTTCTTACCAGGTCTTGGAGGAAGCATCCGAAGATCTGACTGAGCAGGATTCTCGATGTCAGGCTTATTTTCTGTATGGTTTATGTTTTGATCAGCCATTTTCATTGTGATTAGGTGCATTATTTAAGAGTTATTTATAGCTTAAAAAAGAGGAGGAATCCTTCTAACTTCCTACTAACATAATTATGTAATCCCTTGAGTGTTGCTCGGTCAAGGAATTTAGAAGCTGAATATGGTTGATGCAAAATTCCAAACATGTTCTTACATAGCTGTCCTAGAAAAAGCCACAAACTTTTCTTCGTACAATTTACTGAGGCCTAATGGTAGAAAATATTTCCGCACAATCAAATATATGCGACTAATTGAACATTATAAAAAACTGTTACTGTTAGCTTGATTATATGTAGGCACCCAAATAAAGGACCCAGATCAAGCCAGTCAATTACACTCTAAATGTACAGAAAGATCTCAAATATTATTACATCCAAATGTTTAATAGAGTTGAGTATAGCCTTTAAAAGATCTCACATAGAAAATTTTTAGCAATTGAAATCAACCAATGCAAAAGGTTGAATGGCGGACTTGTCACATGTTTCCGTATTAATTAATAAGACATCCATCTAGTGTTAAAGAACGCTTTGACAATTCATGATACGCTGGATTGAGAGATACTTCGTACCATTCACATGCTTGCTTCAATTATAAGTAAATATTCTGACCTTTTTTTTTTTACACTAGGATGCTAAGATGTGTGATAAACATGGAATAAGATTTAGAGACCTTTTTTGAGTCACAAGGGAATGCTTTCACACGCATACTTTAATCATAAGTAAATGTTTTGACCTTTTTTTACTAAGAAGCTAAGATGTGTGATATACGTGGAATAAGATTTAGAGACATACGTAATATGCTAGATTGAGAGAGATTTTATAAGTGAATCCATTCAAATGCATGCTTTAATTACAAGTAAATGTTTTGATCTTCTGTACTAGGATGCTAAGAAGTTTTAGTTTGACAATATATAAACTTTATTTTCATAATTTATATTTTGTTTCACGAAACTTGACAAAATGTCCAGTTCAATTGAACTAAATATTTTGTATGTTATTTCTAGTTTCACTATTTATAGATTAGTTTGTAATGTTGATGAATTGTGTGATCGATTTGTATTCATCAACCATCGTGAGTTAGTTATAATTTTATCAAAATAGGTACAAACTGTAGATTAAAAAGATTCCAACCCAGTTTGTTTTAAGACAATAACGTGCTTATCAAGACAAATCTATTTTTTTTCAAAGCATTTTTTGTAATTTTAATACAGAGGTATAAATAGGTAAGTAGAGAGGACTAATATCCACATTTGAATACTCACAAATACAAATACTTGTCAAAATTCGGTTATTTTTCTCTCATTTTCTACAAAAATAAATCTCTAAGGCTTGTTGGGTTGACAGAAAAATTAAGTCAATTTGCAATATGATTTTTCAAAATGCAATTCTCAACAAAAATATTTCTTCATCATGTTTGGATAATCTTATGAATTTTGATAAGAAAGTTATGTAGATTCTAATATTAATGTTTAGTTAGAATAATGTAACACATGGAATGCTGTATATATTGTCAGCAGATTCCTAAAGATATCCCTACAATCATAATAATGAAAAATATGCATTGTAATTATTTTACTTTCTAATGCAAGCCCGAATTAAGATATAAATTAAAAACCAATATACTTTTTTTAATTTTTCCTCTAACTAAAAATTAACAAACAATATATTTTGTATTGAAAACTTGAGAAATCTTAAAATTAATAAATATAGAATTATTAAAACTAGTTGCAAGTTCAAACACAATCTCTTCATTTTTAACGCAAAAAACAAGTGAAGGTAACTTAAAATTACTAACCATTCAAGAAATATTAACAAAAGTAGTAGATAATAGTTTTTAAAAAATTATAGAGGATAAGAATTGAGAAGAGATAAAAAAAAAAAAAAAGAATGTTATAGAGACAAATATCATTACTTAATTTTTGCATAGAAGTAGAAGAATATAGAGGAAACAGTTTAAATGCCTAGTCATTAGTTTTGAATTAAAAGTCTCAGTAATCACAATACCGTGAAGATTTAGAATCCTATAATCATTCAACATACATTTGAAGTTTGAAAAAACATTTTACTTTTTAATAATTTACAATGAACAACCAATGAAATTTAAATTTAAAAATTACTTTGCTAGACAAGAATTTTTACCGACCAAACTAAGGCTAAAGGTAAGCAAAAGAGATTCCATGTGTGTCACATAATTCTTGTCTTTACAAAGTTTAGTAAGAATCACGCAATTGATTTGGTCTTTGCTAAGTCTTGTAATAATCACGCAAACTTTCCCGCATTCCGATCCAAACGAATGAAGAAAATAGTCACCCATCCAAACCACTATGTGGTGGCCTCCCTACCTTTAAGATAATGTCTTCATCCTTGTGTCTAAGTGAAACAAATTAAAAATACGCATTAATTAATTCCTACCTAGTCCTAGTGTAGAAAGACTAAGAATTGAACCTGCTCTCTTTCTCAAGTCTCTCTCTAAATCTCATTTTCTCTATAATTTCTATTTTGATAACCCATTTTTACCACGATAGCCAAGGTTAATATTTACTATTTATTTATAAGTTAAAAGAGAGAGAGAGAGAGAGAGACAGAGAGAGAGAGAGAGAGAGAGAGAGAGAGAGGAGGCGTCCTCTGACTTGTACAAACAAAATTGGTCATCTTTTGAGTATTGTATGGTTAAGGGGTTTCGAAACAAAATTTGGTTGATGACAATTCCAAAAGTGATCTCTGACAACTCTCGTAGGAAAATCCTTAAAACTTCTCTTTTTATAATCTATTGAGGCCTAATAAAAGAAAATATTTCATAACAATCACATATATGCAACTAACTGAACATAAAAAATGATAAAAAAAAAAAACTATTCCTCTTCGCTTAAGTATATGTTGGCACCAAAATGAAGGAATCCCTCTTGTGAGATTTAGGTATAATATGTGAGGAAATACAAAAACTTTACCAACAAAATTTTACCTTAAAATTGTAATACCATGGTCCATATTTTTTTTTAAAGTTACGGATGCATTTTAGCTATAAAATTTGGTAGGTTTTAGGATACTGATTTGTCCACTTTGCCTTGGAATAAATAAGAGTTACTTGAGACAATTTCACATTTTTCCAACGACATCATCATCAGTTGGCTTCTAACCCAAGACGTTCCAACTTTCATGAGTACTATCAGAAAATCAATGAAAGACTGACTCAGTATGGCTGACCATTTTGTCAATGATTGGAGTTTAAAAACATTTCTGTTGAAGCAATGCTCCAAAACTTGGCTATTTCCCTTTGCTACTACTTGTAGGCTCCGAGAACGTAAACTGTGAAGATCATACACTTAGACGAGAATGAAAAATGTGAAGACTAGTAGGTGAACTGCGTCGAGACCAGCGGCATGTCTTGCGCTGGTCATCCCAGTAACTTGCACACGGAGGAAGACCTGCAGCATCGGTGCCGGATATGGTCGAGGCCTTCTTTTTAATTTTGCAGCTTAGGCCCCTTTATTAAGGGCTTTTGTGAAATAAACCAAATTTGTAGAGATAAGCCAAGATTGGAAAATGCGAGGGATTTAAATGTAAATATATCAAGTGGGAGTGTATATAAAGTCTAGGGTTTACTAATCATTCATTTACTTCTTCATTTTTCTTTCTCTGTTCCACAAGAACGCCTATTTAATAACTTTATTTTCTCTCTTATCACGGGGAACTTCCGAAAACTCAAGGACAATAAAGGAGTGGGAAATTAGAAGACTTTACCTAACACTCTAACCAAGGTAATCTCTTTAGACACTGCACCAAAAATGTGAGTTCTCTTAATCGTTGTGATTATGGGTAATAGTTGAATGATTAGTTGAATTTTATGAATGTTGAGCCAATACTGAACTTGGGTTATGTTTATAGGTAGTTCTAAGCTGATAGGGTGCATATTAATTGCTTAATTGGTGCATATTTCCTTTTTATTCTTATCAAATATTGTGTTAATTAATGGATTATGCTTATAATTGATAAATGGTGCTAAATTGTAGGAATATAAAAAAGAAAGGAAAGAAAAGACAACTTAAAGATTTGTTTTAAAAAAAAAAAAGATATTTGTGCTGATTGGCGTGGCGCGTCAATGTTTGCTGGAAGTCCAAAAAAATTCTGCACGTGTGGAGAGCTTCCAATGTTGACTCACAGCTGGAATAAATGTCCTCTTTAGTATTTTATCAATATTAGGAAGTTATCTTTTGATTATCTCTTCATTTAGGATATTCCTCCAAGAGTAGAAGTTGGAAAGTATTAGATAGCTAACAATTAGGAGAAAACATGGAAGGAATTATGATTGTGATTGAACACTATTTTTGGTTATTTTGGAAAAAAGAGAAAAACGTGTCCTCCCTTCACTATAGTAGAGGCAACAAACATTATTTTTCTAGAGATATAAATTTTCTTCATCTTTTGCGTAATGCTCTCTTTCACGGAGTGCAACTAACATACTCTTTTTAGTCAAGGGTCAATTTGAAGACTTGGTTCCAAATATCTGTGAGATCGAATTAATTCTTTTTTTTCTTTTTATTCATTAGTATTCATATGTTCTTTGATTTAATTTTTTATGATTATTTTGTTCTTTAAATTTCAAGGGCCCGATATTTGAATTAGCATAGTAATCTATTGCTATATTAACAAATTGAATCCGTAATTGTTTGATTGGTTAATTCTAGGGGTAACTAGCGTGATTAGTTTCATGTTAGGAGAACATATGATCTAATTTAAATAAACCCTCGTAACTTGCTTATTTATTAGGATTTGGACTTTTCTAGTTTTTAATGCAATTGAGGAATTAAATCCTACGGCCATATCTAGGGTTATTTCTTAATTAGGAAAATAGACAAGGATTGTACCTTGGCTGTCGATAAAGTAAGGAAAAGTTAGTTGCTAGAGCTTGTTGATGGCTATAAACGATCTATTAATGAGTAATTGAACTATTCTTCCATTAAGGATCAGTTGAGTGAACCATATCTGAAAAATTGTACCTTTGACTAGAGGTTTGTTATTATTGATTTAATCTCTGCTTATATCTCTGAATTGTTTTCTTTATAATTGATTGATTATTTCTTTTTGAATTTTTTAAAACAAATATCTACATCATTTTTACTTTAAAAGGAATAAATTTCTTCCCAATCCCTGTGGAGATGACTCTATTCACTGCTATATACAAATTTACATTCTTTAGAGTAGGATTTTTATTATTGCACAAATTCAACACCTGTCAATTTTTTGCACTATTGCCGGGGATTGGTGTTTGGTTAATTTAATTTATTTTATTTTATTTTTGCTTCATTTTTTGGTATTTTTGCTAGTTTATGTCATGTTTTTCTCATACAAGTGAACTAGTATATATTCTTGCAAATAGAGAAGACTACGTAGAGGCTTGAAAAGGATACCAAGAAACGAAGGGAGGAGTAGTTATCTACTGCATCTCCAGGACTCAAATTTGCAACTGAATTGGTGAATTCTTCAAGTGATAGTTTGAGTGATTCTGAAGAGGAGAAAGTCACCATGGCCAATAATAAGACCTTGAGGGAGTTGGCTGCTGCTGATTTAATCAACAGCCATTATGCATTACCTTTTTTAATTTAGATGAAAACACTTCTTGTGAATTGAAATCTAGTTTAATTGATCTTTTACTTTCTTTCCATGGTCTTCTAGGTGAGGAGCCCCACAAACACTTGCAGAAGGTTGACATAGTGTGTTCAAGTATGAAGCCTTTGGAGTTACTGAAGAACAGATAAAGATGAGGGCATTTCCTTTTTCCCTAAGGGATTTAGCGAAAGACTCGTTGTACTATCTGCCTGTAGGGAGGATCATAACATGGACGGAGTTGATGAAAAGATTTTTAGAGATATATTTTCCTGTTTCTTGAGTTGCGAGTTTGAGAAAAGAAATATGTGGTATCTAACAGCATCATGAAGAGTCCTTGTATGAATATTGGGAAAGATTCGAAAAATTGTGCACTAAATGTCCGTAGCATCAGATAAGCAAGCAGTTTTCGATCTAGTATTTTTATGAAGGGCTTCAACTAAATGATCACAATATCATTGATATAGCAAGTGGGCGAACAGTAGTGAAAAAATCCCCTAGAGAGGCATGGGAGCGATTGAGAGAATGGTAGAGAATTCACAACAGTTGGCTTTCGCAATAATGCCCCATACATAGAGTGAATGGGGTAGATATCCTATCTATTCAGCAGCAACTGTTTGAACTAGCATCTCTCGTGCTACAATTGGTGGAAGTGAATTCGCAACAAGTAAAGATGTGTGGGATCTGCACAAATATAGGTCACTCAACGGATATATGCCCAATGCTTCAAGAAGAGAGTGCTGAGCAAGTAAATTTGATTGGACACGTGCCAGCGCCAAGGGGGCAATATGATCCATACTCCAATACCTATAGCCTAGGTTGGAGGGATCATCTGAACCTTAGCTATGGAGGGAATGGACAACAAAATTTCCTTCAAAATAGACAGCAAGGGTTCCAGCCTCAGTATCAACCAAGCCTCAACTTTCATATTCTAATTCCAAAAGCTTCCTGGAAGACATGGTTAAATCATTAGCCTCTTGAATTTAAAATTTCGGCAGAAAACGGAGGCAAGCATACACAATTTGAACACCCAAATGAGTCAAATGGCAATCATGGTGAGTCATCTTGAGGCCAAAGTGGATGGAAAGTTGCCATCACAACCTGAAGTGAATCCCAAGAATGTGAGTGCTATGACTCTCAGGAGTGGTAAGAGGATAAAGATGCCCAAGTTGATTAATCCAAAGGATAGAAGCAATGTTTTAAAAACTGGACCAGTCAACGAACCAGAAGGGGGTTCGGACAGGGTTCAATGTTTTTTATATTTTTATTTTATTTAATGTATAATATAAAATAAATACTAGATATATCCTGCTCTGTTGATCTAGTTAACCCATTAATTGTTTAAATATATTAAAAAATACAAGTTAATGAATTGATTATATTCAAACATACAAGTTCTTCAATTTATTGTATTCAAATATACAAGTTAATGAATTTATTATATTTGGTGAAAATTTTATGAAATATTCTATATCTATAACAATTAAATTAATAGATAATACCAAATAATACAATTAACTTTCTATATAGGCCAGTTCGAGTGAACGTAATTTTTTAAAATACAAAAATTCTTTTGCCATATTTGATAGTCTTAGTATTAGTTTAGTTTTGTTACCACAACTAATGAGAGGTGGTTTCTACAAATTTGTATTAGTCTAGAATTTGATTTAAAATTTCTTAAAATGGCCTAAACTTTATTTAGAATCGATTCTCGAACATTAATTTTAGACGTATTCTCTCCAAAGTAATTTTATGTTTGACATATCAAACTATTGAGCGAGTCAATTTAACTTTATAGAGTAGTCTCAAAAATAAAACTAACAAC
This sequence comes from Mitragyna speciosa, assembly GCA_024721245.1. Classification (NCBI taxonomy): domain Eukaryota; kingdom Viridiplantae; phylum Streptophyta; class Magnoliopsida; order Gentianales; family Rubiaceae; genus Mitragyna; species Mitragyna speciosa. The sequence goes on from CM045568.1 coordinate 1,888,397, forward strand.
TAAATCTATTTGCTTATTATTTCTTAATTTAATCATTTTTTTAATTTACAGAATTTCTTTTAATATATCAAGAAAAAGATGGATATGTGATGCTATCAAATTGGGATCAATATATTGTATAAAAAAAATGTGATTTTAACAATCTAAACTGATTTTTAATTTTTTTTAATAAAGGAAATAGCTTTTTACCCACTTACTTTTAAGATGCCATATATGATTATTATAGAATAATGATTAACCATAATTCAAATTTTTAAACAAATGACTTACAAAAATACCAATTTAAACTTTTAATTAGGAGAATGTTTTAGGCATAAAAATGAATGATTAAAAAATTTTGATATAAGGGCCAATCTTAGTAGGAGAGATTTTGGTAAAAATAAATCCAAGATTTCTTTCATATAATGAATTTGGATGACAAGATAAAACGGTAAGAATCAATTAATTTCATTAAAAATAATTAATAAAGAAGAAAAAAACTAAAAAAGTAAGAATCAATTAAATTTATTAAATGTGATTAATAAAAATAAAGAAATTAAAAAAGTAAGAATGAGTTAATTTTATCGTACATGATTGATAAAGGAAATAAAGAAGCTATAAATGTAATAATCAATCAATTTTATTAAAATGGTTAAAGCAAAAAATAAATGAAGAACAAATATAATATTTCGCAACAATAAACAACAAAATGAAAGTTGGCTAGTTGGTTTCCACGTTGGACCTTTGCACAAAAGGTCCCGTTTTTTAGACTTGTTGTTGGCAAGAGGAGAAAATTTTTGGAAAAAGCCAAAGTTCAACAAACTGGCGGTTTAGTAGTTTGTCGGTTTAATCCGGTTCACCGGTTTAATCCAGTTCTTGCTGGTTTTGAAGGTTAACAATGATTTATATAGAACTGGACAGGAAGCATGGCTTGTTCGCAGTTCAACCCATTGAACCGGCCGGTCCAGTCCGGTTTTAAAAACATTGGATAGAAGTGAAGATCAAATTGAAAAGGAGATTGAAGAAGAAAGGTAGAGCTATATGAGCTCCAAGGTAAATTCTAATCCTTTAATGCAAGGTCAATCTAATTCGCCTTTTTTCCTAGCAGGTTAGAGAAATCAATGAAGCAAGATAAGGAAAGGGAGATTTTGGAAGAGTTTTGAAATGTAGAAATCAATATTCCTCTACTAGACACGACAAAACAAGTGCCAAAGTATGCAAAATTTTTGAAAAACTTGTGCGTCCACAAGAGGAGATTCAGAGGAGATGAAAGAGTGGTAGTAGAAGAGAATGTGTCTATGATACTGCAAAGGAAACTTCCACCCAAATGCGGGGATCCAGGTATGTTTACTATCCCTTGTAAGATGGGAAATACTAAAATAGCACTAGCAATGTTAGATTTAGAGGCATCTATTAATGTGATGCCTAAGACCATTTATGGTTCCTTAAATCTAGGACCATAAAGGACACGTGCATCATTATTCAATTAGCGGATTGCACTCTGCTTATCTTGATGGGCTAATTGAAGATCTCTTAGTCTAAGTTAATGAGTTAATATTTCGTGCTGATTTTTATGTTTTACATATGGATGATCGAAATGCTTTAAATCCGTCACCTATTTATTAAGTATACCCTTTTTGAGTACTACACAAATGAAAATTGATGTTATTGAGGGTACTTTTTCAATGGAGTTAGATGGGGAAGTTGTACATTTTAATATTTTTGATCCTATGAAATACCACAAAGAGTCTAACTCTGTTTTTGCTGGGAGTGTTATTGACCCCTTGGTGCAGGAAGTTTTTGAAATTGAGAGTAGGGATGAGCTAGAAGTAGTTTTGACCAAGCATCTTAAGCTTGAATTAGCTCATAATCATGAGTTGAGTGACAAAGTGCAACAAGTGGTCAAAGCATTGCAGTCGCTTCATTTATTTCTCCAAGGTATGAACTGGCACCTCTTTTTATACCTGAATATCAACAGAAATTATTGCCTTATGTTGTGCAGCGCCAAAAGTGGAGCTTAAACCCTTACCAAGTCATGTAAAATATGCCTATCTAAGGAGAATGACACTTTAGCACTAATCATCTCTGCACACTTGTCACCTAGTCAGGAAAATAAGCTGATTCGACTCCTTAGCAGTCATATAGAGGCAATAGGATGGACAATCACAGATATCAAAGGAATAAGTCCTTTGTTATGTATGCATAGGATCAGACTTTTTGAGGATGCAAAGCCAGTAGGACAAGCACAGAGAAGATTAAACCCATTGATGACGGAAGTGGTGAATGAGAAGATACTCAAACTTTTGGAGGTGGAAATAATTTTCTCTATCTCTAATAATCGGTTGGTGAGCCCTGTTCAAGTGATTCTCAAGAAAGCGAGAGTAACAGTGGAAAAAAACCAAAATGGCGAAATGGTTCATGTGCGCAAGCCTACTGGATGGCACCAATGCATCGATTACCACAAGTTGAACGCAGTAACCAAGAAAGACCATTTTCCTTTTCCATTTATTGACCAAATGATTGAAATATTGGCTGGTCGTGCTTACTATTATTTTTAGATGATTTTTCAGGTTACTTTCAGATTGCAATAATGCCAGAGGACTAAGAGAAAACCATCTTCGCGTGCAATTTGGTACTTATGCTTACCAAAGAATGCCTTTCAAGCTATGTAATAACCCGCTAAAACCATCTTCGCGTGCAATTTGGTACTTATGCTTACCAAAGAATGCTTTTTAGGCTATGTAATAACCCGCTGCTTTCAAAGGTGTATGGTAAGTATCTTTTCTAAATATGTGGAGAAAATAATTGAAATATTTATGGATGACTTTAGTGTGTATGGTGATAGTTTTGATGATTGACTTAATAATTTGGCTTTAATTTTGAAAAGATGCATAGAAACTAACTTGGTACTTAATTGGAAAAAGTGTCATTTTATAGTCGAGCATAGTACAATCTTGGGTTCATGTGGCGTCATCTAAGGATATTGAGGTAGATAAAGCTAAGATAGACATTATATTTGCTTTACCTTACCCTGCAAGTGTGTGAGAAGTGCATTCCTTTTAGAACATCTAGGGTTCTATTGAAGGTTTATCAAAGATTTCTCAAAAGTTGGAGTACCACTATTCAAGCTTTTACAAAAAATGTGGCATTTGAATTCACTAATTAGTGCAAGAAGGTGTTTGACAGATTGAAGGAGCTTTTGACGTCACTGCCATTATCCAATCTCTGGATTGGAGTCTTCCCTTTGAAATAATGTGCGAGTGACTATGCAATGGGAGCAATATTGGGTCAAAGGATTGACAAGCAACACATGCAATCTATTATGCTTTGAAGGCTTTAAATGGGGCCCATTTGAATTACTCTACTACTAAAAAAGAATTATTAGCTACAATTTTTGATTTGGAAAAGCTTAGATCTTATTTATTGGGTGCTAAATCAATTGTTGATTTTGATCATGCAGTGTTTTGGTGCTCGTTGATAAAGGAGGAGGCTAAATCAAGGTTGATCAAATGGATTCTATTCCTACAAGAATTTGACTTGGAAAATAGAGACAAAAAAAAAAAAGCAGAGAATTTAGTTGCTAATCACCTGAGTCACCCACCTATAGTTAAAGAGGATCTTCTTTTGAGGAAAGCCTTTCTTGAAGAGCAATTACATTTTGTTAATTTATCTTTTCCTTGGTATGCGGATATTGTTAATTATTTGGCTACTAACCAATTTTTTGCTAGTTGGCCTAAGGCAAAAAGAGATAAATTGTGGAGTGATGCCAACTATTGCATTTGGGATGATCCTTACCTTTGGAAACAAGGTGCCAATCAAGTATTTAGAAGGTGCGTAAGTGAAAATGAGTTCCAATCTATACTAGCCTTTTGTCATTCTTTTGCATGTGGAGGCTACTTTTGACCAAAAAGGACGGCTTGCAAGGTGTTGGAGAGTGGTTCTACTAGCCTACTCTTTTCAAAGATACTTATATGTTTTGTAAGTCTTGCAATAAATGTCCAAAGGTAGCAAATGTTTCTCGTAATGATCAAATGGCTCAAACCCCAATGCTTTTCGTGGAAATCTTTGATGTTTGAAGCATTGATTTTATGGGTCCCTTCTCTTTCTCATTTGGTTTCCTATATATTTTATTAGCAGTGGATTGTGTTTCTAAATAGGTAAAAGCAAAAGCCACCTAAACTAATGATTCCAAAGTGGTCACAAATTTTAAAAAGTTCAATATTTTCATCCATTTTGGAATGTCTAGGGCTGTTGTGAGTGATAGAGGAACACATTTTTGCAATAAGACGGTTGCAAATTTATTGTGAAAATACGATGCTCTTCATAAGGTCTCTGCATCCTATCACTCGAAAGAAAATGGTCAAGCTGAGGTCTCAAATAGAGATCAAATCTATCATGGAGAAAATGGTTCATCTTGATAGGAAATATTGGAGCTTGTGATTGGAGAATGTATTATGGGCTTGTCGAATAACTTATAAGACGCCCATTGGAATGTTCCCTTATAGGTTGACATTTGGCACTGCAAACATTTCACGAACGAGCCTTCTGATGGTACCAACGGCACCTATACGCGGCGCGGGTTCATGGTGCGGGTTCGATCAGAAGGTTTGGCGCTTCATTTCCGTGCTTGAATCATCCTTCCTTCCTTGGTCAGCCCATAAGCAATGTACAATACGTGACAAAGGATCCATGTTGGTCGCCTTGCACACATTATCAAGCGTGTCCACAATGAGACCATTCAAAGCATCCTTCATTTTCCTAGCTCTTGATCTAGTCATAGGACCATCCAAGTCTTGAAGTACATCATCAAACACCTTGAAAGCTTGCTGACCTTGGGACCTATCAATGATGGTAATTTGGATTATGGGAGGAGCTAGTTGAACGACAGTGGAGGAGTAATGGTGGAGCTGCAGGCTTTGAGTGGTGGTGGTGTTGTTTTTGTGGGTGGTTGCAGGGTTGGGATTTGGTATTGATTTGGTGAGTGAATTGGAGGGGGATGATTGGGTTGTGGTGACGTTGGAGGCTGTTCGGCAATGGTGGTTTTGTGGTGGAGTGTGGCCCTTGGTTGTTAATTCCTTAGCTTGGTGACTTTGGTGTCATTGGTGGCTGCTTGGGTGTGGCTGATTGGTTTGGGTTTGGAAGGTGGTTAATGAAGGTTGTGGTTGCGATTGAGACTGCAATTGGGCAATGATTGAGATCTGATGATGAGGACGTGATAATTGCTGGTTATGGGTCTGATTGGTTGTCTGTGGAAATTTTCAGAAGGTTAAACAGTTGGTGATGGTGGAGATTTGCAGTAGTTGAGTGTTGTGTAGTGGAAGGGTTGTCAATGGTGGTAATTCCGAGTGGTTTGAGAGGGTTAAAATTGGGGTCTTTGGGACCTATTGGAAACTGGTGGAAGTGGTGCGTAGAGGCCTTACTACTGGAGGAGTTTGGTGGATAGGGGGGAAGGGAAACTGGTGGTTGGGATTATGCATGTGTGCAGTTGTTGAAGTGTTTGTGTGTGTGTGATTAATGCTTGTGTTTGACTAATTATGCTTGTGTGGGTGACTGATTATGTGAACTATGTGTGAATTGCAGGGCTGCAATGTTAGTGCGTGTAATTTGCCTTTGGCAGTGATCTGTGTGTGGTGTTTGTATGTGTATGCTGGTGTGACTGTGTGTGAATATGTTTCCGTTTATGTGTGAGTGGCTGTGTGTATGTGTGTGTCTGTGTGTTGTTTGTGTGTTTGTGGGTGCTTGGCCATGGGTTTAGTGCGTGTGCATTGTGTAAGTGACAATGTGTGTGTGTGTGTGTAATTGTGGAGTGTATTGCGTGATGGGGGGAATGTGTGAGGTAATAGTGTGTGTAGTGTGTGAGAGAGGAGCTAATGTGTGTTTGTGAATCTAATGTGTTTGTGTGTGAGAGAAAGTGTTAATGCTTGTGAATGTGTGTAATGTGTGCGGTGTGTGAGAGAGAAGTGTGTGAAGTGTGTGAGATATTCTTGAGATTTAGTGTGTGTTCTTAGTGTTTTAGGTGTAAACTTGAAGATGAATGTAAAGTTTTAATGTGTGTTCTAGGTGTAGGTTTGAGGATGTACTAGTATGTGTTTTAGGTGTTCTAGGTGTGGGTTTGAAGATGTACTAGTGTGTGTTCTAGGTGTTCTAGGTGTAAGCTTAAAGATGAATGTAGGAAAAAGTGTGTGTTTTTTGGTGTTCTTGGTGTAAGAGATAAAACCAAAAAACTAAAAACTAAAAAAAAACTCTCTAGGCCTTTTTTTTTTTTTTTTCTCTCCCCTCAAATGGAGGTATTTATAGTACAACAAAAGACTTATCTTCTAAGAAATGAATAAAAGATCAAAACGCACCTGACGACCATGATTACAACTTTATCCCTACCAAAAAATTAAAATCTATGTTCTTTCTCAAAAACACAAAAATAAAAAAATTAAGAAAAATATAAATAATAAATTTATTAATAACAATTCATTTCGAAAAAAGTTAGAAAAACTTAAAAACATGCTTAAAATACCTAAAATGAATTTGGAACCCAAAAACGACGAAAAATGTTCAGGCGGCGAAATGATTATTTTGTCCTTGTACTGTTAAAATATATAAAAAAATCAGTTAGCCTCGAAAAATTACCAAAAATTAAAAATAAGTTTAAAATCATAGAAAATGAATTTAACACTAAAAAATTAGTAAAAAATGAGCTTGGAATGTGAAATGATAATTTTGTCCCTAAACGTAGTATTTACAGAAAAGTAGTGATTGTCCTCGAAAAAATTTAAAAAATTTAAAAACATGTTTACAAACTTGAAAAATAAATTTTGTACTAAAAAAATGGGCGAAAATGGTATTTGCGAGTGAAATTACCATTTTGTCCCTGTGCTGGCAGAATACAGAAAAATACCAATTAAACTCAAAAAAATCACAGAAAATTAAAAAATATGTATGAAAGTAAAAATATGAATTTAAAACCTCAAAAGATAATGAGAAATATTTACAGATAAAAATTACTATTTTGCCCTCCCAAAATTGCTGACTTTCTCATTTTTATCCAAAAATTAGGATTTGACTCCAAATTATAGGAAAAGGTCCCCAATGTGAGGAAATGAGCGGTGTGTCAAAATTTAGTGTCTATATAAAGTTAACAACCAGAAGTCTTCTGGTGAGTTAGGTATGCCCACACCTATTGGTCATGCTTAAGAAAAGATTTTTTAGACTTGCGAGCAAAGGACCCTTTGTGAGTTAGGCGTGCCCACGTCTAACGTGGCGGTTCTTTCTTTTTCCCAAAAAAAAAAAAAGGAAGTGATCAGAATTATTTTCTTTCTTTCTTCCTTTCGTTCTTCAACTATTTTTTCCACTGTCCTCTTACACTACCAGCTGTCCCTCTTCACAACCCAACCCACGAACCCCTCAGATCTAGACATCTCAATTTCTCTGAACTTTTTCCCTTGATCGAAAATTTCTTCGCTCTTCTCTTTTCTCTCGTCTCTCCCCTTTCTCCATTCCTTTCTCCCATTTTGTTCTTCGTGCCGCTGCCTACCGCCGACTCCACATCTCCCCTCTATTCTAGCATCGCTACCACCCTGTCTTCTCCCCCTTTTCTCACTTCTATAACTCCTTTTTGGGTCTTATATTTCCATAAAAAACTGTTCGATTTTGAAACCTCCTCAACTCCAGATTCTAGCGCCGTCATAGCCCCTACCCCTACTATTTCGGTGGTTTAATGATTTTAGTTGGTTGTTTGATTTTTTTTTTTTTTTGGAATTTTATTTGACTTTTAGGACATGGGTAAGAAGAAAGGGTCATCTACCTCCAAGAAAACCACCCCTTAGCCTACAATTAGAACAACTAGATTGTCCATTGTTTCTGCTACAGGTCCGCGTTCTAGGCTTGGAAGGACAAAATTCTTCACACCTCTTCAACTACTTATTTTGGGGGCAATTTGGATTTTACGCGGGCTACAGACAAAAAGAAGTATGATGCCTGTTGTGAGCAATGAATTATCCCATGTAAGTTCGTACACTTTCCAACTCTTGACGCGTTGGATATTAGAGATAAGGTTGAACTTTGTCGCATCCTAAAAAATCATAGGTAAAAAGGTGCTCGTGGGGTCGTTGACTGTCGCGTCCTAAAAGACTGTCCGGCCTCGGTGACCCTTTCGAAAGTAAAGGTTTTTGGAAAAACCGTGCATGTGTGAGAAAAATCAAGTTTTAGTGAAAAAAGTGTATTTTAAGAAAAATGGCATTCTAAAAGAAACAAGGCCGGGACTAAAAATGCGACAGGTTTGGCCAAATAATTTTTGAAAAAGGTTTTTATTTTTAAACTGGAGTCACCACTTGGTACTGAGTTAGGGTGTACCAAGTTACTTGAAAAAATTGTTAAAACAAAAAGTAAAAATTTTAGAAAAATCATTTAAAACCCTTTTTCGACTCCGGTCTACGAAAAACGAGAGAAAAGGGTCCGGGAGTCACATTTGAAGAAAGGGAAGGCAAAGGCTTACGCCTAAGGCACCCTTTCAACCTAGCCGAGGCTAGTTGCGAGGTTTAATCAAAATTTCCTAAATTAACCCTAAGTTCTATCGCGTTCGGATGTATCTAAATGAATGCAAATCCTAAATCTAAATGTGGGTATCGGGAGGGTCGAAATGTTCCAGTCGAGACTTGATCGGAATTATCGCATTAATTGCGAAACCCGAGTCGAGACCTCGAGGGAGTCACGAGTTTTAATGCAAAATGTGAATGCAAAAAGAAAAGAAAATAATAATATATAGTAAGTGATAGAAGAAGTAGGGTATGCAACATGACGGGTACGGGGGACTAATAACTCGTGACTGAATGTTTCTACTCACGGAGGGGGGAACGGCATGTACGCCACCGCTTCCCACGTGAGTAGGCGACTATTTCTAGTCGAATCACACAAATGTCCTAAATTTTAAGTGAGATGCAACCTAGATGTCATGCATTTGAAGATGTGTCAAAAATAAATAAATAAATAATAGTAATAATAATAATAAAAATCATGCAAAATGGAAAGAAAACTAGAAGTGTGTGAAATGTGAAATGCACGCGAATGCACCTAACACTAAATTGTCTTAAGGGTCTAGCGTTGGACTAGCCCATTCTAAAAAGTCTCACTAGCGTTGGACTAGCGAGAAAAAGAAATGAAGCCACAACTAGCGTTGGACTAGTGTGGTGACGGAATATCATAAAACATGAATTTAAATAATAAACGTGAATTAAAAGCAAATTAAACATATAAAGACATATAAAATCAAATAGGAGCACATAACACATAAGCATGATATCTAGATGCAAAATCCTAATGAAAGCGGTAAAACAAATAAGCACGCAAGCACGCAAAAGCAAATAAACCCTAACTATTATACCGGGGGGCTTGATCTACAGTTTAAGGGGGGAACTAAAAATGCCCTGTCTATTACACTTTCTATCTAATTACACAATTTGCTAAAATATGAGAAAAATAATCTAACTATTACATTGACTAGCTAAATACAAAATATTATATTTTTCAAAACAATAAAAATCCAAAATTAAACAAATTAACTACGTGAATACGCAACAAGTATATAAAATAAGAAATAAACAAATAATAATGCAAATAATGCATAAAATTACATTGAGACATAGTGGAACACATAAAGAGGAAAATAACAAGAAGTTGGGATACCTCTTTGGAGACCCGGTACCAAGGCTTAAAAATATGAACACACACGTCAAGGTATCACAATATAGATAAATAAAACCTAAATATATGAATATGGACAAATTGGAGTAAAATGTAAAGTTCTATAAAATTTGCAAGGAGCTAAAGGGCCAAATTGCAAATTTAAACTAATTGGGGTACAATTGAAAATCTACACAAGTCTAGGGGCGAAAATATAAATTAACGCAAATTGGGGAGGAAAATAGTAAATTCTAACAACTAAAGGGACTAAGAATAAAATTCATAAGACTTGAGGGGTAAAATAAAAACAAATAAATCTAATTGGGGTAGAGATGCAAAATTAAAGTAAATTGGGGGGGCAAAAATACAAATTCCGGGAATGTCAATATGCTCATTACAACTAACTTAGGGCATCATTGGAAGAAAATAAACTAGGGGGGTCAATGAGCTATTTCTAGAGACTTAATTACAGAAATAAAAAAAATTCTTTAAAGACATAATAACACTAATCCGAATCCTAGGGTCTAAAAAAATGAATTTATATTTTACATAAAAAAAACAAAAAATAAAAAAAATAAAATAAAAATACTAGATTGAATTTAAATTAGAACGGTTACTAAATTACCTAAACTAACTCAATTAATTACTAAACTAATACTATATTAAAGACAAAACATATACCAATCAAACATAATTAACTAAATGATATAAAGAGAAAGCTAAAATAGATAAGAAAGTCAACTATTAACAACAACCAGAACTCCAATTCGGTCCCTCAAAACCGAGAACAACTGGACTTCGAAATTTAAAATTCCTTCAATCATTTGTTTCCCCCAACTAAGTGACCACAATTTCTTCAAACCCAAAATGTTTCTAATCCAAGAAATTATTAAACTAATGCAAGATAGGACCAAATGTCTAAGTGGACCTACCCCATGACTACTTCAGATAGAAGATAATATTAAATGAACAAAAAAAAATTAAAATGTCCCCCCCAAATATCTTCTTCAACCCCACATCAACGAAACGCCCTGCACACCCATAGATTTCAGATTATCTTTCTTCTTCTTTAGCTCTTAGTTCTCTCTGTTTTCTCATTTCTTCTTTCTTCTCTTTTAATTTCTCTTCTATCCGATTCTCTTCTCTCGGTTTTTCACTTTCTCTTCTTCCTTCTCTTTTAATCACTTCTTCCTTTCTATTTTCTTTTAATTTCTTTCTCTCCCTCTCTTCTTGTTTTCTCTCAATTTTTTTTTCTTTCGTTCTCCAGCCCTCTGATTATCTCTCTCGGTTTCACTCTTTTATTCTCACTATTTTTCGTTGTTTTTCTCTCTTTCTTCTCCATCAGTATCTCTCTGTTGCTTCTCTCTCTGCTCGTTCAATTTCTTTCCCACACCCTTTGTTCTCTCTATTCCGTTTCTCCCCTTACTCTCTGATTTCTTTCAATCTCTCTCGCATGCTCTTCTCCCATCTCTGTCGTTTGCTCCCTCGACACAACAGCAGAGTTAATTTCCCCAAATTGATTCCCCCAGTCGAAATAGGAGCAATGGAATTGTGACTGGGGGTATGTTTATGGCTTGCTGAAGTGGCATTTTTGGCGCAATTGGGAGACATTGGGTGGCGATTTGAGAGGAGGGGTGAGGGCGTGGATAGTGAATGAATTTCTGGGCTGGTTATGCTTGAATCTGGTGGCACGCGTGACTAATGGGCCTGTAGGGGTGGTTGATTTCGTGAATGGGTGATTTTGAATGGTGAGTTTGATGTTGGAATTTTGTTTTGCAGGTTTATAGATGGAGGTGGAAGTTGGATTTGATTGAGATGGTGTGTAGGAGGTGGCTGGCGTGGTGGTGATTTTCTGATGGTGTGAATGGTAGTGCTCCAAAGGGAGAGGCGTGTGGGGACTGACTTGCTGGTGTGTGTACTGATTGTAATTGGGTTTGAGCAGATGATTGTTTCTAGTTGTTTGCTGCGTTTGGGGGGAGGCCATGATTTGGCTATTTAGGTGGAGCTTTGGTGGCTAATTAGGGGGCTGATTGTTCTGCAGGTTATGGTGTATGTGGCTGTCTTGCGATTGCTTTGGGAGGGATTTATGGTGGTCTATTTGGTTGTAGGTGGCGGTGGTACTCTGGTAGCTCTGGTTAATTCTTATGGGTGGGATTTGTGCTTGTTTTGCAGAATTTGTGTGTGTGCGTGTGTTGTCTGTGTACTGAATCTGTTATGTGTGTGTGAAGCTATGTGCATCTGTGTGTGTTTATGTGCGTGTGAAGCTGTGTATGTGGTCAATTGTGGTCTGTGAAAGATGAGAGACGATGATTCAATATTGATGGTGGATAATTGGGGCTGATGACAGGTGATTTTCGGAAGGTGAACTGAGAGCTATGGCCGTTGATTGAGGGTGGCTTTGTTGATTTGAGGGTAGTGATGAAGGGAGGATGATTTGCTGGTGGTTATTTCTTGGTCTTTGCAGGTTAATGATCAGTGTAGTGTAGCGTGGTGGTTTACTGGTTATGGGTGGTTTGGTGGCCAACTACGGAGGTTGACTAGGTGGTGGAAGTTGTTTGTGAGCTATGCCTGAAGCTGTTTGGGATGGTGGTGATAGAACGTTGAGGGTGGTAGAGCTGGTAGTGAACTGGTGGTTGTGAAATCCTTTCCTGGGCTAAAGTTCATTTTTTTTAATTGTTTTGGGTGATAATCAAGGGATGGCTGGTGGTTTGGGCTTTGTATAGCAGTGGTGATAAATAGTTAATGGTGGTGAAGAGAGGCGGTGGAGAGAGAGAGAGAGAGAGAGAGAGAGAGAGAGAGAGAGCCAGCAATGGAAGAAGAATAAAAACCCAGAAAAGCAAATCATCAAGAAGACTACAAAGAATTCTTAGTGATAAAAATGAAAATCCAGAAAAACAAGAACAAAGATAAAGCTGATAATCCGATTAAAATTTTAATAAATAAACACAATTAATTTGATTTGGCTTGGAAAAATAGAAGAAAAGAATATCAATTAAACATAAGAACTAATAAATAAACACAATTAATTTGATTTGGCTTGAAAAAATAGAAGAAAAGAATATCAATTAAACATAAGAACTAACCTTTTTAACGTTTGCAAATGATCTGATGAACCGTAACGTGATCTGGAGGTTGGCGATGATGAACAGTAGAAACGAATTAAGGACGGCGCTTAGTGTGTTTTTTTAGGTGTGAAATGTGTGTGTTTGATTCTTAAAGCACAAAATCAAAGTGTTTGTAGGGTTTTTCTGATTTCTACTTTTTTTTCTGCTGATTAAAGAGGATATTTATAGCCCACTTGTTTTGTTGGCCAAGAATGTTATAAAATAACGAAAATGCCACCGGTATTAAAAAATATTAATTTTATTAAAAAAATATTTTTAACCCTAAAATTAAAAATTAATACAAGAAATATGACAACGATTTCTAAATTTTTAGAAAGAATTCACAGTAGATTTCAAAAATAAAATTAGAGCTCAAAACTGATACAAACGTGTTCGGGGTGTAAAAAATGATGATTTTGCCCCTGTATAACAAAAATACACAAAAAATAGATATTAGCCTAAAAAAATTATCAAAAATTAAAAGTAAGCTTAAAACATTAGAAAGTGCCTTTTTGACTCAAAATTTGACAAAAAATGAATTTAAGTTGTAAAATGACGATTTTGCCCTTGAAAAATGAAAATTTACAGAAAAATAGCTGTTGACCTCGAAAAAATTATCAAAAATTACAAATAAGCTTAAAACACTAGAAAGTGCATTTTTGACTCCAAATTTGACAAAAAATACATTTAAACTGTAAAATGATGATTTTGCCCTCGGGTAATGAAAATTTACAGAAAAATTGCTATTGACCTCAAAAAAATTATCAAAAATTACAAATAAGCTTAAAACACTAGAAAGTGCATTTTTGACTCAAAATTTTGACAAAAAATAAATTTAAACGGTAAAATGATGATTTTGCCCTCGGACAATGAAAATTCACAAAAAAATAGTTATTGTCTTCAAAAAATTATCAAAAATTATAAATAATCTCAAAACACTATAAAGTGCATTTTTGACTCAAAATTTGACAAAAAAAATGAATTTAATCCGTAAAATGACGATTTTGCCCTCGGATAATGAAAATTCACAGAAAAATAGTTATTGTCTTTGAAAAATCAAGGAAATTTACCAAACATGCTTAAAGAATTAGAAAAATAAATTTGGAACTAAAATTGAGCTAAAATGGTATTCGCGGGGTGAAATTACCCTTTTGCCCTCGTGATGATAAAAATATGAAGAATACTAATTAAATCCAAAAAAATTATAAAAAAAATTAACAAGTTCACATAACAGCAAAAATATGAATTTAAAGCCCCCAAAAGCTTGATAGAAAAATATTTACAGATAAAATTACCATTTTACCCCCTAGATTATTGAAAAATTAAAACTTGTCCCAAAATGCAAAAATGCCCTTCCCATTTTTTAAAATAAATGGTGTATCAAAATTTGGTGTCTACAAACTCTATTCAATGGTTGGCGAAATTATATTGCTATTAATTGTCCTACATTTTTTGAATTGACTTGAGAGTTCTATGCTACCTTTGAATTTGATTTGCCTACTGATTTTATGATGGCAATGCTTTTTTTTTTTTTTTTGGCTAACCCTGTACACAGTGGTGGGTGCCACTCCATAATTTTATCAAGAAAATAAAAGGCAATACAAGGAGGCGGACATAAACCGTACCTCCAGAGATACATGGGAAATTAAGAAATAATAATAAACTCATAAAGTTATAAAATTAAATAAGGAGTACTAACTCCCTTACAATTAGTGACTACTTCTAACATCTTCTAAATAAAGGAAGTCCGAGTTTGTCTGTTTGCAGCTCACCTCGTACCTGACGTGGTAAGTCTGTTTCAACCGTGTAAATGGAACACATCAAATTAGTAACTCCAACATTAGACAAACTGTCTGCCACCCAATTTGTCTCACATTAACAGTGGGAAAAGGATAGAAATGTTGAATGATACATTTTAATCATCTCTACCTCATGCAGAATAGACCAAGGGACTTGAAAATTTTCCTGAAAAATATGTGTCAGTAAAAGAGAATCTGTTTCTATCTGAATGCTGGATATACCTTTTTGAAAACATTGTTGTAAACAAAAAGAATTGTGCGTGCCTCTGCTTGAACACTTGTTGCTATGCCCAAATATACTGAGAAAGCAAAAATCATGCAGCCATTCATGTCCCTCAATATACCACCTCCTCCACTGTTTCCTGGGTTCCCTTTAGAGCATCCGTCCGTGTTAAGTTTGTAAACAGCATAGGGCAGGATTCAACCATTTCACCAACTTAACAGAACATCTCCTCTTCAGCCTTCCAACATCATTATAAAAACTTATGCCATGACTGACCATTCACTACTTTGTCGGGAAATTGAATATGAAATGCATCAAGCACCTCCATAAAAATGCCAGATATCATTTTGTTATGATCTACTATACCCCCATCATATTTAGCATAATTCCTCATCTTCCAGATATTCCAGCAAATAAAAGTTGGCAAAACTTGCCAAATAAATAATACATATTTATTGCTGGAATTTTTAAACCACCAAGATGCTAATTTTATCCTAATATTATGACAATCAAAAGTCATGCCACAACTTCTTTCAAAAAAACCCAAACAATCCTAGCCCAGTCACTACTATAAAATAAATGATGCAGGGTTTCTTCATTTGCATTAACACAACAAAAACATTTAGAAGGTCCAATAATCCCAACCGAAATAAAGACACTTCTAATGGCAGCCTATTGCGCAACAAGCGTACCATAAAAATAGAGACTTTTATGGGTATCCTTGCATGCCAAATGTTTTTATGAAAGAAGGAAGATGGTTTTACCTTTCTGACCACATGATAAGCTGTTGAAAGAGAGAATATACCCGAATGGGTTAATGTCCAGCTACATGAGTCCGGAACTTCAGAAGATGGAGGAGAAGTTGCTAAGACCTCAGTCCGTATGTCATTTGGAATCCATTGGTTAAGGAGATTCACATTCCATCCATCACTATTGTAACACCCTAGAAATTCATACAAAACCATTTAATTCATATTATGTCCATTAGTAGAAAAAAAAAAGAGAAACCAAAAATAGTTAGAAAATAAACAATATTATGATTTCTTTTATGTTATAGCATGTTGTACCTTTTTCTTTAAGGGTTGTACCCTAAAACTCTTGCAAATTAAATGGAAGATAAGTGTTTAAAATCTTCTCTAATCATATTGAGCCAAGATGGTAGCTATTATGCCAAAAGTCAAAACCCTATGCTCACTTACGTCTTGCTATGATTGGTTGTTATTTTTCCCAATTCTCTTTTATTTCTTTTCTACTTTTCTTGGCCTATTTTCTTTCTTTTCTTCTTCACTTTGGCCGGCCCTCTTTTCTCTCTTTCTTCTCTCTTTTGCTTTCATTTTCTTGAAGCTTTTCTCTCCATTTTTATCATCTCCTTCCATTGAAAGTGAACTAATCTCCTCACTAAGCAAAGATCTAGACTTGTTAGAGATATTTACTATGAACTTTTATTATTCTTTCCAAGTTATAAGTTGTAGTTATGTAAGTTAATACTCATGTTTTTGTTGTTAAGCATGACTATTTAAGCCATGAATATGAAGTTTTATTCCATGATTATGATGTTTATAGGCTTGTATGACTTGTAGCTAGTGTTTAAATCTTGAAATAACAAGAATTAAGTATTGATTGATTGAAGAACCTTGGAGTGGTTCAAGTGTTTTGATGGAAAATTTGAGTGAAATTGGGTTAATTATGACATAGAAGTTGTAGAACTTGTTGGAATTGGATTGGTTGGTTGATTTTCTTGCAGGTAAAAATTTTGGGTTAGTCCGATTTTAGGGAAATGCTGCCGAAATTTCGGTAAAATCTAAGAAGTAAGTAAATAGGCTATGATTTAAAGCTATATAGGTTGTAATTTAGTGACTTGAACGTGCAAAAATTTCCGAAGATGAACTATTAGTGAATCGAATTTTTCAGGCAAAAACTCTAGAATTTCGAAAACCCTAATTCTAAAAACCCTAAACCCTAAGATAAAACCCTAAACTCTAAAACCCTAGAAATTAAACTCTAGAAAGAAGTGGGGTATTTCTCAAATTTTCTTATTGAATTACTTAGATTTTCATCAGGTTTTTATAAGACTATGTCTTTTGAATTTCAGGATCCGAAAGTGAATCCCGACCTTTTTACGAAATATTTTCCTAAGCATTTCAGGTGAGTGTTTCTATGTGTGCATGATGCATGAAATGCTATGTTATACTTGTAATTATTATTTATTGAAATGTGTTACTTGAGGAAAGATGTGTACTTTATCGCATCTATTCCGCAATGTGTTACATGCTTCCATTATCCAATGTGTTATTTGTGCTTGAGACTTCCGTGACTAACTTCACTGTTACTTCACGGGTAGTCGACCCGGTCGTGATTGAGGAGGACATAAGGTGCTGGGTGTTTTAGGGCGTGTTGTTCTTTCCTATCTGAGTTGAATTCCTCAAAGAGGCCAACTATGGATTGAACTTTCTTGCTTGTTGGCCCTCCAAGGTTGAGATTACTCCTGGAATGTGGTAGCCTGTACAGAGGTTATAAGGTGAATGGTGGTTAGGGTACTTGCTTGTTAATACTGGTATGATCCTTGGCGAGGACCTGAGCTATTATCTCGGTCCTAACGTCATGGTTACATGTATCAGTACTTGCTACTTCTGCGGTTGAGCTTGCTCCTGTAGTTGAGCCCTGTATCTGCCATTGACTACTTGTTAATTAATTTGTTTATATACTGTTTATTTAACTCGTTAATTATTTTCATTAAATAAAATAATGGGTTATTGGTATGGATGCATGAATTGAGCACTCACTGGGCTATTATAGCTCATCCCTTTTATTTGTTTTCTTTAACCAGGTTTCCCGTAATACTAAAGCTAGGAAAAGCAGATTTTTAGATATTATATATATATTTTTTTATATTTTGATAGCCAAATTGTGTAGACTATTATTGTAAATACTATGTATATTTTGGGATGTAAAACCTCTTAGTGATACTTATACTTTTAAGTTGAATTATATGAATGTATTTTATTTTGAGTTAAGTATGTCTGGATGATTTGAGTGAGTGCGTGATTTGAGTCCTGGTGAGAGCCAGGCAAGCAGTCCGCTAAGCCCTTTGGTGCGCCTCTGGGTAAGGTGGGACTATCACAACTATCCACGAAATCCCTCACCTTATAGCATTTTGATGTGTGTAATCTTTCAGCAATAGACCTTGACTTTAACCTATTATCATACCAGAAGGAAATATTTCCACTCCTTACCCACCATATCATATTTACTTTCGCCTGTTCTCTTATTCGGAGCATCCTCTTCCAAGACAAAGAGTCTTGAGGAGTCACCTAAACCACAGTTGAATAAGCTTTGGAACAATACTTAGAAGCCATAAATTGAGACCAAAGAGATTCTCGAGTTTGAAAGCTTCACAACATTTTGACTGAGAAAGCCTTGAAAACATTTTCCAACACTCTTAACCCAATCATACCTTCTTCAGTTAGGTAGCATAACTCTCGCTATTTCAATCCTCCTTTGGCCCCCCAAAAAAAATTTGCAAACGTCTTTTCTAGAATGTTTAATACTAATGTGGGAGGATTAGCAGCAACCAATAGATGAATTGGAATTGAGGAGAGAACGCGTTTGATCAGAATTAATTTACCTCCACTAGAAAGTAACCAATTCTGCCAGCTTGAAATTCTCGTGCAAATGGATTGACAAATCTCTAAAAAGTAGCTTGATTTCCTTCTAATAGTAAGAGAGGGCATTCAAGATATCTGACTAGAAAAACTTTTAAATTAAAACCCGTAACTTGCTTTACCAATTTATCCTTGTCGTCGGCATTTTAGAATGAACTAGGAAATTTCTTTGCATTAACTTGCTGTCCAGATTCAGCTTCATATTGCGTGAGAGTTCTCTTTATAAGCCTTAGGGGGGAGACTGAGGCACTAGAGAAGATGAGGACATCATCAGCATAAGCCAAGTGAGTAATAGCTGGGCAAACTCGAGGCACAAAAAAGCCACAAAATCCAGCCTTAGAAACTAGAGCATTGAGACCTCTAGATAGAACCTCAACTGCAATAATAAAAAGGGATGGTGATAACTGGTCTCCCTGATGCAAGCCTCTATAGGAGGGGAAGAATCCATATGAGGATGCATTGATAATCACTGAAAACATGTCATTAGATATCAATTGATGGGTCAAGAATTTAAGCAATCTTTAACTGAATTTAATTTGGCGTTTGTCATATTCTAAGTCTAAGGAATACGTAGAGAATGCATGTGATTTCATAGAGCCTTTTTTCTCTAAATACTCTGGTTATTGGAAGGCAATGTCCGTTAATGAATCTTCCTATGACCCTAGTCAGTCAAAGAGCTACTATCTTAAAGAGCCATATTGCACTATATTCAACGGTTCTTAGCTTATAGTTTTTCTAGTTGGAAAGACAGTTTTGGCACTTTTGCCAAACCTGAGTTTTTTTTTTTTTCATTCTCTGGATGATTGAAAATATCAAGGCAAACTTGGGTTGTTGGTTGGCATCACAATTCTGAACAGTGTTGGTAAAGAAAAATATGCCTTTAATTCTTGGTTCCTACATCACTCATTTCGCTATGAGCGTTGGGGTTTTAGATCTAGATGACAATGGCATGCACGTGGCATGTGTTATGGAACTCTTTAACTTAACTTGTTTAGAGAAAATAGGAGTAGTATAACAAGTTATGTTGCATTTCAATTCACTCCCCCGGGACCTCCATAGCATCTCCCTGAGCACACTAGACCTCCTGCGATCCTACTCAGCTTACTGGCAATCAAGGTGATAAGGCAGGCCTTTGACATCTACACCAACCCCGACTTCATCTTCTTGGGAGGGGCATTTTCAATATCTTCATGCTGAAATTCATCAAATTGATGGTCATTTGTTTCATATTGAGCAGCATATGTCATAGCAGTCTCAAAATTTAGCACAATTCTTCCACCATATGGGTTTCCGCCCACCTTTCCCTCCTCATCCGTAGCATGGTTATACTCTCTCCTGTGTTCAAGGAAGTTTCATTGTCCCTTCTACCTTTTACTTGCTTGTTTTTAATTTTTACATTGGGAAAATGTAATGCTTAGGTGTGGGGAAGGAGTCTCTTAGTAGCTATGTTTTGTTCTATGTTTTGTGTGTTTATATTGCCTTTGTTAGTGCTGTGGTGTTTTTGTTTAGCTATGATGATTGTAATCAAGATATAAGTGTTCGTGGTAATTTTATGCTAGTTGAGTATCATATTTTACTTAACAATGGATTTGGATGATGAACGTGTTGGATTTGACAAAATTTTTTAACTACTTTGTGAGCTTTTGAACGACTTAATAAGCCTTTCATTCAAAGTTGCTCCATTTTTTTTATTGTTGAGTGGTTATTACACATGGATTTGTCATTCTAGAACGTGTGCTCAATTATGCATGTCAAGACCACACTTGTATGAGTTTGATGCACTAAAGTGACAAACGCATTTAGGATTTACTCGTTTTTTGACCTTCTTAAAAATTTTGCCCTTATTTTAATAATCATTGATAAGCCTAATTTGAACCTTTAACTCTTTCTTTGTTTAATAATCACAATTATTTCTGAAGACCAATTTTTAAACTTTCTTGTTAAACCTTATGTCAAAGAATTGTCGTAGTTTTATTGTAAGAAAAGTTGATGTGCCATTACAAGGCATGAATTGAAATTGTCAAGTGTTGGCAAAATAGAGTTTGGCTTGGAAGTATCTCAAAAAAGAAAAGAAAAAAAGAGAAAAAAAAGATTGAAAAAATAGAAAGAAGATGGTTGTGGTGAAATATGTCC
This sequence comes from Mitragyna speciosa, assembly GCA_024721245.1. Classification (NCBI taxonomy): domain Eukaryota; kingdom Viridiplantae; phylum Streptophyta; class Magnoliopsida; order Gentianales; family Rubiaceae; genus Mitragyna; species Mitragyna speciosa. The sequence goes on from CM045568.1 coordinate 1,908,969, forward strand.
ATGAGTAGTTGTAGTGTTCAAGATTGGAGAATCAATTGTCAAGAAAGTGACTGCACTTGTTAATTTTATTTTGAGTGTCAATATACCTTGGAATGTTGAGTTTGAAAAATAATTTCGTGCGGCAAAATTCTAGCATTCTTTTGACATAGTTACACCAAAACTTACCCTTTTTATCCTACCTACCCAAGCCCCATTACAACCCGTATGAAAGTCCCTTTGATTTTTGTGTTTAACTCTACTATTCAGTGGTGGAGATGTGATATAAGAGCAAGCAATATTGTTGATTTGAGAGTGACATTTATACCTTGAACACTTTTAGGAGTGATGACTGCATTCATTAAATATCTTGGTGAGGATTGTTGAATCTGATATATTTTGAATTCAATAAATTTGTTGGGAGAGTAGGGTGCCTTACTAGTATAATTTGCTATAAACTGCTTGATATCTTGATTGTGCTTTTGAGCTAGAATATGCTTGAGGACAAGCATAGTTTAGGTGTGAGGGATATTGATAGGATGCATATTAATTGCTCAATTGGTGCACATTTCCTTTTCATTCTTACCAAATGTTGTGTTAATTGATGGATTCTACGTATATTTGGTAAATTGTGCTAAATTGCAAGAATATAAAAAAGAAAGGAAAGAAAAGACAACTTGAAGATATTAAAAAAAATTATATCTATGCTGATTGGCATGGGCGCGTCAATGTCTATTGGAAGTCCAAAAAAATTCTGCACGTGTGAAGTGCTGCCAATGTTGAGTCACGGCTAGAACAAATATCCTTTTTTAGTATTTTATCAATATTAGGAAGTTGTCTTTTGTTTATATCTTTATTTTAAGATATTCCTCTAAGAGAAGAAGTCGGCAAGTATTAGATAGCCAAAAATTAGGAGAAAAACATGGAAGGAATTGTGATTATGATTAAACACTATTTTTGGTTATTTTGAAAAAAAGAGAAAAATGCCTCTTCTCTAGAGTAGAGGCAACAGACGGTATTTTTCTAGAGATAGAAATTTTCTTCATCCTTTGTGTAATGCTCTCTTTCATGGAGAGCAACTAAACTACTCTTTCTAGTTAAGGGTCAATTTGAAGACTTGATTTCAAACACATGTAAGATTGAATTAATTCTTATTTGTTTCTTTTTATTCATTGGTATTCATACGTTCTTTGATTTACATTTTTATCATTATTTTGTTCTTTAAATGTCAAGGGACCTGATATTTGAATTAACACAAAAATCTATTGCTATATTAACCAATTGAATTTGTAATTGTTTGATTGGTTAATTATGGTGGTAACTAGCATGATTAGTTAAATGTTAGGGGAACATATGATCTAATATAAATAAACCCTCGTAGCATGTTTATTGATTAGGATTTGGGCTTTTCTAGTTTTTAATACAATTGAGGAATTAAATCCTACATTCCTGTACCTAGGGTTATTTCTTGATTAGGGAAATAGATAACGGTCATACCTTGGCTATCGATAAAGTAAGAAAAAGTTGGTTGTCAGAGCTTGTTGATGGCTGTAAGCAATCTATTAATGAGTAATTGAACTATTCTTGCATCAAGAATTAGTTGAGTGAACCATATCTGAAAAATTGTACCTTTGGCTAGAGCTTTGTTATTATTGATTTAATCTCTGCTTATTTCTCTTAATTGTTTTTGCTGCAATTGATTGATTATTTGTTTTTGACTTTCTCAAACAAATGCCCCCATCATTTTTACTTTAAAAGGAACAAATTTCTTTCTAATTTGTATAGAGACGACCCTACTCACTGCTATATACAAAGTCTACATTTTTTAAAGTAGGATTTCTATTATTGCACAGATTTGGCACCTGTCAAATGCTTAGAAATGGTTATGGATCTTCAATTGCTTATGGGTTTTATAGTTAATTGAAATGTGAGAAGAACGATTATGATTTATAGTGGATGATTAAGTGTAGCATTTTGTTTCCTAATTAATTATGTAATTACTTATTTATAGAAAGTAATATTGGTGATTTTGATGATTGTAGATTGTTGGAAATGAAGGGAAATGATAATGGTTCCCTAATTAGGGATTACTAGATTACAACCATGATTAGGCCCTTTAATGATAATTAGCAGATTGGTATATTTAAGACCGTAATTGAGCATTTGTTGATATGTTTAGGTGAAAAAGATGGCTACTATTACTTGGACTACTTGAATTAGCATACTTGGACCAACGTAAGTGGTGCATGTATCATTTATGGTTTTGAAAGTGTAGCAGTCAAACTTTATAGTTTTGAAAGCTATTTTACATATATTAAAGTGGCATGATTATGTTTTTGTTAATGATTTATTATGAATGTGCAAATGTGAATGATAGAATAATTTATTGATTTAGCTCTTGTATAATATGACTTTTCACATGAATAATTCCTTAATTAGAGGAGGACAAAGGGCTTCTCTCTACTTTTTCTCTCTAGATTTTTTCTCTCTTCTTGCCGCCTTCTTTCTTTTCAAATTTTAGGGTTTGATGGAGGCCCTTCAACCTAGGGTTGAAGGGCAACCAAAGCTTCCTAACAGATCTTTTGCCGACATTCTGATCAACAAATCTGCATTGCTGTTGAAGATTCAGCTAACTACAATCCATAAAGGTGAACCAGCAGTAGCATTTACCTATGCAAATGTGGAGAAATATGCTGCACCATTTTAGTTTGCTTTGATTGGAAAGTTTTCCCATAGAAGACCAAGCATGTAATTGATTAGGAAGGCATTTACTGTAATTGGGTTTTCGGGATCTTATTTAATTGGTTTGTTGGATCAACGTCATATCCTTATTCATTTGTCAACTGAAGATGACTTCCTCTGCTGCTGGTTGAAAGGGATGTGGGTGATCAGTGAATTTTCTATGCGTGTGTTCAAATGGTCCACTGACTTCCAAACAGATATTGAATCTTCTCGTGCTCCTATCTGGATCTGCTTTGAAGGATTACCTATTCATTTCTTTGATAAGGCAGCCCTTTTCTCTATTGCTAGCGCAGTAGGAAGCCCCCTGAAGATTGATGCAGCGACTGCTACGCTAGCTAGACCACATATGGCGCGTGTATGTGTGGATGTGGACGTCACTAAGGAATTGCCAAATAGAAGTCTGGATTGCTGTTGGCAATGGGGGTTTTTGGCAAAAGATTCATTATGAAGATCTTCCTTCATATTGTATGCACTGCTATAAGCAAGGCCACGATGAATCAAGTTGTCGTTTACTCAATCAAAAACGGAAGGACAAGGTGCCTGATAAGGTAGCAAACTCGACCAAGGCTGCTCAAATGCAGTATATGCCCAAATTAAGAATTTTGCAGAAAGGTGAAGGTTCTGATATTCCAGATCAGGAAAAGAAACAGCAGGAGAATGATGTTGTAGAAGATCCTTGTAAACAAATGGAAAATACTGAACCTGGCATTGAAGAGACGCAGATCAAAGTTTATCAGTCCTTCCCTAACGAGGGTGCTGGAAACAATACGGTGCAGGTGGTTCCAAATGATCAGCAAGTTGGAACTATTGACTTATGCTGCAAGGTATTGGAATCTCACGATAATGGAATGGAGCAACACTCTCATGAGCATCAGTTTAAAGAGGATAATAGTGGATTTCGGATAGTCCAATAATACTAGTGAAATTGATGTTGAAACGAATACTTCTGAGGAAGGAGCTATCACAGATTTAATCCAGGAAGCTGAAGTGATTGCAGGGTAATTTATCTCCTAGGGGGAGTAATGATGCTAAATTACAGATTTGCTTTGATGGTGGGTCACGAGAAACTAATGCAGACGTAGCAGAATTTGCTGAGGATCACAATTGGCAAGTTCCTTCCACGAGGTAAAAAAGGAATTCGATTTTTGGCTTCAGATAGAACTTTACGTTCTCATTCCAAATCTTTAAATAATCCGTTTGATTCATTGTCTCAATGATTAACTTCATGTTCTGGAATATTAGAGGAGTGGCTAGACCCTCTAATTTAAGACGATTAAAAAAATTAATACAGTTGTATCATCTGGAGTTTGTGGCTATTGCTGAACCTAAAATAAGTTTGTCTAGGATTAATGGAATTTGTATGAGGGTGGGAATGGATTCTGTGGTATATAATGCTGCTAGCTCTATTTGGTTATTTTTCAAAAACTCGACAAGAATTTCTGTAGTGGCTGACAGTGAGCAACACTTATCTGTGGAGGCATGTAATTCTCTTTTTGCTACTCCTTGCAAGCTCACATTTGTTCATGCGAAATGCTTGCCTTCTGAAAGACAAATGTTGTGGGATGCTTTGAGGTCCGAAAATACAGGTAACCTTCCTTGGCTTGTTGGGGGAGACTTCAACACTATCATCTCTGGAGAGGAAAAGAAAGGAGGAAGACCGTTTAGAATAAATGAAGCAGTGGATTTTATGGAGCTTATGCATGATCTCCAACTGGTTGATGCTGGATTTACTGGCTCGCAATACACTTGGTGTAATAACCGAATGGGAAGGGCAAGAGTGTGGAAAAGACTTGATAGAATTTTGTTGCATCACTCATTCACGTCTTTAAATGTTGCCATTTCTGTTCAACACCTTGCCAGAACGCCTTCTGATCATGCCCCATTGTTGATCAAGTGTTCCACTCGAAATGATGGCAAGCCAAGACAATTTCGTTTCTTAAATTTCTGGACCTCCCATGATGAATTTCTGGATGTTGTTCGTTCTAGCTGGCAGACGGACTGTAGTGGCTCTCCATTGCTTTCTTTAGCTGTTAAACTTAAAAGAGTGAAGCAAGCCTTAAGACTTTGGTCACGCCAGGCATTTGGAGACATCTTTGAGGCAGTCAGAGCTGCTGAGCTATAGGCTGTTGAGGCCAAAAACCAACATGATTTATTGGCATCAGATACTAATTGGGAAGCTGTGCAGAAGGCCAGGTTAAAATTTAAATAAAGTTTTGTGTGTGGAGGATAATTTTTGGCGACAGAAAGCTAGAATAAAATGGTGGAGGGATGGTGAGCGTAACTCAAAATTCTTCCATTCCATGGTGGCCGAAAAAAGAAGGAAGGCTTCAATCCATGCCATTCATAATTCTGCTGGACAGTTGTTGCGGGATGAAGAAGACATTGGGCAAGAAGCATGCAGGTATTTTTCTCAACTATTTTCTACGGGTGATTTGAATGGCAATGTTAATTTGGATCATATTCCCAAATTGATTTTGGATGAGGATCGCTCCTACCTTGAAGCTATCTCGACTCTAGAAGAAGTGAAAAAGGTGGTATTTGTTATGGATGGAGATAGTGCTCCTGGACCGGATGGACTTACTGGTAAATTTTTCACTAGTGCCTGGGGAATTATAGCCAATGATGTTTACTAGAGCTATTTTGGCATTTTTCTGTGGTGAAATCCTTCCTAAAAGTGTGACATCTACACTTGTTGGTTTTGATTCCTAAATGCTCGCAGCCTCAAAACTTTTCTCAGTTCAGGCCAATCAGTCTGTGTAATTTTTTAAACAAAATTATCTCTAGACTGATGGCAGATAGACTGGCTACAAGTTCTTCCTCGCTATTATATCTTTGCAACAGAGTGGTTTTGTTAAGGGTAGACAATTAGCTTGAGAATTATCTGCTAGCTCAAGAATTGGTGTCAGGCATTGGGAAGAAAAATAGAGGTGGAATGTGGTGCTAAAATTGATATGGCTAAGGCTTATGACAGAATATCTTGGACTTACCTGTTGGGTGTGTTGAGGGCGTTTGGATTTGGGGAAATATGGATAGACAGAATTTGGAGATTGGTGTCGAATTGTTGGTTTTCGGTTATTATCAATGGTGACACCTTCAGGCTTCTTTCAATCTTACAGGGGTCTTACGGCAAGGGATCCTATTTCCCTGCTTTATTTATTATTGCTACTGAGGGATTAACTAGAGCTTTGAATCTTTTACCTTCTTATAGGTCTTTTGTTCCTTACAAAGTCTCTAGTAACTGTCCTGTTATTACTCATTTGGGCTTTGCAGATGACTTAATTGTATTTTCAGGTGGAGATAAGAGGTCTTTGATGATGGTTATGAATAGTTTTGAAGGAATATGAAAGATGCTCGGGTCAGATGATTAACATTGACAAAAGTTAGTTTCTTATGTCATCCTAAAACGTCTCCTCAAAGACTATCTATCATTCAGCAAGTAACAGGTTTTGCTAGAAAAGCTTTTCCAGTCAGGTATTTGGGGTGCCCACTATTTTGTGGTCGTAGCAAGTCTTCATATTTTGCTGATATGATTCAGTCAATTGCTAATAAGATTTTGAGCTGGCACTAATCGTTTTCTGTCTATTGGTGGCAAATTAATCTTAATTAAACATGTTTTGTCTTCTGTGCCTTTGCATATTCTTGCTGTCTCCTCTCCCCCTAAAGGGATTTATATGCAGATGGAGAAAATTATTTGCTAATTTTTTATGGAATTCGGTGGATGAGGAGACTAGGAGGCATTGGATTAAATGGAAAGATCTTTGTCTTCCTACTTCTGAAGGTGGTGCTGGTCTTTCGGTCATTAATCTGATGTTCATAGGGCAATGTCTATGAAGCTATGGTGGAAATTTAGAAATCAAGAATCCTTATGGGCGGAGTTTATGTGTGCCAAATATTGTAAAGGCAACCATCCAGTAATGGTGCAGCCGTCTCCAGTGGATTCGTTGACTTGGAAGCGAATGCTATCAGTTAGGGAATATGATGGAGACAAATATTATCTGGCATCTTAAAAGGGGTTTGGTGGATTTCTGGCATGACAACTGGATGGGATCTGGTGCTCTTTCTATTCATGGCCAGAATTCAGGATTCTTATAAGGTATGTGACTTTATTGTAGACAATTGTTGGAATGAGGTTAAACTTAGAAATACCTTGCCTTCTTCAGTTGTGCAGAAGATTTTAAGGATAGAGGTCCCTCTTGAAGAAATGCCTGATAGATTAATTTGGCATTGGACCCCTTCTGGGAATTTTTCCTTATCCTCTGCGTTTGAGATAATTCGTTATGCAAAGAGTCAGAGTTTTATTTCCAAATATTGTTGGGAGGCAAGTATTCCACTTAAGGTCTCTTTTTTCCTAATGAGACTTGTTACTTAGACGGCTTGCAGTGGCAGATATCATAAACAAATTTGGGATCCACGAGGCCTTCCAGGTGCTTTTGTTGTTCTAGACCGTCTGTGGAATCGTTAGAGCATATTTTCAGTTTTGGGGATATTCCAAATCAGATTTGGAATTTCTTTGGAATGCCAGCTGGTTTATCTTCACAACGAATGGAAGGTCCGAACTGAGGTTAAGTAAAATGGTGGACTCTTCCTTGCTCTAATGGTATGATGTCTTTTTTATTCCAAGTGACTCCCATTTTTATTTTATGGCATATCTGGAAAGCACGAAATGATTGGGTTTTCTCAGGAAATGCTACTTCTTGGGATAAAATTTCTGCAAGCATTTGTTTGGATATTAAGATGACACTTGATATAAAGTTTAAATGTTCTTTCATGTGTCATTCTTGGCTAGATCTTTTGTTTGATGTTTGCAAGAGAAAGCAGGGTATCAAGGTGATTCTAGTGAAATGGAGACCAGCAATTGCAACATCTTAAATTAAATACGGATGGTTGTTCTAAGGGCAACCCTGGAGAATGCGGAGAAGGTGGGATTCTTAGAAATGGTCAAGGTAATGTTGTCTTAGCCTTTGCTACTTCCTTTGGTTTGGGTACAAGTGTTGAAGCAGAATTTGAAGCATTGTTATTTGGGATTCAACTATGCATATCCAAAGGTTTTACTGGTTTTGATGTAGAATCAGATTCTTTAACTTTAGTGAAGATCTTAAAAGGAGAAGCTTCTTGTCCATGGAAGGTGGCTGCATCTTTTTGACAAACTTTGCAAGCTCAACGCACACTGGAATGAGGTATTGCATTGTCATAGACAAGCAAATGTTCCTGCTGACTTATTATCAAATGAAGGTATTAAGAACAGGACGTCTAGAGTTTATACTTCATTTGGTTCTCTTCCTCATCAAGTCCGCAGAGTAGTGAGAATATATAATTTGGGTTTTTCTACTTTTAGATTCAAAATGTTAAAATTTTAGCTTATGTATAGGAAGTAGCACTTCCAATTTTTTTAGATAATCTTAGTTTTTCAATTTTGTTTCTTTCTAGACTTTTGTAATAATTGAGCTAACGTCTAGTCCCCCTCATTTTTATTATAAATAAAATTTGGGAGTGGCATCCCCCCGTCTACGAAGTTAGCCATTTAAAAAAAAAATAGAGGAGGTGATATAATTTAAAATGCAGCAACCATCAGTAGTTAGCATTTTGACTGTTTTATTATAATGGCCATGTGTTTTGTGACTTATGCAAATAATTGATGCACATTTCAAATGTACTATATATGTACAAATATGTGTGCGTGTCTAACAATCTCTGGCCAATAAAGAGATACATGTGCTACTTACTGAATTGATTTTTCACTCACCCCTCATTTTTACCACGTAGTTGATGATGAATTCATTGAAGAAGATTGGAATAGCTCATGGGGGCAGTAGTTGGAGGCAAGGAAGATCCTTACCGGATAAATGACATTGTGCTTGTTAAGTTAATTTATGTTAAACACTTGAACAATACGTTTATATGTAGTAGCTATGATCTTGATTGTACATTGGAAGATTGTAACATTACTATTATGGATAATTTGATACTTGTAAGCTATATTGAATTTATTGCGTGGTGAGATGGTTGTGTCTTAACTTAATCTAAGGCATGACGGTGTTACACTCCCGGCATGGGGCGTGACAAAAACTACTAATGTAAATTTCTTGCTGTGTATTCCAGCTATGCAAGATTTAGCCAAAATATTTATGGATTTCCAATTGAATGAGTTGGTTCGTAGGAGTATTTTAATGAAAAAATACAAATAATAGAATTGTTTTTTTTCTATTACATTTTATTACAGAAATGAATAATTTCATAAATGTCCCAACAGTCATATTTGATCACAGAATGGCATACTTATAATGGTTATAACGGTCATAATGGCCATATTATTGTTATTATTATCCTGACTGTAATGCAATTATTTTATACAATTATATTTATAACGGAATTATGAGATTTAATATTGTAATAATTCTATTGTTGTTACTCATATATTTTTAGCATATAAATAGAAGGATTGAGAGAATACTTAAAAAACAAATTATTCTTCTAACATCTATAACTTTATTTGGGACAAAAGTAAGGTGTGTGTGAAGCTTTTATGCTTCTCTTGGCTGTGGAGAGCAAAGAGAAGCAACAACTTGGGTTTGGTTGTTGTATCTCGGAGGTGATGTATTGTGACCTACTGCACTAGAAATAAATCTGTAGGGGCGCGAATCATCTTAAAGAGAGCGTATTACGCACGTCAACCCTACCAGACTTCTTAGTTGGTATCAAATGCATCTTCATCACATACAAAATTTCAGATTTTATAATGTTACATCAAGATAATATTTCTCTTATTTAAATTATAATTTGATTTTTTTGCAAAATCAATTGTGGTTATTTGTATATTTGCTGGTTTAGAACCAACAATTTTAAGACGATTGGACCAAAGAATAATTAAGAAAAGGACACTTAAAATTTTGACGGCCTGGTTTTCAATATGTCTTGTTTGCACATCTAATAGTCTGCAATTCCTTTATATTAAATTATAATATCAGCCTTAGTCTATGTTTGGGCATTCCTTTGCTTGTGGGTTCCAAGTAAATAATATTGAAACTGGAAACCTAAAAAATGCGACGTTAATGTTGAGTTCGGGAGTTTAAAAAAAAGAAAAAAAGGTTAGTGCTTACTAGAAATTGACATTTGTGGCTTGATTGTGCTTTGTGCATGAAATTCAAATGTGATTATAATTCTTTATCAAAAAAAATATATGGTTATAATTCTTATGTTAGAGTACACTGCACTGTTGAAAATTTCATATGATAATTGCACATTAGTATTTAAATAAAATGAAATTTTGACTAGAATTGAATGTTGGAAATTTGGATCAGACAATCAATCACCTCAATTTTGTTCAAGTTACTGGATTTCCTTTGGCTTCTTATACTACAAAAGATTGACAAAGGAGACAAACGGGTTGGAAACACCAGATTATGATACAATTGTAGTATATATTGTCAATGCTGTCGTTTAGTGGTCCTTTAAAAAAATAAAAGAAATCATTTCATGGGTTCATTCTTTTCTTAATGGCATTTCTTTCCCATTCTTAGATAGAATCCATCATCTTAGACTAAAGATATGATTCTCTTTCTTGAATACTTAATATTCAATCTCATGAGTTTTGTGTTGACAAATAGTGTTTTGGTAGTATTTGCTAAGTTAGCCCCCTTGAATGATACTAAATGACTACATTTAAATTTTATTTTGCCTTGAAAATTTGAAAAAATTTTGAGGTGTGACATGTCTATTCATGGGGCTCAATATTCTGGTATAATATGGATCAGCCAGAATAAAATATATTTATTTGGAGGGACAATGAAGGATGCATACAACTTATCACTCAATGGAATATGATATAATGCTAATGTATTTGCTATGGTAAGTAGAGTTAAACATGTTTATTTTCATATTTTTAATCTATTAGTAAAATAAAATGAGATATAGTGGGGGTGGTATATTTATCATTAAAAAAAAAGGAGGCCATATACTATGCGCTCTAGTTATGGTGGCCTGAGTGGCATGTCATGGATTGCATGCATCATGGAATGAACGATTGAATTTCTTTTTTTTAATTTTACATGGCAGTACAATGTTTAAATAGTGGGGCTTATTTCCATGATTATATTGTCTTTGGAATATCTTAACTATGTGGGTTTTCTTATTTTGGTAACATAGAGAAACTGGAAGTTAGTTGATGCATATGGAATCTTGACACTACTTAATTTGATATTCCAAGGTCCAAAGTCTAGCAAGCTAATTTGATAGCTAAACCAAAGAATTATTGTGGTCTTCAGTACTTAAAAATGCTAGAGGCATCAAGGTCATATCTTAAAGTTGAACTTGTGAGTAAATGATACTTTTGGATACATGATTGAGAACCATAGTACATTTGCTTAATCAAATTAATATTAATAGATTGATCAACAACTTCATAATACGATCACAATTATCTTTTGGGTAGTTGTCATGATATTTCATTTTTATGTCCTTAGTATCTTAGGGCTGGGTATAATGTTAAATGTCCATGATGATGATTATTTTTGTTAAGCAAGTATCTTCACCAATATCTACTGCTCATACTTTGCCAACTTGACAGCTCATTCAACTTGAAGATATAGCAGTAGTTTGTTTTGTTAACTTTTGAACTGATTGTGTTTATCTTTTTGTTACTATTTTGTATTTTGAATAGAGTTCTACACAAGAGCAAAGGCTCACTACTTGTGTATAAATATCAAAGGAAAATATCAATGGAAATCAATCTGAGTTTACTGCACTATAATTTCTACATGGTATCAGAGCTGTAAACTGGTTAAGCCACAACCCTCTTCTAACTTTAATTAATACTCAATCTTCTTCCTCCTATTTTGTAAGTGTTCATTTTCTGTTGTCACAATGACAAAAGAACCTGAACTCACAATACAACAGTTTCATCAATGTTCCAGCTTAGTGTCAATCCAATTGAGTCTTACCAACTACCTCTTGTGGCGTTCACAAGTTATCCCTTTGATTCAGAGCCTTGGAATTTATCACTGTGAGACCCCTCAAAAAGTCCCACATTAGTGGGAAGAATAAAAAATAATTTGTATATAACATCCTACGTTTGGGCTACTAAATAACTTGGCTTAAGCATTTTGAGCCCGTGGTTTAAAGCTCAAAAGTTATTGGGTCAGCCCAGACGTGGGATGTTACAAATGGTATCAGAGCGAACCTCGCGTGGTCTCTGTATGGGGTGAGACTGGGCCTATGGTATTTGGGCCGGACTACGCAAGGAAGTGAAGGAACTAAGTGCTGTGCGAGGCTAAGTGCTACGTCGACCTAAGGGCGGGAGCCACCTCTAGAGTCCGTACGAGCCACCTCTAGAATCTGATACAACCGAGTGGACAGTCCGGATTATGATATGGATTGGGCTTTGCGAGGACGCAAAGCCTGATAAGGAGGGGTGAATGTGAGACCCCTCAAAAAGTCCCACATTAGTGGGAAGAAAAGAAAATGATCTGTATATAACATCCTACGTTTGGGTTACTAAATAACTTGGTTTAAGTATTTTGAGCCCGTGGTTTAAAGCTCAAAAGTTATTGGGTCAGCCCAGATGCGGGATGTTACAATCACCATGTCTCATCGAGTGATAAACCTGAAGAGAAAATAAAAGACACTGAAGGAGAGGAGATCGACAATTTTGACTACCGTACTTGGATAGTCAATGATGGTCTTCTCACATCTTGGCTTCTCGGAACGATGAAAGAAGAGATTATCAGTATGGTTTTTGAAGAAGACTATATTGCTTATCAGATATGGTCTTCTTTTGATCAACAACTTCTATCTCACAGAATAGAGAAAGAAGGAAATCTCAAAAATATGTTAATGGGGATCAAGAAAGGGTCTCGTTCTCTTGAGGAATATCTCAGAGAATTCAAGTCCATTTGTGACAATCTGGCTGCAATTAAAAAGCCAGTTTCAGACTTAGATAAAGTTTTTCAATTTGCACTTGGTCTTGGCGGAGATTACATGAATTTCAAAACAGCTATGCTTACCAAACCTCCATATTCGTCTTTTAATCAGTTTGTAATGGCACTTCAAGGCCATGAACAAACCATTTCGACACAGCGAAGTGAAAAAAAAAAACACTTTCTTGATCAAGCTCAAGTCTTTTTCTCACAAAGAAGTCGTGGAAGAGGTCGTCATGGAGGAAATAGTCGTGGAAGTTTTAATTCTAAAGGATGAGGCTTCATTCCTGTTGGTCATTTTAGAACTCCAAATAACAATAATTATTCACATGGTATCCATGTTACTACATCTTCTTCAAATGGTAGAGAATGAGTTTCAAAGATTAATGATCAACCAAAGCCACATGCCAACAATGTTGCTGCATCTTCTGGTAACAAACTCACTTGTCAACTTTGTGGAAAAGCTAACCATAGTGCTCTTGATTGCTAGTATAGGTTTGATTTTTCATATCAATCCGAAGATGTTCCTCAAGCTCTTGCTGCTCTTAATCTGGCCAATAATGATCCTTCTCTTAATGCTGACACTGGTGTAACAACTCACATGATAAATGATGAAGGTAAGTTACTTTCAAAAGCCCCATATAAAGGAGATGATAAGATATATGTTGGAGATGGAACTGGTCTTTCCATTTCTCACGTTGGTAATGCCTCTATTTCTACAAATACTGGAAGCTTGAAGCTTAATGATGTTCTTGTTGTTCCTGAACTAACCAAGAATTTGCTTTCTGTTGGAAAATGTGCATCTGATCATCAATGTACCTTTGAATTTACTGGATCTGATTTTGTCATAAAGGATCAAAACCAGAGGATCATCGCCCACGGCCATAAAAAAAGCGACCTCTATACTTTAGATGGTGTTTTGCATGAAGCTCTCAGTGCTATCAAAAATAGTAGCACAACTTCTTCTATTTGGCACCTACGGCTTGGTCATCCTCATAGCAAGATACTTTCTTTGTTGAAGGATAAAATAGATGTTAGTCTTTGGGCTTCTAAACCAAGCATTTGTATTAGCTGTCAAATGGGTAAAAGTTATAAATTACCTTTTGATAAGGCAAATAAAGCTTCTGCTTTGCCTTTAGATAAATCCATTGTGATTTATGGGGTCCAGCACCCATTGCATCTAATCAATCCTTTCGGCATTATGCTATTTTCGTTGATGATTTCTCTCGTTTCACATGGCTGTATCCTTTAAGAAAAAAATTCAGACTTTTATGACTACTTTGTGAAGTTTCAAAGACTTGTTGAGAATCAACTTGATTGAAAAATCAAGGTTTTTCAATGTGATGGTGGGGGTGAATTTAGTTCTATAGCTTTTTCAAGATCATCTGTGCACCTTGTGGAATTGCTCTTCAAGTATCTTGTCCAAATACTCCTGAATAGAATGGAGTAGCTGAACGAAAGCATCGCCTATGTGGTATAAACAGGTTTAACCATGCTTTTTCATGCCAATTTACCTTTAGCCATTATAGGTAGAAGCTTTCTCTACAGCTGTCTATTTGATTAACCTGTCTTCCATCTTCAGTTTTGAACTAATGCAACACCTTATTACAAGATTCATCATAGACATCTAGATTATAGTGGCTTACGAGTGTTTGGGTGTCAATGTTTTCCTTCTCTTCGACATCATGGCAACTCAAAATTCTCTAAGAAGACTTATCCTTGTATTTTTCTTGGTTATAGTCCTTCACATAAGGGCTATCGGTGCTTAGAGCCTCATACAAGGCGAGTTTATCTATCTCGACATGTTGTTTTTAATGAAGAAGTGTTTCCTTGCAGGCCTATACCACTGCAAGTCTCTGAATCACACTTTGATTTTGTAGAGTATCCTTCTACAGATGAATGGTTTTCTTGTGCTTCTTCTAAGCTCCCTTCTACTTCTCTTCATGAAAATGATGTACCCCGTCTACAATCAAGATGTTGTGATTCTTGTGATGTTCCTTCACAAACTATTTACAATGGTTTTTCTTCTAGTGAAAATGATAGCTCCAGCTCAGACAATAACCTTGTACCTACACAAATATCTGCTGCTGCACCTTCCATTGATAGCGTTGCTAATGAATCTTCTTCCCATGACATGCAAACAGCACCGTTATCAATTGCTCTGTCTAGGCCATCACGTGATCGTCACCCTCTAGGTTATTTAAAGGATTATGCAACTATTGCTTGTGCGTCTTCTTTTACCGTTGTTGAGCCAAAAACTCTCAAATCTGCCCTTACAGGATCCTCGTTGGGTTGATGCAATGAAAGAAGAACTTACAGCTCTTCACGATAATGATACTTGGGAGTTGGTACCTCGCCCAACAAATACTAATGTTGTTGGCTCAAAATGGGTGTTTCGAATTAAAACAAAAGAAGATGGCTCAATTGACCAGCTTCAAAGCTCGGCTTGTTGCTCAGTGGTTTCACTCAGGTTTCTGGAGTTGACTTTGATGATACTTTTAGTCCTGTGGTAAAACCAACCACTATACGATTAGTCATTGCTTTAGCTGTTTCTCATGGATGGACATTAAGGCAATTGGACGTCAAAAATGCCTTTTTACATGGATTCTTAAAAGAAACAGTCTATATGGAGCAACCACCGGGTTTTGTTGATTCACAGTTGCCAAATCATGTTTGCCTGCTCAAGAAATCACTTTATGGTCTAAAACAAGCACCTCGTGCATGGTTTGATCGTTTATCTCAATTTCTTCTCCATATTGGTTTTTGTTGCAGCAAAGCAGATCCATCTTTATTCACTTTTCATACCTCTGAAATTACTGCTGTCCTTCTTGTTTATGTGGATAATGTCTTGGTAGCAGGCAATAATTCGTCCTTTATTCAAAGCGTAATAAATCAACTTGGAACTGCATTTGCAATCAAGGATCTGGGGTCACTTAATTATTTTCTTGGTGTAGAAATCAACAACTCTTCTGCAGGTGTCCTTTTTAAGTCAACAAAAGTATACCCATGATCTTTTGGTACGAACAAAAATGCTTGACTGTTCATCATCTGCAACACCAGAAGCAATTAAATCTACATCTCATGCAGCAGATTCTACTTCTGTTGATGCCTTTTCTTATCGTAGCATTGTGGGTGCTCTTCAATATGTAACGTTTACACGTCCTGATATCACTCACGCTATTAATCAAGTTTGTCAACATTTTTCATCCCCAACCTTGGCAAATCTTAAAGCTATTAAATGAATCCTTCGCTATTTAAAGGGTACTTATGATTTTGGAAGTTCATTATCTTTCTTGCAGCCCACTTTCTCTTTATGCATTTAGGGATGCTGATTGGGCAGGCTGTCCCTTTCACTCATCGCAGTACCAATAGTTTTTGTGTCTTTCTTGGAGCTAATTGTATTCTTGGAGCTCAAAGAAGCAACCTACTGTTTCTCGCTCAAGCTTCTGAAGCAGAATATCGCATCTATAGGCATCTGCTACTGCTGAACTAACTTGGATTACCTATCTCCTTCGTGATCTAAGGATTCCACTTCTTAAGCCTCCACATCTATTTTGCGACAATTTAAGTGCTCTTCACATGACAATTAATCCTATGTTTCACTTCTCGCTCCAAGCATATTTCTTTGGATTATCACTTTGTCCGTGAAAAAGGTGGCTGTTCATCAATTGGTAACTAGATATATTCCTATCAGCTTTGCACAACCTGCAAACATTTTCACCAAGCCTTTAGCTAAAGCTTCATTTCAGGATTTTCGTACCAATCTACATGTTCAGTCTTCTTCCCATGCCAGATTGAGGGGGGATGTTAAGCAAGTATCTTAACCAATATCTACTGCAGTATCTTCACCAATATCTACTGCTCATACTTTGCCAACTTGACAGCTCATTCAACTTGAAGATATAGCAGTAGTTTGTTTTGTTAACTTTTGAACTGATTGTGTTTATCTTTCTGTTACTATTTTGTATTTTGAATAGAGTTCTACACAAGAGCAAAGGCTCACTACTTGTGTATAAATATCAAAGGAAAATATCAATGGAAATCAATCTGAGTTTACTGCACCATAATTTCTACAATTTTAACGTACTCTTGATGAATTGATTTCTAAAAAAAGGCATGCTATCAGTCTCAAAATATTGCCGAAGTGCTTGTAACTGAAGAAAACTTGACCAAATGCTTCAATTTTAATCAATGGCAAAGGTGTTATAAGACACGAGTTGATGGCAGTTTGGCTGCCTATGTAAATGTAAAAATCTGATTGATGGAGCTAAGCAATTAGAAGTAATGCTAATGAATTATTTCAGCTTATTGCATGTTAAATATACAAATGAAATTTAGTGGGGAAGTAATGCATTTATGCCTCTCATTTTCGCATCAACTATTACTAGTTTGGTGGAAAAGACGCAATGAACTGTTTCCATGTTTATGGCTGACATGGATCATAACGAAAGGTGGAAATGAGAAAAATTCTAACATAGAGTTAATTCAATTATGCCTTGTGATTTCTGACAGTTTCATTCACTTCCTTTTCTTCTTTGTGTGTGATGTGCATAGGATGACGCTGAATGTGATGAAAGGATAAAATACTCATCATTTTATAAAGAAAAAAATCTGCATTATTTTGCAAGAGTTGTGTGCCTGATATGTGAGTAATAATAATAAAAAAAATTAAACAGTATTCTCGTCATTAGTGAAGAATTAGTGCACTCAAGTTATTTGAGTTTGAAATATGGCATCATATTTGAATCTCATATGTTTATTATTTATATTTATTGTGACTCTTAAATGTTGATTAAAATGTTGGACTCTAACCAAAATGTCTCACTGAACTAGTTGAGAAGAGATCACTGATCTAAATGAGTCCATTGAGAACAATAATTTTGAATTAATTTCAATCTCTAAGGAAAGTAGTGTGAAAGTGTGAGTCTGTGCGTGTGTTTATTTGACATTGAAATGTTGGATGTAATACTGCAGTTTTACTCATGGTTGTAGTCATTTTGGCTTATACATGGGCCTATCAGCTTCATGATTATAAAATCAGTGTGTTTTGCTTAGTGCATTACACTTGCTGATATACCTATAATTTGTGTAAACTAAATTATTATTCATAAGAGTTAAATTGTACACGTGAATATATGCTTGGTGATCCTTATGAATTAAATAAGAATAGAGTTAAAAGATTGTGGCATGTTATATAGTTACATGTGTGATCAAAGTATGAGAAATAGTGGGGGTATCTATAATGAATTCATGTGCCAAAATTATCTGATTATACTTATCCTTAAATTGAGTGTATGCAGATTAATATTCACTTACAAGTGTGCGTAATGTGAAGGCACTTGAATTCCTTGAAAATTTATTGAGAAATATAAAAATGGCTCCAAGTATGTTAATAGACTACTGGCCATTGTGAAAAAGATAATGTTATGTTGAGAAAATAAGTAGCTCCTAGTAGTGGACTATTGGTCATCTATATGGAGAATTCCTAATGGTAAGGCTAGTAACTACTAAAGTGAAAGTATAAAAAATGTGATTTCACGTGATGTGAAATATATTTGCCTCAATTTATCTCAGTATAATGTGGCAATTCTATGAGAGTTTTTCTCACTCAAGAGTAATTATTCAATATTTGGCAGCGATAGTTTTATGGGAGTTATTCTCACCAAATTATGGTATTTATTACCAAATAATGGTAAAATGTGATTGTATAAAAAACATGTTGACTTAAATGTCACAACTCGTATCTTTGTTGTTATAAGTGTGATAACATGTAAACTTGAGCTCAAGGCAAAGGTATGAGATACATCGAGAGGGATGAGACTTGAGCCAAGAAAATATTAAATTGGAACCATCTATGAGGATACAAGTGCCTAGAGACTAGAGATCCCAAGAACTAGGTTCGAGATAAACGAATCATAGTATGGTTTGGGAGAATGTATCCACATGTTACTAAATAGATATGTCTATCCCTAAGGTATAAGTGCATACGTGTTCCTATGACAATTGGTAGAGGTTGAGATTTATTAGAATCTCTTAATGCGTTCTATAGCCCTTACGGGTGGAATATTTTAGTCATGGAAGCATCCTTGATAGACTCACTTATATGAGTGTGGAAGTAGGGCCACTTCCTATGAGAATTTGGCTAATTCTCTAGAGCACTATTTAGACTGGGATAAAGCACAAGGCCATAACATGCTAGCTTAAGAAGCTAATATAACACCTTAAATATCATGTGTGTGATATAATCCTGCATGCTCTGAAGCAGTCTTAGTTTCAAGCTTTAGTCCACTTTGAGTATAGTATAGGGATTATAAAACACTAAGTGAATGTTTCAAGGCAATGCCGCTTTCATTATGCATGATATTCCCCCTTGTTCGAAGGAATAACAGCATTTATTGTCTTTGTATAAAATAATTGGAGGATTGTTGGAGTATTTTAATAAAAAATACAAATAATAGAATTGTTATTGTTTTTTTCTGTTACATTTTTATTACAGAAATGAATAATTTCATAAATGTCTTAACAGTAATATTTGATCACATAATGGCGTACTTATAATGGTTATAACAGTCATAATGGCCATATTATTGTTATTATTATTCTGACTGTTATGCAATTATTTTATACAATTATGTTTATAACGGAATTATGAGATTTAATATTGTAATAATTCTATTATTATTACTCATATATTTTTAGCATATAAATAGACGGATTGAGAAAATACTTAAAAAACAACCATTATTCTTCTAATTCCTATAACTTTATTTGGAACAAAAGTAAGGTGTGTGAGAAGTTTCTGTGCTTCTCTTGTTTGTGCAGAGCAAAGAAAAGCAACAACTTGAATTGGGCTATTGTATCCTGGAGGTAACGCGTTGTGACCTACTGCACCGGAAATAAATCTGTAGGGGGCGCGAATCGTTTTAAAGAAAGTGTATTACACTCTCAGCCCTACCGGACTTCTTAGATGCTATCAAATGCATCATCATCACAGTACAAAATTTCACATTTTATAATGTTATATCGAGGTAATGTTTCTGTAACACCCTAGAAATTAATGCCAAAGAATAATTAATCCATGTATGTCCATTAGTAGAAAAATAAAATAGGGAAAAGAAAAAGAAAAAGGGAAAATCGAAAATGCACTTAAAAGAGAAATTCTTTTACTTGGAGTTTTGTATTAATCCTTGATTTATTAGTTGGAAGATTTCTTAAGTTAATTAGGTTAATTAACTAAGATTCCTTCATTATTAAGTAGGACACCTAAGTACCAAATTTGGATTAATTTCATTGGACCATTAGATTATAATAGTGTTTAATTTTGACTAACTAATTCTACCATTTTCTAGTCTTTTGACCAATTGAGCTTTAGTTCAAAAATTTACCTAAAAATTTTACTTGTTCACTTGATTCTCCCACCTTCCATGGCCGGCCCCTCTCTCTCTATTTCTTCTCATTTTTGCATAAAAATTTGTGCCATAAAGTTTACTAATTACTAGGAGATAAGTGATTAAAAATCATCACTAATCAAAATTAACCAAGTTGGCCACTATTTCATTAAAAGCATAAACCCTAGCTTGACTCTTGTCTTGCTATAATTGGTCATTCTTTTTCCCATTATTTTCTTTATTTCTTTTACATTTTCTTGGCCTATTTCTTTCTCTTTTCTTCCTCTCTTGGCCGACTTTCTCTATTCTCTCTTTACCTCTCTTTTGCTCTCATTTTCTTGAAGCTTTCTCTCCAAATTTTGGGCAACTCCACCATAGAAAGTGAGCTTTTCTTCTTCTTAAGCAAAGTTCTAAGCTTGTTTAAGGTATCTACTATGAACTTTTGCTATTAATTTCAGGTTTTATTTAACTTTTGCACAAGTTTCATACTAGGTTCTTGTTACTACAACTTGAAGATTTAAGTTTGAAATGAAGTTTTACTTGTTAGATAAAGTGTTCTCTTGGTTAGAAAGACTAGTAGATAGCATTTAAACCTTGAAATTTCATGTATTATATGTTGCTAGGTTGAAGAAACTTGGGCTTGAAATCTTGAATTTGAGTGGAATTTTGAGTGAAATTGAATTTGATTTAAATATGGAAGCTATAGAACTTGTTGGAAATTGGTTTGGTTCGTTGATTTCTTGCAGGTAAAATTTTGGTTAGTCCGATTTTAAGAGGAGATGCTGCCAAAATTTTGGTAGAAATAAAGGAGGAAAATAATAGATGAAAATCTCTAACGTAGAGCATGTTAAATTAAAAGGAGTTATTGTGCAGAAATTTTGGATAAAATGACCAAATAATGAATAAAATTTTCCTAGGACAAGAAAACCCTAAGCCCTAAAACCCTAGAAATGAAACCCTAGAAATAATTGGGTTATTTCTTGAATTCTCTTACTACTCTATTTAGGGTTTTAATCGGGTTTTTATTAGATTATTTCTTTTGAATTTCAGGACCTGAAAGTGAAACGCGACCTTTTCACCAAATATTTTCTTAGGCATTTCAGGTGAGTGTCTTTATGTGTGCATGATCCATGAAATGTTATGTTATATTTGAAATTGTTATTTCATGTAATGTGTTACTTGAGGAAAGATGTGTACTTTATCGCATCTATTCCGCAATGTATTACACGCTTTCATTATCCAATGTGTTACTTGTGCATGAGAATTCCGTGATTAACTTCACCGTTACTTCACGGATAGTCAACCCAAACAGGCTTGGGAGGATATAAGGTGCTGGGTGTTTTAGGGCGTGTTGTTCTTTCCCTTGAGTTGTGAATCCTCAAAGAGGCCAACTCCGGATTGAACTTTCTTGCTTGTTTGCCCTCCAGGGTTGAAATCTCACCCTGGTGTGGCGGTATTGATGGAGGTAAAGGTGCATGGGTGGTTAGGGTTCTTGCTTGTTAATACTGGCATGACCTGTGACAAGGACCTGAGCTATTATCTCGGTCCCACCATCATGGTTACATGATCAGTACTTGCTCCTCCTGCGGTTGAGCTTGCTCCCGTAGTTGAGCCCTGTATCCGCCATTGACTACTTGTTAATTAAATTGTTCATAACCTGTCTATTTAACTTGTTATTTATTTTGTTCAATAAAATAATGGTTCTTGGTATGGTTGCATGACTTGGGCACTCACTGGGCTATTATAGCTCATCCCTTTCAATTGTTTTCCTTTACCCAGGTTTCCCGAAATATTAAAGCTGGAAAAGTTGTTTTGGACGTAGTAAAGGTTTCGATTTGTGTATTTTGATAGTCCAATTGTATAGACTATTTGTAAATATCATGTAAATTTTGGTGTGTAAAGCATGTTAGCGATACTTGTACTTTCACGCGAATTATATGAATGTATTTTATTTTGAGTTAAGTATGCTTGGATGTTCCGAGTGAGTGCTTGATTTGAGTCCTAGCGAGAGCCAGGCAGGCAGTCCGCTAAGCCCTTTGGTGCACCTCTGGGTCACAGTTTCTCTTAGTTAAATTATAATTTGATTTTTTTTTAAATTAAATTGTGGTTATTTGTATATTTTATGGTCTAGGACCAATAGGTCTGTTCAAATTTTAAAAACACTGTCCAAAATACAAAAAGGGCAAGCCAACTGATTTAGTGTAACGGACGTCATGGAATTATGTGTATTTTATAAATAGAGCCAAGCAGGCCACGCACATAAATAACTATAAGAGGGGGTCACACCGGTTTGGAGCCTCAAAATTTGGCCATCCCACAATTTGAACCTTGTCTGACTGTGCAAAATTACGGTATAACTATACTGAATAATAGTAAAACTTTGTTTAAATATAGTGTAATCATCTTCCACTTGAAACGATGTCCTTTTTTATTGGGTTTTTATCAATTTAATCCCTTATACCATACCCCAACTATCACTTTAGTTCATGACGTTAACTTTAGTAACTTAACCTCCTGGACTAACAATCAAACTAACGGTCATATGGAAAAACATATTTAGGTCCAATTTAACAATAAATTTTTTTTCACTTTACCCCCTTAACCTATAACCCAACTATTGGTTTAGTCTCTAATGTTAACTTTTAGTCACTTAATCCTCTAGACTGACAGCCAAACTAACAGTCATATGAAAAAACATATTTAAATCTAATTTAATTACAAAGGGATAAATATGCCCTAGAAACCCCAGAAAATAAATTTCATTTCTAAATTGCGAAGAGACAAATATACCCTTAAAATCTTAAAAAATAAATTTTGCTTCTAAAAATGCCTTTTATGAAGTGGCGAGATAAAAATAAGTAAGAAAAATACAAAAGAAAAAGAAAAACATCGAATGACATAGTCGCTTTTCTTGATAGTACTATTTTTTTAATAGCTTTTTTCTTGTCATAAATTTTAGTATTCATCCATTGAAAAACATGTGCAATCTTATAGTTTAAAAATTAAGAAAATAAAAGGATTATTGAAGAAAAAAATTTACTAACACAAAACTTGAGCAAAATATATCTTGTAATAGAGCAGGTATAAAATTTTTTTTCTAAGATTATGTTTGCATTATGTAAATAATTGATAAAATTTCACACTTTTATCTCATCGATTTGTAATTTGATCAAGCATTAAGGGTAGTAAATGTAATTAACATAAAAAATAATATCATACAATCTTCAAAGGGTCAAGTATAAAACAATACCATTACATCTAATCTAATCTAATCTAATCTAACTGTATAACAAGAAGAAAGAGGGGTTGCTGTAGTAGCCTCTCTTGATGACACGTGGTAGCTTAATTTTAGATCTCTTCATCCTCCTATCTTCGAATGCATATTTTACACTTTGGCATTAAAAGAGGTTTCTCTAGCTCTTCCCATAACTCTCACTTAAAATCTCGACAAGATATCTTTTTTCCATCATTTTAATTTTTCTATTATATTTCTTTTATGATCTTCTATTTCTTCTTTTCAATTTAATTTTCTTTTAATTTTTCTATTATATTTCATTTATGATCTTCTATTTCTTCTTTTCAACTTAATTTTCTTTAAGTCTTCCAAACCTGAATGGTTGATTTTAAGATTCTAACAGAAAAAAAAAAATTACGTTTTCTATTGAATCCTTTGGCAGGCTGCTTCTTCAGGTATTCTTTGGACATATTTATTGATTGATTTATTAGTGGTTTTTAGATATGGGTTTTTGTATTCTTGCTGAAAATTACAGCGATTCCTAGATTTGGTGAAATATATGCTCTGTTTTTATAGTTGTAATTTACTAAGAATTTTTTGAAATTCATGAATGGGGACAGATTTCTCCATTCCCTTCTTTTTTGCTTCCCTATATTTCCCTGTACTTAAATATGTCCAATTGTCCTTGCTTTTTTTGCATTCTCTACCTTGGGTTTTTTTTTTTTTTTATTATTGCTTGAATCTCTTTCCTTATTTCAGTTTCACTTTTCAAGAATTTTAAATTATATATTTAAATAGATTAAAAATAGATGTATATTTACAAGGTAGATGCATCATATTTAAGTTTTTTTTTTTTTTGCCCTTTTGGTTCTGTGGCACTTGAGATCCTAAATAACAATTTTTTTACTGCCAACTCAGTGCTATACACAAGGAGTTACCACCTTACATTCACATCTAATAATTATCTAATTTATTTCAAATTGTGTTAAGCATTGGGTTGACAGTAGAAAAATTGGCATTAAGGATCTCAAGTGGTACTGTAGTAGGACTATTTGCTTTCTGAGTTCAAGCTAGAAAATGGCATTGGATGCATCATTGAATAATAAATATGAATTTATTTAGTTATAAAGATCCATCAACGTATATTACATCTCTCTCACTTTGAAAAAGATTGAGCCTAAAATTATGATTAGTATAAATTTGTTATTGCTTTGCGTGTTCTCAAATCTACAAGTTAATACTAAGTAGGTGGACGTATAAAAAAATTTGTAGAAGAGCTACACTTAGGGCATACGTTTGGTTCATGGGATGACATGGGATGACATGGGATTGGATAACTAATCCCATATCATCCTATGTTTGGTTGGGTTTTTTACATGGTATTATTTATTCCACTTAACTAACTTAATCCCATAAACATGGGATAAAATAATCCCATGGGGGGTTGGTATTAGTTATCCAGGGATAATAGTGTGTGTGGGATAACAATAATTTAGACTAATTTAATTATAGACTTATCTTATAATAATCAAGATTAATATACTATCTTCCTAAATCCTCTCTAGGACTTCTTCTATGAAAGATACAATATAATATATTTCGTTCAACAATTGTTTTGTGAATTGTTGAACGTTTTAATTTTGTTCATATTATTATTTTATATTTCCAATGATTTTTTTGTAGGTTTTTATTTATTTTCAATTCCATCTTGAATTCATCATGATTTTATTTTCTCATATAAAACTATGAATATTTTTTTTTTGAAGTATTTCAAGTATCTACGCGTTAATAATTAACTTTATGCCATGTCATGATAGTTGGGGTGGGCAAAAATAATTAAAAAATCAAAAAATGCAATAATCACTCTATTTCGAACTGAAAAATAAGAGCAATCGAACTAAAATTTGAAAGTGGCTAGGTTAATCGAACCTTATTTACAAAAGTGGTTTCGGTTTTGATTAGGGGTATTAAATTTTGAAAACTGCATTTAACTGAACCAATTCATATATATGTCTTAAAGGCTAATATTTATTAATATTACAGAGGAATTGAGGAATACTAAATCATTTCATTTTCAAGTTTAAAATAAATAAAAAACTTAAATATCGTATTTGATCTTTCTTTGTATTTAATTTTAATTTGTATATTATTCATGGTTTTTATACTTTATTTATCATATATTTTCTTGAGAATAACTAAAAAATTACTTTGATACACTACAAGAAAATCACCATTTTGTGACAATACAAAGTCATCACAGAAACTCAAAAAGTTGTCACTATAAGATACAGTGACGATTTTTCTTGCTGTCACAAGGTTGTCACTAATTCTATGTCACTAAAGCGTGGTTGTGACAACCTCAAGAAAGTCGTCACAAAAGAACAGTGTTCAGTGATAAGACAAAAGTCGTCACAAATTGCAAACATTTTGTGACAACCTTTCTTGTCACTGATTTACCTGAATTTTTGTCATAAATACAAGAAAAGTTGTCACAAATATGATTCAACAGTGACAACTTGTACTTGTCACTGTAGTACTGTACATTAGTGACAAGAATTCTTGTCACTGATAAAATTTACAATTAGTGACAACATTAACAATGTTATCACAGAAGCACTACTTCAATGATGACAAAAATATCGTCACTAATTGTTCTATTCACAATAAAACTTTATGTTAGTGACAATACTACGAGTGCCATCACAAAAGTGTGGTATTTAATGACAACAAGAATGTTGTCACGAACTATTAATAATTTGTGACGACTTTTCTTGTCACTCATTTGCCTCTAGTTTTGTTATATATAATGCAAAAGTCGTCACAAATATCAACTTAACAATAAGAACATAGTTCGACTAATACCACAATGAATAGTGATAATCACGCAATAAATTTTCAAAAAATATATATTAAACAAATGTAAATCCTTCAAAATATACATCAACCATCATATATACGAAATTGAACTCAATTCAAGTACCAGTGTCATTATCCATCCTAAATTCAAAAGAACGTACAACATTTCAAGTAATACATATATATATATGTATATATATGTGTATGTATGTATGTGTATATGTATATGTATATATAAAGCAGAAACATCTTCGAATTGAAGACATCTTCATGTTCGCATCCAAAGTCAACTTTTTCTCAATTCCTCGTGATCATTTAACAGCATTGTACTGCAATTTAAACGTAATACGAAAGGTAAGAAGTAAACAACAGGAGCTACAAAATAAAAAGAAAAAGGAAGAAGAACATAAGCAATAAGGCAACTTAAACACAAAGTAAATACCATAAGCACTTTAAGAAAATCAAAGATAACAATCTTACCATTTTTGCCCAACAAATTCAATATCCTATCACTGTCCAATTTTGGTCCTAAAAAAAATCAAAACAAAATAAACTTGAGAGAGAAAAAGAGAGAGGAAATCGAGAAAACCATTAATGGAATAGACATTTTAATTTGAATACCAAAATTATAAATATGTAAAACAAAAATAAAGAATTAATGTTGTTGGCTGCAAACAAACAAGTTCAAGCTGATAGATTATACTATGGGAAACCAGGAAGAGCAGGGAAATAATATAGGTGAGAAAAGAAAGTATGTGATTTATCGAGTTGCAAAATTGTCAAAATTTGTTGGTAACAAAGATTGTGATGAGAAGCATGGAACTACTTAATCTTGCCTATGCGCTTCTCCATCTATGTAGTGTTTAGTCCTTGTTTCTCCGAACCAACTTCAGATTCACAAATAAATATAAAAAGGAAAGATATTCATATTATGACCAAGATACAGCTAGTCCCCCTATCATATTGAACAGCCTCGAAAGCAAACACCATCCAATACAAGCAAGGAAAAAAATACAAATATAATACTATATTAACTAGACCAAGTAACGAGCATGTATGGTACGCAAGAATCTAAAAATGAGTGTGTGCATATCATTTCCCTCATCTAATGGAGGTTATATGTCAACGGAAATAATTAGCATAAGTTGTACAAAGAGTAGATTTCACAGTTGCCAGACCTAAAATGAAATGATCTAATCCTCCAAATGTCCACTACCACATTTACAAAACTTGGTAGCTTCAATAATCAGCAGAGGTGTTAATTGGACATTCAAAAATTTAGCAGTGATTCAATTGAACAATTAGAAGTCAAATACAAATCAATTTCTGGTCTAGATCCAACCTCAATGAACATTACAAAAAACTATCCACATCACTAAGAATTAACAACATATTTCTATCCAACTGGCTGTTGATTTTGTGCTCTCTTAGCACAGACTTACGAAATAGACACAAAATGCGAGTAGCTCAGTGTCTAAGCATCGATAAGTGCTACATGCTGGTGCTAGTATTCTAGGATTATTCAATCTTTCTATAAGCAAAGCAAAGCAAATGTAGTCAATGCAAATTCGTTTCTGCAGGAAAATGACATAGTAGTCTTAACAATCAAATGACCAACAAGAATCACTCCAATGGTCTATTTAGTTCTCAAATTATGTTTAGGGCACAAACAATTCGGCATCCAAATTCCATCCACAAACACATATTGATGGACTACTGATGAAAATTGTGCCTAAGATACACAGTGGTAACAAATAATGGAAAAAGCCCACAATTTTTACTTTCTAATTCTGTCTGCACAAGAGTTGTCTTGATTGTCAAAACATGCATAATATAACAGGAATGGCTGATGATGCTACTAGTAAATTGTGTTAAGATTCTAGTGTTATTAATCACAAACCACCATGGAAGCTTACACAAAAGCAACTCCTTTGATCAAATCTTTTGCGTTATAATTCAAAATCAAGTAAGAGCTATAACAATTTAAAAACAAAACAACAAAAAGATTTCAAAAAAGTGGAATTGAGACACAAACCTTTGATTTCGTGAACACATGATGGGTGGGTTCTAAGGTTTCCTCAATTAGATCCTAATTAAATACTAAATCATAAAATCTAACACCACAAAAAATTAAAAAGCAAAAGAGAACAGAGACAACTCATGTCTTATTTAGTAGTTAGCAACAAACTAGGATCTAATTGAGACTAAACAAAAACTAATAAAAAATCCCTGTATCATTTTACTACTAGCATCTTCCTTCAAATTCCATTCTACGTTGTCTTACCCTTACAGGATTACACACACTCTCAAAGAATGACACAGATAAATAGACATACTATACCAAATAATGACACAGATTAAGCTATGTAGAAGCTTGTTCAAGATCCTCTAGATAAATAAGATGTGTTCATCCTTAGATAGAAAGAATAAGATTCACAGCCAAGAGGGATATTTTGAAACCATTAACATAATAGAAAATATGAAAGCTAGCTGATTTCATACTTTAGTTTTTTTTTTTCTTTTCATTTGGCTTAACTCGTATTTTAGAAGAAGGAATTACAGAAACAATGCCTTTGGAACATTTTGACTCATAGTTCCAAAATCAGATGCAACGGACTAAATAGAGAGCACTTAGTGCATCTCGATATATCAGATGCTTTAAACAATCAACACATAAAACTTATGTAGGCCAATTGGTACATCATCTATTCCCACAAGCCATTATAACCCACAAGCCGACAATGTTTGAAAGATTGTTTCTTTGTTTCTTTACCATTTATTTTACTTACTAACTTAAATTAGCTATGACAAAGGGATATTTTAGGATGAGGACAAAAATAGAACACTTGAAATCGTTTATGTACACACATTAACTATTCTTGTACTTATTATCATCATCCACACAAAATTTCAAACGGCCATAGAAGTGAGAAAGTCCCACATTTGCAGCAACCCATGATCCATGGAC
>CM045568.1:3279900-3307677 GCA_024721245.1 Mitragyna speciosa
AGCCGAAACTAGTTGTGAGGTTTAATTGAAATTTTCCCAATGTAACCCTAAAACTTATTGCATTTGGATGTCACTGCACGAATGCAAATCTTAGATCTAAAAGGGACATCGGGAGGGATGAAATGTCCCTTTGAGGATTAATTGGATTTAATGCATTAATTACATAACCCAAAATGAGACCTCGAAGTATAGTAATGAGTTATACAAAATGAAATGCAAAAATGAAAAATAAAACATAGATATAGATATAAGTGATCAAAGAAAGGGAATGCAACATAACGGGTATAGGGAATTAAGACTCATGACATGATTTTCCTTCTTACTAAGGGTAGATAGCGTGCTAAGTCTATGAGAGCCATACTCACCCATTTCCCATATTTGAAAGATGACTCTTCGTAACCTAAGCAAACAAATGACTTATTTATCCTAAAATTTTATATGAAATGCAGTTTAGGTGTCATGCATTATATATAAAATGCAGGTTCTCATAGAAACCTAGAGCACCCTAAATTATTGCTTGTGAGTCTTCCAAGATTGTAGGAAAATAGAGGTGTAGGTTTGCAAGAAGATAAGCCAAAAAGGCTCCAAGGTGTAAGAATGTCAACTTTGCACCCCCCTCTCAACAATTCAAACGGGACAGAGAACCCGTATATTAAACCCCAAAGGTGACAGTGCTTAAAGTGTGGGCAACCAGGAATACATCTACTAACGGTCCAAATCCTAGTATTAGGGTGTTAAATTGTCATATAAATTGTATTTAATTACCCCTTGTTTTGGTAAAAAATAGTGTTTAATATTTTCATTTATTCACTTTTTGATATTTGGGCTTAATGTAGGAGATTGTGGAGAAAGGTTCTAAATTTGTCCAAAATTCCAGAAGACTTGATTTAATAAAGTATGACCACAGTCTAATCATGTCGAGATGTAGAAATTGTGAAAAGTGAATTGGTAGAAGGCTACAATTGGAGGGTCCCACTTCCCTAAATTTTTTATGAATCTCAATGGAAAGAATTCTTTATTGACAAGAATCGAAAAGAAAAACAAAAAGGGAAGAAGTTAATTTGGAAAAGGAAGAAAAGAAAGAAAGGAAATTGATTTTGAAAACGAAACAAAGAAAAAAAGGAACGTGAAAAGCTAAAAGGGAAGAATTGTGCAATTCTTTAAAAATATCTAGCCTTGAACATTTAGTTTTGAGTCATCCTTAGTTTTTAGTTTTAGTTTTTCTCTCTTTTTCTCTCTCAAACAAATTATTGTAATTTGCTTTTGGAATTTGAAGTTATAATACGTGGTTAAACGTTTTATTCTAGTTAAAGGATAATTGAATCTCTGGTTCATCCAATGCTGTGAAATCTAATTATTTTTAATATTTTCTGCGTTTATAGGTATTTATCTATTCTCTGTTTAGATTCTAAGGTGATTGTATTCGTTCTTGTGTGATTATTTTTGCCAGTTAAATAACTTATCACTATTTAATTGTCAGATAATCTAAAGCCATCTAAACGTCAAATCTGTAATTGTTTGATGATTTTAGTATTAGTGGCAAGTGATTAATTCAACTATAATAGAAGCTTTTGGATTATATCACGGGAATAAATAATCTAATTAGAACAAAGCCTCTTAGATATTTGCTGGTTTGAATTGGTGGCTTTTCTAATTTTAAAGCTATTAAATGATTGAATCCTAAGATCTTACCTAGGGTTATCATTTGATTAGGGAAGTAATTAACGGTCTTACCTTGGTTACCGACGCAACAAGGAAAGGCAGATTGTTAGAGTTTCTTAACAACCATAACCAATTTATTATTGAATGTAGGAATTTATCTTTACATCGAGGATCAATTAAATTGAACCAGAGTAAAAATTACTCCTTTGACTAGAGCTTAGGTTTTATTTCATTTCGTTTAACATAATTTTGTTTTTTTTTTCCTTTGAGTTTCTTAAGTTTAAATTTCTTGAGTTTGATTATATTCTCCAAACCCCCCATTGTTGTGATTTGAATTAAATAAATCAATCAATCCTTGTGGATACGACCCTACTCATCACTGCACTTCCTTTTATTTTATTTGAGTAGGAATGCTATTTTTGCTGGTTTGACACCCCACACCTAGAAGGGTTGGATTGGTTGAACATGAGGGTGGTGTAGACGATCAAATAGAATAGTTCAAGGAGGATGAACAAGAGTATGTATGCGAGAGGATAAGGATTATGAACACAAGCATTCATGGTGAGAAAATTGCTCCTGACACCAAAGCAATCCGATGAGTCGCAACGCCACAAATTATTCCAAACTAGATGCAAAATTTCTGGTAACATTTGTCTTGGTCATAGTTAGCGATAGTATTGAGGATATTATTTTTAGAGTTTCAATTAACTCCTTAAAATTGCGTGTAGAAAAGCATTTTGAACTTTATAAGACAGGCTGAATCAAGCATATTGAGTCTATTCGAGTAATTGAAAGATATAGAGTTCCCTTGTCACGGTAAAATATTATTAGAATGAGATTGTATGTGATGTGATCAACACAGATGTTGTCATTTACTTTTGGGAGGCCCATGGTACTTTGATGCTGATGCTACTCTTTGTGATCGAGAAAATGTCCATAAATTTGTAAATGACGACAAGAAAATTAATATAGCCCCTAGAAAGCAGAGTGAGCATCCTGAAGTTGACTCGACTAATCTTGGTAATAGTAAGTCTGCTAAGAACTTTTTGATTATCTCCCTTTCGAAGGGAGTTTTCCTTGCAAATTTTAGGGCTTCAAGAGAAGTGCAAGTTCTAGCGGTGAAGGGCATATTGACAGTATGGGATAAAGAATTGGACGAGCCATTGTATCTAGATATTTCTCTTAACATTGAGGTCTAGTTTTTCTCAAGTGGGAGAATTTGATTCGGAGCTCATTGAAGATGAAGTTTGGGGCAAGCAAGAACGAGCCAAGGCTAAGGATGAGAAGCCACGTACCCAGCTGTGCCCAGCTTCTCTAGGTTGACATCTTTGGCTATAAAAGAATAGGCATAAATGGGTGAAAAGCAGGTGCACCCACGGCTGACGCAGGTAGCCCATCGCTGCGATTCTAGAGAGTAGCCGTGCCTTGAACTACGGGGGCAACTGACCTCAATTGCCGGCGACTGACGTATCGGACTTCAGTAGCGAGGTGCCCTCTCACCAGTGTCCCATGGCTGGTTTCACAAAAGTTCACGGTCGACTTGCAGATATTTTACAAACTGTAGTTATTATTAATAGATTCCTTATTTTTTGTAACTCTTTTAGAAATTCTTCTTAATACAAGTTTAGGTTATTTTTAAGACTATAAAAGGCTTCTTTAACCTCCTTTTAACGCACTTTTGCCTTATTATTCTTGAGAATTCAATAAAATTGTAGATTTTTTTCTTGCATCTTTGATTCAATTTCTTCACAAATTCGTTATTAAACTTGTTTCTTCATTACACTTTTTTATGAATACACTGATTAATAAATCTCTTTATTGTAAAAAAGTTCAGATTTTCAGAATATTTTTTATTGATAACTATTCTAGCTTCTCTCCCCTATGAGAATGGTTGTAAATTGCATATCATGATTCTAAATTTGTAACTTTTTCCTCGGTCCCTGCATTATGGATTAATGCACCTGTCGTAATTTTCTTTTGGGCAAAAATCGCTTCACTCTATAGTTTTGCCCATGTTGCAGCATGAAGTTAAAAGAATTGATATGAATGTCCTATCTACATCTAGTTGATGCACAAGTTTGTCGTGTTATCATACAGAAGGTTAGGATATTTTGATCCTTTTACAATTTTCTTTTTCGTCTTCTTTCTTGAGATGTGTCCCAGCATATTTCCACAGCAGCCACCAATGAAATGCCGGCCACCATTAGCTGGAGCTAGCCGTCATCTTTGACGACAGTTTTGACGTGCTTTCTTTTTGCTTTTTGTGCCAATTTCATTTTTCTCCACTATATATAAATGCTGAAATTGCGGCCAAAGCACCTAGCAATAAATACGTTATAACGTAATAATCCCTTAGCTCCAAATTAGATATCTTATTTTTTATTCGCAAATAATATCCACTGTTTAAAAAAAAGTTAACAAATAGAGTACTGTCTGCCTTTAAATATTTTACTCTCTATTTGTCGTTGGACTTGCATATTTCTCAAAATCTCCTCACATTTCAATTAACTTACGCGATAAACCTAATATGATTTTTGAGAAGATATTGCATAGCAAAGGTAGTGAATTAATGCCAATTACATTCTTCCAAATAAATCAAGAGCCACGTCCATGTGTAGTACCCATTAAATAAGGACACACCTTATTGCAGGATGTAATTGTTATTGGTGTATGACTTAGAACTGCCATGTGATGTACCTTAAGTATTTATTTTTTTTAATAATTTTTACTAACTTTTCAAATTATTACTTTCAACTGTATATTTTTTTAAAAATCCGTATGAGTCAAATTAAGATATTCAATTTAGGAGGGAAGAGTAATTGATTTGAGAATAATAAGAACTTGGAATTTCGTCCATATAGATAATAAAGCATAGAAGAGTTTTGATCAATATAACAAGAGTAAAGAATAGATCTAATTCTTCAATTTTTCACGTGTCGGACAGGTTAAACAAATAAAAAAAATGTTTCGAGCAGGTCCAGGGAATTTGCATATGGATGCAACTTCTTGGATATAGCATTGGGTTAAATGAAGCTTTGCAGGGTAGTTTGATGATATAAATGGTCTAAAATTAGAAGATGACGGATATAATGACGGAAATGGGGCATTGATATCAATTGCTTAACTATATTAGATGGTAATTTGACGAAAATATTAGTTTAGATAGCAAAGGGTAGGATTCTGAAAATAGTTTTGATGGTAAAGTGGTTTCGTTTCTATATCTTCTCTATGACAAGGGAGAGGCAACATATCCTCGATAGTTTTTTTTTTATTTTTATTTTTATTCTGGCAACCAAAGCCTATAGTATTAGTTAACTTTATCTGAAGGAGTACAGGGATTTTTTTTTTTTTTTTTTTGCGTTTCTATTTTCGCACATATCTGGGGAACCAAAAAAAAAAAAAAAAAAAGAAGAAGAAAATGGCTTGAGCATTACTTGTACATTAGTAGTAAAATTCCTTAACACAAGATGCATATATTACTTGTTACAAAAATAGAATAGGAGCATTCTAAAAAAGACCTCGGACTCTAAACATCCGTGTTCATCAATAGATATCTTGGCATGCCAAAGCAAACATGAATAAGTTGTATGATGCAAAAAAAAAATGATTTATATTCAATTCTTTCCAGTTTCCAGCAAAAGGGCAATCAGATCAAAACCAGAGACTCTGAATTATGTGTTGGAAGGGTCAATCACTGGTTTCAAGAAATGCATAGTCAGTGTAGCCAACAACGGGATCCGAGGTAAAGAAAGTTTCTCTGTGGTACTTATTGAGTGGAGCATTTAACTCAAATCTCTTCGGCAAATCGGGATTGGCCAAGAACCAACGTCCATATGCAACAAGATCAGCACGATTTTCAGCCACAGCTTTGTTGCCATCTTCCCTGTCATAACCCCCAGCAACAATGAAAGTACCTTTAAATGCCTTCCTCATTGGCAGAAGGCTATCTGCAGATTCAGATTTTTCCCCAGGAGTCTTCATCCTTGGCTCAACCACGTGGCAGTACAAAATCCCGTATTTATTTAAGGCCTCAGCCATGTAAATGCCTAGAGCTTTTGGATTTGAATCTCCTGATTCCATGTAATCTGCGAAGGGAGACAGCCTTATGCCAACTCTATCAGCTCCTATTGCATCCGAAACTGCTTCAACTATTTCTAAAGCAAATCTGCAACGGTTCTCCAAAGAGCCTCCATATTGATCTGTTCTGTCATTGATTTGGTCTTTCAAAAACTGGTCTATTAGATAACCATGAGCCCCGTGGATCTCAACCCCATCAAAACCTGCAAATTCATATGCAGAATGAGACGCAAAGAACAATGATATTTTTCTTTACCCAAGTCCAAGATTTATCCAGGAAAAGAAAAAAAAAATCAAGTTTTGTTAGATTTCATAAATTCCTAATGTCCTAATAAAAACTTCACCTGCTTCGATGGCATTAATTGCTGCAAGTTTGAAATGGTTGACAATCTCAGGAATTTCTTCCGTCTTTAAACGTCTTGGCGGTGAATATTCTTGGACATCATCATCACCTTGGGGAGTTAATGGCTTGTCCGTGGATGAGATTGGAGCTTTTCCCTTAGGGTGAGAACCTTTAAATGACAGTAAAATAAAAGAGATTTTAAGAGGCCAGTGAGAGCTTATTAATTCCTACGTAAAATACTGCATATGCATGGCAATTTTAGAATCTAAATTCCTAGGTGTAATTCATTTTGAAACCAAAAGTGGCCTTGCTGAAAAAAATTGTAAAACCTGTCTTTTTGCCCTCTCTCTACTACATGAATTTTTTTCTAATGTCAAAATGCAATTAGATGAAATGTAATTCGGGAAGAAATGGGAGAAGAAGTTACCAGAATTAGAAACCCTTCCAACATGATAAAGCTGGCAAAAGATGATACCGCCCTTTGCATGAACAGCATCTACAATGGGTTTCCACGCCTCAACTTGTTCCTTTGTCCATATACCAGGTCCAAATGGAGATCTTCATGGATAACAAAACATTTGGAAAATTTAAAAATTAAAAGAAATTAGCGTGGAATGTGGATAAATTGATATTAGTAAACCTAATGTCATTTGCACATTTCAAACGTTGAATTGCTTGATCATTTTGCAGCTTAATTTTTATTCGTAACACTTTAGTAACTAAATTTCTTCTTATTCAAATGTATTAATGGCTAAGTGTTGCATCTTCATTGTAAATAGAGCACAGAAATTTGTCTTGGATGATGATATTATCCTAAATAATAGTCTTATGAATATTGAAGAGCTGACTTTTAATTACCCAATATTTGTTCAAGATTTAGCATTCAACTGCTAACTGTTCTAAACTGACAGAAAAATAAAAGGTAGTTTTGGCATTGAATTGTAGAAAATAAGAGTTTACAGTGAAACTTTTTAGAATCTCATTATTTTTATCGTGTAAAATAACACTAACTCTTTTTGTTATTGATGTATTGGGGTGGGCGTTGAATAAGAAATGCTGCTAAAATTACCCGACAATCGATGTCTCAGATACTCCTTTGGATTCTGTTATGAGAAAACTGCCTTTGGAGGTCCTCTGACCGTAATACAATATTGCATGTGGTTGCGGTAGATTGTCATAAGATCTTAGCCTTCCCATTGGTGCCAAAACAATTCTATATATAATTGAAAAAGATGATGTATAATTAGCCTTCATAAAGCAAAAATAATCCTTCCAATTGAATAAAACTTCTACCTAAACTAGAGATTGCAAAGAAAATGACCATTATTACAAAATGGCAACTGTGAATAAAGAATATTAATGAAATGCGTAAAGGAGGAGTACCTATGAGATAGCTGAAAGTTGCCCAACTTATAAGGAGTCAGTAAAGGGATTTGCTGTTGGGATTGTTGCTCATCTTGCCCATTCTCTACCTTCTTTCCCATTTCTAAATTCTTGTTCTTCAATTTCTCTCTTAATCCAAAAGATGAAATGATACAACTAATGAACCAAAACTTTCTTTGTTCTTCTGCTCAGAAATACAAGTGTGATACAATGAACTTCGTGCAGCGGCCAGTCTGTTATTTATAGAGTCGAGGCAAATGTTAATAAAGCTTGTTTACCAAGTTTGACCAATAGTCCTACGGGCCAAAGAAATTATTTGTGGGAACCACTTGGGGAAAAAAAAAAAAAAAAGGAAGAATTGGGTCATTGAAGTCGTAACTGGCGACCGTTCTCCAAGTACACGGCCCATCGGAAAGGTCGATACTAGAACGATCTCTTTCATCATTTGAGCTCTGAAGTTGCATTACAAAATCATTTTTGTAATGATTTTTTTTGAAAATCATTTTTTTTGAAAGTAGACATTTGTGTATAAGTATATGAATGAGGAGACATAAAATATTAGCGCCTAATTTTAAAAATAAGCAAATATAACATACCTGAAAAAATTGGAAACCTTAAGAATAAACAAAACAGGGGAAAAAAAAATAGGAGTGCAAAGTGACATGACGTCCTTGGCGATTTCAAAAAGCGTTCATTGTCAATTTGTATTTTAGGGTCAAATGCATCTGTTGGATGTACTAAAGAACGTAATATCTTACATCACCAAAGACTGCTTACGTTTTCTATTCGTTATTGGAGCTCTGAAATTGAAAAAAGTATTAAATATATTACGTGTATCGTTACGTGGTATATTAAAAAGAATAATTTATTATCATGTGGCGATAATGGATCGCTTCTTATATTATTTAGCAATGTCTGATTGGTTCTAGGATAAGTTTTCTTTGTCAAGTATTCAACATTCTAATCTACTCCTAACCTATTCTAGGGGATGGTTCAACCAATAAGATGGTGCTCCTCTAAATTTTTTTATCAAGCTATCTGGTGCAAACAGTTCTAAGACAAGTTAAAAATTAAATATTTTACCCAAAAAATATTTCATCCCACATATATACACATATCACTCCCTTTTTTTAGCAGTCTAAGCCTAATCTATTGTCTGACCAAAAATATTTAGCAAATCCATTGTATAGCAAAATATTCAATAAAAAAAGAAGTTAATGTTTGGCTGTGCTCATAACTTTCTTAATTTTCAGCATAGGGTTGGATTTGAGTAGGTTAAAAAAAGACATACAACCTTTGGCAAGAACAGCGGATATGGAAGGCTCCAAGCACTATGGGAGAATTATTTTAGACAAACCAGTAATTAGAAGGGTAAATTACGAAATATTTCCTGTGATATCGCTTTTGACCATATAATCTCCTTATCTTTTTAATATGACCATATAATTTCGTGTGCTTTTATAAAATGTAAAAAACGGACGGAATCAATATTTCGTTACAGAATATTCTCATAATATTTCATATTTGATTCTACTGACACAGTATATTTTGTGATGTTAATTGGGTTAAATACATATAGTTCGCAATATTCTATTTTTCACATTCCATAAAACTGTGAGGTGATTGTGGACATTGAAAAGATAGAGGGACTATGTAATTGAAAGCGAAATCACAGGGGAGTGTTTCATAATTTGTCCTAATTGGAAAGGTAAAATAAGAACAATTGTTCACATTCTTTTAAGATTTAAATGCTGTTACCGTGGGGTTTTTCTACTTCGGCTGCTGCTTGCCGTTGTTTATTCCCACGTTTTTGTTTGAATTTGGAATTGTGATTGGCCTTTTTATTTTTATAATTTGGTCAAACCACTCATGTTCGGAAAGCGAAACTGGGTATAAAATTAACTGAGAAGCAATTTGATTTCTCTTTCTCTTCCGTATTTATCGCAATGGACTTGTTCGTATGAGTCCTCCAGATTCATGCCATCCATTAATGTTAAGAAGATTTTGGTTATTAATTCTATCAATTTTTCACATTGCATCTACACCTATCAAATGCCAAGCATATTTCTAACTTTTAAAATAAATTAGACAATTACTAAAGTGTTAATAAGATATTACAATTCATTATGAGCTTGGTATTAAAAATTGAGGATCTGAACTGTCTTGGGCTAGAGTTTTTCGAAAAATAATTTAATTATATAAGTTATTTGCAATATATATATATATATATATATATATATATATAAAGAGTCATTAAAGTTGTTGCCCGTAGGGCACGTTGCTGTGTATGCGACTGTTTTCCTAATAAATAGTCCATCAGAAAGGTCGAGAATTATCACGATAGTTCTCGATTTTGCTGTATGATATTGTGGTCGACACAACCAAAACGTAGCATTGCAAAATGGTTACAAATTTTTTGTAAACGTAGCATCAATAAATCTCTATACAAATATTTATGTATCAAAGTTTAGATTTTCAGAACAGTTGTGATTGATAACTATTCCAACGGTCGAAATTTTCTTTTGGACAAAAACCATTTTACCATTTAAACAATTATTTAAATTTACATTTTGCAATCTAGTCTCATATTTTTGCTAAATTGCAATTTGAAGTTATTTGATCACAATGTCCATCTACATCTAGTTGATGGCTAAATTGCGATGCACATGCTTGTCACCTGATCATACATGCTTGTTGTATTTCGGCCTTTTATATGCTTTTATATGTTTTCGTTTTCATCTACTTCATTGTAAGTTGTCTCCCAGCATATTTCTGCAAGTAGCAACCAATAAAATGTCGGCCGCCAATGCTTAGAGCCAGCCGTCATCTTTGACAGATTTTGACATTTTTACTTTTATTTTTCCTCTAATTTCATTTTTCTCCACCACATCCCGTATCGACAGTGCGTGTACAAATGTTGAGATTGTAACCAAATTGCAAAGCAATAAAGATGTTATAAATGTTAATAGTACTCCTTCAGCTCCAAATTATTATTTTTTTTATACACCCACACTATTACATTGGAAAAAAGAATTTACCGTTAGTAAAATTCGAACTCCCGACTTCTGAGGTAGAGTCATAGAGTTATAACCGTTTGGCTCTCTATTCGTTCTCGCTCCAAATTATCTTATTTGTTTAAACTATTCTACAACAATATGCATTGTTAAAAATTAAAAAAAAAAAAGCCAACAAAGAGAATACTCTCTATCTTTAAATATTTTACACTCTATTTGAAGTAGACTTGCGCATTCCCAAAATCTCCTTATATATCAATTAACTAATGTGATAAATTCCAAGAAGGTGTTGCATGGCAATGGTACTTCACACGGTGGACTAATATTAACTATGTTCTACCAAATAAATTAGCAGCATCTTTGATGTCTAGTTCCTACTAAACAAGGTGGACCTACATTGCTTACTTGGTTGGATGTTATTAGTATTGGTGTGTCACTTAACACCTTGGTGTATCTTGACCATTTAATTTTTTTTTTTTTATACTTTTAACAACTATTTAAATTATCACTTTCAACTGTACATATCTTTAAACTCGTGCTGAATCAAATTAAGAATTCAATTTAGGAGGGAAGAAGTAATCAATTTGGGAATAATGAGAACTTGGAATTCTATCAGTATATATAACAAAGCACAGAACTGTTTTAATTCATATACCGAGAGTGAAGAATAGATATAATTCTTAACTGGTTCAAGTGTTGGACAAGTTTAAAAAAAAAAAAAAATCAAAAAATGGTTCGAACAGGTCTCCGGGAATTTTCTTATGGGGCAACTTCCTGGATATGGGATTGGATTAAACGAAGGTTTGCAAGGTAATTTGATAATAGAAAAGGTCTAATATTTGTTTTGGACCAAAACGAGTTAACAATATGACAGATATAATGACGGAAATGGGGCAGTGATATCAATTGTTTTGCTACATTGACAAAAACAGATTTAGTTTAAACAGCAGAAAGTGAGACGTTGAAAATAGTTCTGATGGTAAAGTGGTTTTCCACGATAGTTTTAGTTTTCTGGCAAACAAAGCATATGGTACTAGTGAGCTAGTCTGCAGGAGTATATTTTTTTTCCCCCCTCAAAATTTTGCCTTTCTGCTTTCGCACATATTGGGGAACAAAAGAAAGAAAATGGCTTGAGAGTTACTTGGATCTCAAAAGTCAAATTCCTTAACACCAAACATGCATATATTACTTGTTACAAAAATAGAATAGGATTACATTAAACAAGACATCGGATACCAAAATAACAGGAACAAGTTGTATGATATATAAATATGATTTATATCCTATACTATTGTGTTTCCAGTAAAAGGGCAATAAGATAAAAAACCAAGAAACTCCGATTTATGAATTCAGAGAGTCATCTGTTTCAAGAAATGGATAGTCAGTGTAGCCAACAACTGGATCGGAGGTAAAGAAAGTTTCTCTATGGTACTTGTTGAGTGGAGCATTTAACTCAAATCTCTTGGGCAAATCTGGATTGGCCAAGAACCAACGTCCATATGCAACAAGATCAGCACGATTTTCAGCCACAGCTTTGTTGCCATCTTCCCTATCATAACCACCGGCAACAATGAAAGTACCTTTGAATGCCTCCCTCATTGGCAGAAGACTATCTGCACATTCAGATTTTTCCTCAGGATTTTTCATCCTTGGCTCAACGACGTGACAGTACGAAATCCCGTATTTATTCAAGGCGTCGGCCATGTAAAGGCCTAGAGCTTTTGGATTTGAATCTCCTGATTCCTGGTAATCTGCAAAGGGAGATAGCTTTATGCCAACTCTATCAGCTCCTATTGCATCCGAAACTGCTTCAACTATTTCTAAAGCAAATCTGCAACGGTTGTCCAAAGAGCCTCCATATTGATCTGTTCTATCATTGATTTGGTCTTTCAAGAACTGGTCTATTAGATAACCGTGAGCTCCGTGTATCTCAACCCCATCAAAACCTGCAATTCAAATACCGAATGAGACACAAAAAAATTTCCAGAACAACGCCATTTTTCTTTACCCGAATCCAACAAAAACTTCACCTGCTTCGATGGCATTAATTGCAGAAATTTGAAATGATTGACAATCTCAGGAATTTCTTCCGTCTTTAAACGCCTTGGTTGTGAATATTCTTGGACATCACCACCTTGGGTAGTTAATGGTTTGTCCGTGGATGATATTGGAGCCTTTCCATGTGGATGAGAAGCTTTAAATGACAGCAAAATAAAAGAGATTCTAAGAGGACAATGAAAGCATATTCATTTTGCAACCAAATCACTGCATAAGACAGCAATTTGTGAATCTAAATTCTCAGGTGTAATTCAGTATTAAGAGTGGACTTGCTCATAAAAATTGTATAACCAATCTATTTTCCTCTCTCATTTAGATGAATTTTTTTTCTAATGTCAAAATGCAATTAGATAAAATGTAATTTGGGAAGGAATGGGAGAAGAATTTACCCGAATTACAAGCCCTTCCTACATGAAAAAGCTGGCAAAAGATGATACCGCCCTTTGCATGAACAGCATCTACAATGGGTCAGGCCTCAACTTGTTCCTTTGTCCATATACCGGGTATAAAGGGAAACCTTCAAGAAGCCAAAATAATTAGCAAAATTAAATATAAAAAAATGTAGGTATAACTTAATATAAGTAAATCTAATGTCATCAGCACATTTGAAGCATTGAATCAATTGACCATTTGCAGCTGAATTTTATTCGTAACACTTTATAGTGCCTAAATTTCTTCTTATTCAAATATAACGATGGCTAAGTGTTATTTCTTGATTGTAAATAGAGCACAAAAATTTGTCCTAGATGATGATATTATTCTAAATAATAGTCTTATGAACATTGAAGAGCTGACATTTTATTACCCCATATTAGTTCAAGACTTAGCATTCAACTGCTAACTATTCCAAATTGACAGAAAGTAAAAGGTAGTTTAGGCATCGAATTTAAAAAAAAAAAAAAAAAAGAGTTTAGCAGGAAACTTGTCAAAATCTCATTAGTTTTATCGTGCAAAATGACGGTAACGTTTTCTATTATTGACGTAAGAGTAGGGTATTGGATAAGAAATGTTATTAAAATTACCCTATGATAGATGTCTCAGAAACTTCTGTGGATCCCGTTATGAGAAGACTACCTTTGGATGTCCTTTGACCGTAATAAAATATTTCATGTGGTTGTGGTAGATTGTCATAAGATCTTAGCC
The DNA here is from genome assembly GCA_024721245.1 of Mitragyna speciosa. Classification (NCBI taxonomy): domain Eukaryota; kingdom Viridiplantae; phylum Streptophyta; class Magnoliopsida; order Gentianales; family Rubiaceae; genus Mitragyna; species Mitragyna speciosa. Next base: position 3,293,581 of record CM045568.1, read on the forward strand.
TTCCCATTGGTACCAAAACAATTCTATATATAATTGAAAAAGATGATTTCTAATTAGTCTTCATAAAAAAAAAAAAAGATAATCCTTCCAACAGAAACAAAATTCTACCTAAACTAGAGATTGCAAGGAAAATGACCATTATTACAAAATCGCAACTATGAAATGCGTAGAGGAGGAGTACCTATGAGATAGCTGAAAGTGGCCCAACTTATAAGGAGTCAGTAAAGGGATTGGCTGTTGGGATTGTTCCTCATCTTGCCCATTCTCTACCTTCTTTCCCATTTCTAAATTCTTCAATGTCTCTATTAATCCAAAAGATGAAATGATACAACTAACGAACCAAAACTTTCTTTGTTCTTCTGCTCAGAAATACAAGTGATACAAGGAACTTTTCTGTTATTTATAGATTTTATGCATATGTTAATAAAGCTTGTTTACCAAGTAAATCTTCTTTACCAAGTTTGGTAAGAGTCCCAAAAGTTAGTATTAGTAAATTATTTGTGGAGCCACTTGGGATTAAAAAAATAATTGGGTCATTGAAGTCGTGGCCCATTGGGCAAGTAATTGGCGACTATTCTCTAATTTCGGAGCCCATCAGAAAGGTCGATTCTAGAAGACTTGGGATAGTTCTGGGTTTTGTGGTATTATATTGTGGTCAAAACGACCAAACCAAAGCATTACAAAATCGGTCAGATTGTAGGAGTTGCCCGACGCGTTGTTTAGGTCACATATTGTAAAAAATAAATAAAGAAATAGAGCAAATTTATACACTATGCATAATAAATGAAAAAGTCTATACAAATCAAAGTTTCAGATTTTTCGGAACAATTGTGATTGATAATTATTCTAGCTTTTCTTTCTATAATATTGGTTATGAACTGCATATCATGATCTAAATTGGAGAATTCTTATATGGACTAGGTCTAAACTGCATATCATGAACTAAATTGGGAAATTTTTATATGGATTGGGTCTATGACTCGATCTGTGGATCTTGTAGTCTAAAAACAATGTCATCTAAACGTAATAATGCATGCCGATATGAAAAAATGATGTAAGAATGCTGCAACCTCTATTTTAGATGATAAGATTTACATGTGAGGTCATGTACCAGATCCATATAAGAATTTTTCATCCTAAATTTGTACTTTTCCTCAATCCCTGCATTAGGAAATGATTGGTTGCTGTACCGTTCTTTTTTGGCGAAAATCATTTTACCATTTAAAACTATTTTTAAAATTTATACATTGCCATCTAATTTAAGCTTTTTGCCAAATTGCAATATAAAGTTGAAGAATTGATCTCAATGTCCAATCTCCATTTAGTTGATGGTTAAACTGCGATGCACATGTTTGTCACCTGACCTGATCATGCTGGGGTACTTGTGATTATTTGGCATTTCATCTCTCTTTAAATTTTCCTTTTGATACTCTTTCTTGTGAGAGTTGCGTCACAACACACCTCTGCAACTAACCATCGTTGAATTGCCTACCACCAATAGCTAGCGCTAGCCGTTTTCTTTGACAACAATTTTGACATGTTTTCCTTAATAGTCCTGAGTTCGGCTTCCACTTCATGTAAGCGCTGAGTGAGGTCCTCCCTAGCTTCCTTAGCCTGCTTAAGTTGCCTCGTAGCTTCTGAAAGCTCGAACTCCAACCTACTTATCTCACTATAAGATTAATAGGCTGCATCTCGTCACTCTAGCCGATCTTCCATCTTGGTAGAGAAAACATAAGCCTAAAAAAGAAAAGTAGATTAAGGTTCGGGGAATATTCAAAAAATCAAACTTAAGAATATGATGGGAAATTCCTTACTGTAGCCATAGAAACAGAGAAATGACATAGGAGGTTAATGACTGAAAAGCCTTAGGCATGTGTCTCATTCTGAGGCAAAACAAATTTCAACAGCCATTTTTTGGCCACGTTATAGTTGGCCGAGCGGTTATTGATATCCAAGGTCCACTTGGGGTAGAATTGAAAGGCAGGAATCATAGAGTCTTAAAAAGGCAAGCTTAAGGATGGAACTAGATTGAAGTTCCACAAGGAGCCGCCTATGGGTTTGTTGGAAGAGAAAAATTCTGACTGGTATTTGCATGTGATCCTCTATAGAAGATAGTGGAAGTATCTATGGAAGACATTTGTTCTAGAGACTTTCTTTTACAAGACGAGGAAGAATCAACCATATTAAGATATAAATTGATATTGCTAAAAAAGAAAAATTTGTGAAAAAGATTAGAGGTAATCAACCTCAAAGGAGTCTCTAATATTTATAACTGGTTTGAAGATTAACCGTTACCAATTGAGAAATCATGAAGAATAGTTAACACGACAATTAATAGGAATATGAGGGAATGTGACACTAAAAATTCAAACCCACTCATTACATGGTAACTGATCAGTGTAAGTGACATTTTGTGTTTAGGCGGCAAAATAGAAACAAACAATAACAATTGTAAGTATTCAACTCTTCAAATAGAGTTGCTTTTTCCAAACAAGATTGATTATACATGTCCGCCAATTAACTCTCAACTTCAACATAAGAGCTTCGCCCATTTTAAGCATGGCCTTGTCCTATAAAAGACCATAGATGGAGATAGGCGGGTGTAAAGCTGCTGAGCTAAGTACTGCCAAGGTCTTATCCTAAAGTCATCTCGAAAGTTTTGAAAGTGTGCCTTGAAAGCATCATTTAAGGGATTTAATTGAAATGATTGTTTAAGTACCATATTAGGTAAGCCTTGTTGGGTTAATCAAGCACCTCGAGGTCTCATCCCTAGGTCGATTTGATTAGTTAAAATTTTCAGACTAGGGCCTTCACCCCAGTTTCCTTTTCTCCCCCCATCAAAATTATCCTCTATCAGTTTCAAATCTAGTGATAATTTCAACCAATTCGTTTTGTACATCCATAAGGTGGTGAAAATCGCTCATTCCAACTATGTTTAATAGGATTTTTTTTTTTTTTTGCCGAAGATGAAGAGTGTGTAAAGATCTTCCTAAGAGTACAATAGAACAGATATCAAAGAGATATTACAAGCCTCGGTAAGAAAAGATGGTAATACATTTATAAGTTTCCTGAGCACAAAATAATGTCCGAGCAAGTATTATTTAAAATTTTCTCCTAACAAGGTACACTCAAGCGGGCACCTTGTCTTTTCCTTACATGAGCAGTTGATTTTAGCCAATTGGTTCGCTCAACCAGTTTGGTCAACCAGTTCAATTGCGTATTTGTGTTAATAGTTTAACATTGGAAGTTCATTTGAACAGTATCTCACCAAAGTTATCAATAAGAATTCATTAGAAGAAGACTCAATTGTTAGTTAGAAATCGCAAAGAAAGTTGTGTACATTGTTCAAAACAAAAAGAATTCGGCATACAAAGACATTGAGAAGAATGCAAAGAAAAATAATATGCTTCTTACTTCATGGAGTACAAATAGAGTACAGTGTACATGTTACAAAGTTCATGACTAGTCTTTTACATCAAAAAGAGACTACTTTCTTCTTTTCTCATGCTCGATATTCTTCAACCTTAGTGGCAAAGAAGCTATAACAAATGTCCTTCAGACGAAGAGCTAGTGACAAGTTGACCAGAGTGCCAATGCCCAACAGAAAGAAAAGAAAAGAAAAACCCAAAAGGTCTGATGATTGGAAATAGCAAGGACAACTGGACTCTTGAAGGACTTTTAGTTTTAGTATTGGGAGGTCGAGGGTTTCTCTCCAATCCCGAAGCCAGCATGCCCTACTATTGCTACCCGACCTTGGGTAGCATTTGGGAAGATGCAAATTCGCCCTTAGCCTAGTACGTTGGAAGCAACTACCACAAAATTTCAAGCTACATCAATGAGCTTTCGCCCAACTCAGATGGGCCTGATGTAATGGAAGACGTGAAGCTTTGCAATCAAAGATAATAGAAAACATGAAACCTCTGTGACTGAGTAACTCTGGCAAACTAGAGAAATATTCTTCTATACTCATCTTTCTTCGAAGTACTCTCAAGAGGAGACATATCTCATGACTTTGAAACATTTTCATGGTAAAGTGAGGAAATAGATTAAAATTCTTACATATTTATGGGAGAATATGAGGAAGTTGAAATGACAACTTTGAAGGGACACAATGCTTCAATTCTGATTTTCTGAAATCAAAAAATTCGGATGCAGATTTCCCTCGAAAAATGAAACGGTTCCTTGATTCTCTACAGTTGCCATTTACTATCATTTATTGATGGTTCCATTTTGTCTTCATCTAAGGAAGACTAAGAGCTAGGATGCAATTGTAGTTATCAGGCATTCTATTCGAGCTCGAGGGCAAGTGAAGAGGCTGATTATTAATGACCTAAGACCTAGAAACAAAATTATATTGGGATAGTCCAAACGTTAAGGCCCAATATTCCAAAATCATGCTCCCAGAATAGGAAGCCCAATTTTCGTTTAATGGCCCAAGAATAATTAGAAATCTATCCTTGAATGTTGTCTTATCTTAAAATCAATCTCTGATCTGATCTCTTTAGTTCGGTTCTACACTAGGTGGACTAGATGGTCACCTTGGATGTCTATTAATGTCCATTGCAAGAGCTCTTTCAAGCCTTAACAAGCCAAACCGAACTAACAAGCTTGTAAGCTTTCATAACGGCCTAAGATGGGGATTATGAATAGCAGGAAATGAACTTGCTATGACCTGGCATAGGAATTAATGTGCCTAACATCAAAAAAGTAGGGGAAAAATAAAGCAATATTCAAGGTGATCAACTCTTTGTTCCACCAGTGTTCTTAACATCTTGTGAGTACTATGAATTTTGTGCAAGAGATGAAACCATTGTGCTAAATATTGTTTCACCTACTCTAGTGCTTATATAACTGTAATTATTCATGCTGTCATATGCAATGGTAACATGTTTGAATTGATCAAGTGCTACAAGTCCTTTGCTCGCTCAAATTTTAGCAGCAAAGAAAGCTACTTTTTTTAGTAGAAAATTTCCAATACCATAGGATAATTGATGAAGTGATGCACTTGCTATTGTCTAGGTGGTTCTTGATACATGAGAAGACTAATTCATTAATAATTCCACACTACATCAATGGCTTAACACTATATGATGTGACTAATTCAATTGAAGGGTATCATTAACATAAAGATTTAACTAAAAACTCACTACAAGAAAAAAGATCATTAGTGACGACAATTTTTAGTGACAACATAATCTAGTCACTAAAGATCAATTTCTGTGACAACAAAAATCTTGTCACAATATTTATGCATCTTCAGTGACAACATCAAAATGTCGTCACTGATGGCATCCCTCCATCTGGCGCCAATTTGTATCACTGACAAGAGTTAAATGTTGTCACTAAATACAAAGTCTATAGTGACAACATTCTTCGAGTTGTCACTGAAAATTTGTTGAAGAGATTAGCGACAAGGCTTGTTGTCACTGATGATAACAATACATTAATAACAATACTTGTCGTCACTGAAACAATGCCCTATTTTTGACAACTAAACACGTTGTCACTAAAACTCAATTTTTTTTTACAACATTTGAAAGTTGTCACTAAAACATTTCTATGGTATTAGTGACAACATTAATCGTCACTGAATGTTTAACAATTTCTAACAACAACAAGAAGTTGTCACTAAACAAGAACATTATTTTAAAGAAATCATACAAGTTATATCTAAAGTATTAGTTAACACTTATGTCGTCACTAAACGTATAATATTTTCTGACGAGAACAATATGTTGTCACTAAAACTATATTTTCTTTGACAACTTATAGAAGTTGTCACTAAAATATATCAATTACTTTGGTGATAACATATGTTATCATAGATGCTCCACCTTTTCTAACAACTTTCTTTATTGTCACTAAATATGTGTAAGGAATTAGTAACAACAGGTGTGGTCACCGAGGTCCATTTGGTTGGATGTAAAATATTTTCCTTACAAAATTACTTTTCTAGGAAAACATTTTAGATGGAACATGCTATTCCCTACAAATTTTCGGTGTTTGGATGACAATGTGAAAATCTTTTAATATAGAACCTTTTTGGTGTTTTTTATTTTTTATTTTTGTTAATATGAGTTAAAAAGACTAGCAACAATTATAATTAATTTTTGACAAGTAATTAGAGTTAACTATATATTATTTTGTTTATAATTAATCTTTAAAAAATAATGGTAAAATATATATAACTATAATTATATTACTGTGGAGTCCAATATAGTTAAAAAAATTAATTGATAAGAATTAAAAACAAAAATTAGTATGATAATTGAAGTTAGAAAAGTAGGTATTTAATTGAACTCTTAAGAAAATAACTCACACACATTAAGAATGTAAGTTATTTTCATCCAAGGAGAGAAAAATTAAAAAATATTTTATACAAAAAAATATTTTCTTGTATTTGGCACTAAAGAAAATTCTAAAAACATTTTTCAAAAAAATATTTTCATTCCAAACAAGCAAACTCTAAATCGGTAATGTTTTTTTGACAACAAAAATAAGTTGCCACTACATATGTATTATTTTGTAAATAAGCTGAATTTATATCTAAGGTATTATTGACAACCTATGTTGTCACTGAACGTATAATATTTTTTGACAACTTCTTTGTTGTCACTGAAAGCTTTTTTAACTTTTTGTTCACTGACAACGTCCCTAAGTCATCACTCAATATTGAAAAAAAAAAAAAAGAAAGCTTTTCACTGACAACTTCCAAGTCGTCACTGACTGTATTGGAAAAAAAAAAAATCCCTTCTTGCATACTTTTGAGGGGAGTAGTATCTCTGCCATCCTCAATGTCTCCACTCTCCCTCTAAATTTTTTCACCAAAAATCAAATTCCTTCCTCAATATTTCCGCCCTTCCTCTCTTCCTTGGCCCTCCTTCCCCTTTCTCTTTTCCTCTGTCTTCCTCACTTCCTTCCAAATTCCACAACTTTCAATTCTTCCTTTCTTTTTGCGATTCAGCTATGGAAAGGCAAAGTGGAGAAGAGGGAGATCGGTACAGTAATAGCCGGACACCCACTATCACTTTAATAGCACCAAATACTGTCGAGGTGAGCCCCCTTATCCTTCCTATTCCTCCTATTTCTCCTCCAGCAGTTATGAAAACCACCACCATTACCACTATCCCACCACCACTGTAGCCCTAACAATTTAAATATTAGTACTTTTGCAAATAATTGTTGTGTTGGAGGTGGTGGAGCTCGTGACTACCATCGGGCATTCGATTGTCATCCCCGCTGTCCTGGCGAAAGTGGTGGAGACAGTACCCGTGGCACTGGAGGTGGAGGGTTTAGTTCGGGTTATCCGATGGCTCGGCTTTCTGGGCACAAATGTGCCTACTCTTACTTTGATAGCAGAGGGTCTCCTAAAGGTAAGCTTGAGATGTTTGTTATCACTTGTAATCTAAGCTTTCATTTTCTAGTTTTTTCTGGGATTTTTTTGGGTCGTTTTTTTACAATGCACTACGTAGTCCAAGTAAATAATTCTGTCATATTTGACAAATAGACCTACAGATATATAGATAGTACATTTGATATTTCTCAGAAGTAAATGGCAAAGTGTAAAAATTCATAGCAATGCAATGAACGAAATAGAGTGTTATACAACTGCAGTTTTTCTGCAATACAAAGCTAAGATCTTTATTCTTCTCGATGATTTAAAAGTACATTTTTGCCAGAATGAACTTACCACCATGGCATATTCCACTAATATTCTGGCAAGTGGATGATTATACACAGGCAAATGAGCTTTATGGTTGACTTTGACATTAAGCTCTGAGGCAAAAGTAAACATACAAGTAACTCACAATCTAGATTTTCCAAGCAAAGTGAGACATTGAGTCAAGTACTTGTACTGACGTTTATAGGAAAACCATATGCAATGGAATTATTTTCTCTAGTTCTTAAAGCACAGAGCCTAATAGAAATGCTATAGTTGAATGATTAAATGTCATTGAAAGAACAAATAAAAACAAAAGGAAAAATGCAAAAGTATTTATGAAGGGAGAAATTACCAGGTTGTTGAAAGCAGTTAAAACCACCAGACTGTCTTATGTGTCTGCAAGAGGAGAGAATGAAGATATCGGAGTTGCAACAGCTAAAATAGAGTGCAATAAAAAAAAAAGCATAGAACTATAAAAGCATCCATGTCAGATATGACAGAATTATTTACTTGTAATCTAATCTTCCTAGCCTTTCTCTTTCATCTTTTACAATGCACTACGTACCTATATCCATCCATGTCCACAACATTCCTTTACTTACCAACTGCCACATAAGAGGTCAACGGAATATTCTTAAACTTTGTGGTTACAAAAAGTCCTAAACCTTTTTAGAGGAACAAAAAGCCTCAAATGTGAACAAAAAATCGTAAAACCAACAATATTCGTAAACTAATTTATGAAAACAAAAATGAATTTCATAAGAGCATAAAGACTTGGTTTACCTGTAATGCACAGATACAATCACGTAGAGTAGCCTAGAGCTACTGGAATTTCTCCTTGAAAATGAAAGGATGCAAATTTACAAATACTTTAGGTGCCCCTGATTGAACTGAGTAATTAAGGCACCAAAAAAGTCAAAAGCTTCGTGAGGTTGTACTAAGTAATCATGGCCCATGATTGAGGACCGAAGACAATAATGTACTAGTATTAGTTATCTAGCTGTGTGTTGTGCTTGTGCTTAATAAGTAGGGATTTTTAGGTGTACTGCATGCTGACATCCACTTCGAGTTGTATGTATTGCATGTCCGAGGTGCTGTTATACCAACAAAATGCTGACATCCACTTCTAGTTGTGTGTGTTTTTATGTTTAAATGGGGTACGTATTTTCCCTCCTTCACGGTTCCAGGTCGTATCTCCTATGTGACTATACCCATGAAGTGACAAATCAGTCTACACTCTATAGTTAGTACTTCATTTGGGGTGAATATGCCTAATTTGTTGAATATTTCAATTAGCTATTTTTAGAATTTCTTGCTTAATTTCTTGGTGAAGTATTATTTGTTACAAGTTGGGATGTTTGGTTTTGTGGCCATGGCAATGCCCTCCCTTCTTTGCTAATTTATTTTTTCATGTATTATCTGAGCCTTTCTCTAGCTATAAGCTAATGCCATAGTTAGTGTGTGTTGTGTGTTAGAGAGATTATCTATTGGGATTTTATTTGGCATGATGAATATTGCTCCAGTAGTATACAAATCATCAAAACCAATGCTTTCCCTGTTTCTCTTTTACTGGTAGTTTTTTTCCTTGCTTCAAATTTTCTACTATTTATGTCACGTAAAACATGTTAATTATGACTACATGCTTGGCTGGATAATGATGGTGCTTTTGCTACTGTTTGTTTAGATGTCAAATTATTCTATCCTTCTTTAAATCATAGTGCACTTCCTTTGGACAAGCTGGAACACTGGGAAGAGAAGATGTTAAACAAATGGGCAAGTGATGGACTAACGGTCAGAAAATGTAGTAGTTTAGATTTTCCTTGTCCTTCTTTGTTCTATGGGAGGATGTAGCTTTATCAACTGGAAAAGCTTCCAGTTATTTGTTCTAGTTTTTCGGTCTCTTCAATGCCATGGGTTATCTTTTTCTTCTTGCCTAGCCAAACATATGTGCTAGAGATAATATATAACTAATACTTTTTATATACTAATTTAGATGCTAATGCCAATAGAATATCAATTGCGTTATTCTCTTGGAACTTTAATATCAGATTGAAGGTGGATTGGGGCAACTGCCTTGAGAATTAGATCATCACTCATTTTTGTATTTTCTGTTAAGTGAAGTGGTGAGTAGGTTGTAAATTAATATCATCAACTTGAGAGTCTTTTGGGTTAAGTATGATAGCAATCTGACATCAATAGAGTATCCCTTCTTTCTCTCTTTTTTTCAATCAAAGACATCCATAGAGTTACTCAAAAACAAGTATAATTACACATCATTGTCATTGACATTGTTTGGATTATTTCAAGTTTGTTTATGGAGGACTATTTGCCTGCAGAACTTATAGAGCATTAAGGATATGGATCAGTTTTTACTAGTAATCTTGAGGCATAGAGATCAAGTTTGCATAATTTTTAAATTAGTTTTTATAGGATCTTGGCTATTTGAAAGCATAAAGATCAATAAGTCAAAGTACTTTAAGGCATTAGCATGGAAGCTGTTGTTATAAATTAATGACACTCTATGATCTCAATGATAAATTTAAGCAAACTGTGCTACTAGCTTTTTAAATTTCTGTTAGTCAATGTGGTCGCTTTTCATTTATTTCCAAAGGTATAAGATAATTGTTTTAGTTATTTTGCTATTTCCAATGATTTAATATTACTACCACTTGACTGGCCTGGTACTGCCTTCTTTTTTGATATTTAAAGGATTTTTTTTGGCCCTCCAAAAGGTCTACAATCAACACTTGATGAAGTTTTGAATATTTCTTTGGTTTCTTTTTGTTCCTATATTTAAGCTTAGTTCTTTAAATAGATATTTTGTCTTTATTTTTTCATTATTTTAGTTGGAGTTCTATTTTGTTCCATGGATCTATATTCTTTTGGATGTTAAGAATCATTGCAAGAAAAGAAAAAAGGTATTCACCCTTTAAGGCTACTTTAAATCCTTTAAAATGCTCACCTTGTCATTGCAGATGCTAAATTTGTTAAGATGTTTTTCAGTAGACATGTTAAGTTCGTCTGGTACTTTTTTTGACAATTCCTAATCAATGAACAGGGTTTTATAGAGCTTGAACATCTTTTTCTTTTCTTGGAGTAACTATTTTTCCTGTTCTGGGACTAATATCTTGCCCATAATATGTTAGATAGATTGTCTGATTGATTTGGTCTACTTGCTTTTTGAAACATTGGAACAGGTGAAATTGAAAAGTAGTACTGATTGAAAGCGTTGAACAGTGAAAGCTTTTTGAAACATTGAGACAGGTGAAAAGTTTTGGCTAGTGAATAATTTGATAGCCTTTTATGCATATATTTAAGCTTTTTGTAATTTCAGAAATGCGTATTTGTTTGTTGTGTTTAAACAAATACTAATGTTTATAGTTTGAATGAATTATTGTAGGTGCCAAAACTAGCCAATACCCAATTACATTTGCAATCTGAATTACTTGGCATCCATATCTCATAGGAGGTGATTTTCTTCCTCTTCTCTAGTTTAATTTCTTCCATATTACTAATCTTTCATATCCTTTTCAGCTGTAGATGGTAACCTCTTTTTCTCCTATCTCTATTTTGTTGAAGAATGCTTGAAAGTTTTGTTTTCTCATATTTTTTCCTGATGTCCTATTTTATATATTGCATATAGATAAGATGGTTTTTCATTTTTCAAATTTCATGTACTTTCTACCTTTGTAGGTTGGCCTATTGAACTTGGAAAGTGAGGAATTTGTCAAGAAAGCAGTAGAAAAAACTCAAGTCAGTCTGTAGGTAAATAAGTTTCATATATTAAGTTTTCAAACATGTTAATCTATGTCCACCATTTCTTATTCACTTTTTGTGTTTTTTCAGTTTCTATGTTTTGAAGGAACTTTTACATTGTTCATTCCATTGTTGTCAATCCCTCCCATTACCTGATTAGTTTTGTACTAGTCTGACAGCAGCTTGTATGCTAAAATTCCATTCTAAAGTGCTGTCTTTGTGGATCACTCAGTAGTCTAGGAACTTTAGTATGATAGTTGCCAAGGCTTTGAGTTTACAACGAAAAAGCACTAGCTTACCAACTATAACTGAAGTGACTGGATGATGAAACATATGGAAGTATCAAAATTTGATCATAAAATACTTTGATTTTTGAGTTTTTATTCCACCATCTTGATATCTGTGCTATGTGATGTCCTTAAGTTACATGAAGGAATGAAATCTATCAACTAAAGTTGAACATAGGATATATGAAGCCATTTGAAAATAAGTTGCAGTCTCAAAACTATAAAATGCAACAAAAAAAAATGGGTACTAAAGGTGATTTGGGAAGTCATTTCCAAAAGTTTGCACGTGAAATTAGTAGCTTATCATTTTGGGAGACCAAAACAAGTAATTTTTCTTCACCTTATACCCAATGGAGCATCTGTATCCTATAAGCTTGTCATAAGTTACACCCTATCACGTAATGTTGATATATAGAATTGCAATCAAGCAGTTGAATTGGGCTTCTTTGAATACATGGTTCTCCTTGAATTAAGCTCAAGTCAATGCACAAAAAAAAAGAAAAAAGAAAAAAAGATTGCAACTTTAGTATTTCTTTTGAGTTTCTTGGATGTTCTCTTGGTTCATTAAAACCAGGGATTTAAAGGGTAGGTGTTTGTCAAAAAATTGATCTTATTAACTTGCATGTGATGCCAAAAGTTCTTTCCCAAACTCAAGTGTCCTCATGCATCCACCTCTTTGAAAAGATAACTGTTATTTGACAAGATTCAATGGGATTTTGTCCACCAACTTTATTGAGCATTGTTCTTTTCAGAACCATCCATTTCCAGATGCTTTCTTATTTTCATTCAATTTCATCTCAAAGTCAGTGGCCAACAGTGTACTTTATTTTTGTAGTTTAAGATTGTGTGGGTGTACTTATAACTTGTCCATTTTTTTAAAAGGCTTTCAATTTATGCTGTTACACATGATGTAGAACACAAGTTGAGAAATAAACTTCTAAAATATTAAAAGCTTATGTTCTTATACGCTTTTTATTTCTTTATTTGTTGAATTTGTTTAATCTTTAATTTTAACTTTGCTGTTAAGTAGTGACATAAATGCCCATTCAGAAAATGGAAAGAAGATTGGCAAGGTTGGTGGAGGTGACAAAGTTTCAATTGAAACAGAGATTGTTCAATATGCTAGTTGACAATAAGGGATGTTTAAAGTTGTTGTGTATCTTTCTTTGGTTGCTTTTGTCAAAACTTAGTTATTGAGATATTTAGATTGACTTGATGTTATTTTGTAATGCTATAGAGTGTTTAGGCAGAGTACTACCTTATTGCCTTATAGTTCTGACTTTTTTATTTTCTTTATATTTTCTTTTGTGCATCGAAGGAATGTATTATAGAAATGCTGTATTAAGTGACTTTTGTACATTTTTGGATATTATGTTTGGTAATTGAAGGGATGGCATTTTTATATATCTTAGTATAGATGATATTGTGATTAATTTGTGATATTGGTAAAATTTTATTCCTGATGGGTGATAATCAGTGATGACTTATTATATTAGTGATGATAATAGATTGTTAAATAAATTATCAGTGATGACAATCATTCAAAAATGCATTAGTGATGATACTCCTTTGTCATTCAATATGAAAAGCATTAGTGACGACAAAGCTGTGTTTTTGAATAGGCAAGATATCAGTGATGGCGGAAGTCGTCACTGAAGAAAGTATCAGTGACAAGAAAATTTTGTCATAGAATATTTAGCCCACATTGAAGTGTTAGTGATGACTTAGAATTGTCATTGAATAGTAAGTTCAGTGATAAGAAGTATTTGTCATAGAATATTTAGCTAAAGCATTAGTAATGACTTAATGTTATCATTGAATTGTAAGTTATCTATGACGACTATAGTTGTCACTAAATATCTAATCAGTGAATTAGGCAAACCGGTAAAAGTACATTATTAGTGACGACATGATTTTGTCAAAGAATCGATAACTTATTAGTGACGACCCATGTTGTCACTAACAGTTGGATAAATAGTGACAACTACTTATTAATTTCTCTTCACAAATTTCCTCATTATTAGTGGCAACAAATGTTGTCACAAAAAGTTATGTATTTAGTGACGACTTTATCCTTGACATTATTTACATTTAGTGACGGTCTTTTACTGACGACTCAGTGGCGACATATTTCTTGTCAATAAACATTATTAGTGACGACTTTTCATTTTTCAGTGACAACTTCTTGTTGTCACTGATGATGATTTTTCTTGTAGTGACTATTTGGTAAGGGGTGAGGGGGAAAGGAAAAAAGGAAAAAAAAAAAAAAAAAGAGACCTCAGGCTGCAGTTTTGCGGCCAGCCTCTACTAGTCTACTTAGAGAATAACATATGATAAGAATTAAGTAAATATTGCCTTTTGTACCTTTGGATATAAGATTAATTTTCACTT